>OY992876.1:249805945-250283445 GCA_963921405.1 Cepaea hortensis | reverse complement strand
GGGGGGGGGGAGTCTGAGAGTTGTAATTTTTTTGTTTTTGGTGAAGTGCGAGAAAAATCTATCTCGGCCGTGTGTCTGGCAGGTAAAAAGTTATAAAAGTTGGTGTTGGAAAAATCTGTGAGCGGGTGGCACGGATCATAACAGAAGGGGTGTGTGGAAAAAAAGTAACCGGCGTTGTAAAAAATGAGAGAAAGGCTGTGTTAAAATATTTTGAACTGCGATGTATATAAGTAGGAATAGTAGTGGAAGAGAGTGATAGTAGTAATAATGGGTATAGTGAAAGTAGTGATCTGTAGAGGGTCGTATTCACTATCATCTGAAAACCTTGAAAGTGAAGATGGTTGTAATGGGTATGGTGTAGTATCATTTGGTGATGTCGCGAAAAATAAACTTGTTAGTTCGATCGAGGGAAAAAAAGAGACGTTCGTCTGCCCAAACACCAGCAAACCCTTTGATGTTGTATGGACTGAGAAACAAAATACGTCGCGTTACAATGTCTACACCGGTCGGCATTTTGTTAACAAATTGTTGCTCGAGACGAACAACGGCGTCATCCGTCTGCAAGGCGGGAGTCGGCCTTTGAAGTGATAGACGGAATGTCTGGCCAGAAGTCGGATGGAGTCTTGTGATGTGGAGAAGATCTCTAGATCACAGACAGGAGACAATTTCCCAGATGAAAGGGGACACCAGACAGAGGTTCACATTGAGTTGGGAAAAATACAGAGGAAAACAACTTCTCGACGCCTCAGCGTCTAGACAAATTGGTGACGTCACTCAAAGCCGATATAAAGGCCGTTGAAGTAAACAAGTTGCGTGAGTCGACCAAGATTTCTGAAGTGTTAAGGATCGGTGCAGTTCCCGAGTTGTGTTCAATGAAAGAAACTATAGTGTCAAATTGTTGATATTTATCGGCGGACATAGATCCAGTCTGTGATTGAATAGTTTAGATAAGTAACCGGAGTAGGCATATGGCTCCCCTTGAGTGTTCCACTGGAGTGTGAGATGATTTATTACAAAGAAACAGTTTCAAAGTTTTATATAATGATGGTTCACGGAATGAAGACCGAGATTACTGAGAGGTTTTTACACGGGGCTCAGAACCTAGTTGGTCTGCAGAAACCTGGCTTCTGCAGAGCCGGACTTAATGAACATAAGTGTTGTGTTTAATGAGTGATAAGCTTCATCACCGAAGATTAATAACTCATATACCAAGGACATATATATACATATATACACATCTACCTAAAAAAAATACATTAATAGGTTGTTGTTTTTTTTTAAGAGGGGGAACATTTTATAACCAGAGACTTATGAACAGTAGATTTTCCCCAAGTGACATTTCAGTTAATTGAAAGATTATCAGTTCAACAAACATTATGAAACAGAGTAACTTTACCGTGTGGTTAGAGTGAAGACCAAGATTGAACAGTGTCTATCTGATGACCAGCATCCTGTTTGTTCGAGTGATTGGAGAAAGTTGTCACGTGGACGGAGAAAAATCTTTTGGGTGAGGTTCACTGTCCGGAATACATGGTTCTGTTGTGTGCTCAGCACAGTGATGTGACAGACTTTGCTCCTGATTCACTGGTCTTATTCTACATACACATTAGAATATTCGACACACATTCTACACATTACACACACACAAACCTCTCACACACATACTCTTTGCTTTAATAAATTATTTGTGGTATTTATTTGTTAAAGCTAGAGTTGTTGAGTATGTTGTGTTGGGGAAGAATGAGAGGGGGCATGATCCAGGGGTGAGTGAGAGTAAGAAAGAGGTGTCTACAGACTGAGGGAGTTGTGTGGACGGATTCTGGTGGTTTCTCTAGGACAATAATATTGGGTTAATAAAATTGTGGGTGTTGATTCCCCTCACTCCAGGGACGACATTAAAATTAACCAATAATTACTTATGACAATTATTGGGGGATCGTAAACGGGATCGTCTGACAGCGGGATCTTCTGACAACGGTGTCTTTTGACACGGGATCTTTAGTTAGAGGACGGAGACATTGTTAGAGAGAGAATCCAGCTAGAGTGAATGTGGATAGGGGTTAAGACACATATCTTACCTGTTCACACTTCACACGTCTGCATAAGTCTGTAGTCCTGATTCTGCTCTTGTCACTGAGTGACTGTGTTGTGTTGTGGTCTTAAATATATAGATTAACTGTAATTGTTCATGATCTATATATTTATCTAGAAGTTAATCTATACTCTATCTGCTATCATACCTCTCTGAAATATGGCCACTCCTAAACTAACTACAGCAGAACTAAGGGCAAATGGGGAAGAAATGGGATTGTCGGGTTCTGCACTAACAGATTACATACAGGAGGTGGTGAGAGAATATCTTCAAGCAGAAAGAGAAGATCGAAAGGCTGAGTTGGAATTGAGAAGGATGGAGTTAGAGCAAGCAGCTAAGAAATTGGAAGCAGAACAAGCTGCTAGGCAATTTGAAGCTGAGCAAGCAGCTAAGAAATTTGAAGCTAAACAGGCGGCTAAGAGATTGGAAGCTAAACAAGAAGCTCAGAAAATGGAGCACGAGTACCGGATGCGGGAACTCGAGCTTAAGAGGCAATCTAGTGGGGAAACTGAGGGAGCAGTAGGAGGTTCCTCTCTCCCTGGCTCAACACCAGTAGGTGGACATAGCTATCATGCTATGAAGTTCCCTCTAGCGATCTACGAGGAGGACAAGGAGAAGTTTGACCAGTACCTTCAACGCTTTGAGGCTATGTCTGTTGCTATGGGTCTGGAGCGTGACAAATGGAATCTCAAGCTATCCCAGGGTTTACGCGGGACCGGTTACGAGGTTTATTCTCGCCTGCCGCCAGGACACGAGAACAATCATGACGAGTTGAAAACGACTCTGCTGAAACGATTCGAAGTTACGTCACATACCTACCGGAAAAAAATTTCGAGGAGCAAAACGAGAACCGGGGGAGCTGTTTGCCGCCTATAGTCTGCGTCTGAAAGCCTATCTCCATAATTGGATGGATTTGGCTGGGTTCGCGCATGACTATGAGAGTCTGGAAGAGCTCATGGTAGTCGACCAGATGCGAAAGCAAATGTCGAAACCTCTCAGGACATTCTTGGGAGAACAAGGGGCGGAACGAATCGACATGGTGACGAAATTGGCAGAACGGTTCGTCGAGGTCCATGGGGAGGCAGCATAAAACCTTTCTACAAACACCAAAAGTCAGGAAAAACATAACCTGAAGAAAGCCAAGAGCACAGGAACTAAGAAGGTGGAACCATATGTTAAAACTTCAGAGGAGAGTTTGGAGAAGACGAAGGAGGGAAGCAAGAGCACTTCGAGCTCTACACAAAAACGACCGTGGTCGGAGAAGTGGTGTTCGATTTGTAAGTCACCTTCTCACAATACGAAGGAATGCAAATCGAAGGCTAAGAACCCTCACTCCGCGGCATGCCAAGTGACTTCAAAGCAGGTGGACACTGACAATGCCAAGGTCGACAAGGAAGCTCGCCACCAGGAGAGCTCACTAAAGTCCAGCACTAGAAAAATCTAGGACAGGGAAATGGTGCAAACACTGCAGGTCGAATACGCACAATGCTATTGACTGCAGCGGAAAGTAAGGAGACTCTCAATTCGTCGTGTTCCCCGGGAAACCTAAGGTGGAGCCCACCGAATAGGTCGAGGCCGAGGAAGAGACTCCAGACCAGGATAAACCACCTGTAGTGGAATTGGTAGAAGTTAACGGTCGTCAAGTGGAGTGTTTGTACGACAAAGGACTGGACGGGGAGGCCGTGATTTCTGCGGATCTGGTACATCCAGAACAATTCACAGGTGAGACCATGGAGATACAGCCTGCACAGAAGAGTGCTGTAGTCATGAAACTGCCCATTGCCAGAGTGGAGATTCGGTCAAGATATGTCACAGGCACCATCAAGGCCGCGGTGTTGACCGATCCCATTTTTCCCGTAATCCTCGGTTGCCGGTATGTCTTTCTGGGAATGCCCAGGGAGCCAATCCATATGGGAGCAATACAGATTCGCTCTCAGACGAGAACGGATGAGGCAGAAGCAAATGTGACCAACCCCCTGCCAGGGGAGTTGCGAACTGCCCAGAGTGAGGATGCTACTCTACATCCTTGCTACAAACGGGGTCAGTACTATATGAAGAATAGGATACTCTACAGGAGAGCCAAAAGGGGAGGCAACCTAAATGGTCAGTTGGTGGTCCCGAAGGCCCACCGCTCCCAGATTCTTCATATGAGGCATACCATCTCATTCAGTGGGCATATGGGTATTGCCGCCACGATGCAGCGGATTTCTTGCCATTACTATTGGCCGGGAATGACAGGTGATGTGCGTCGGTATGTGAAGTCATGCCCTGAGTGCCAGAGGGTGGCACCGAAACACTGGACAGCACCGGGTGAAATGCCCATCATGAACTCTCCTTTCGAGAGGGTAGCCATCGATATTGTGGGTCCACTTCCTAGGACTAGGAACAGGAACATGTACATACTCACCATGGTGGATTGCTGTACAATGTGGGGTGAAGCCATACCGTTGACCACAATTGACTCGAAAAGTGTGGCGGACGCACTGATGGAGGCCTTTACGAGATTAGGCTTTCCTGATCAAATACTGACGGACAATAGGTCCCAGTTTTGTGGAAAATTAATGGAGGAGGTATTTAGGGTGGTCCAATCTAACCATATACGTACCAGCCCTTACCACCCTCAAGCCAATGGACAAGTAGAGCGTTTCAACGGCACGTTGATGACAATGCTCAGGAAACTGGCACAGGAAAAACCTGATAGGTGGGATGAATATATCCCAGCAGCACTTTTTGCTTATCGGGAAGTACCTCATGGCTCAACAGGACTACCACCGGCTACGTTGCTGTTTGGTCGTCCAATCAAGGGACCGTTGGAAGCCGTGTTGAGGAGTTGGACTGAAGAGGGGACGTCAGAAGAAGTGATCTCTTCTTACAAATATGTGGAGGAACTGAAAGAAAAACTTCACAAGGGATGGACTCTGGCAAATCAAAACTTGAAAAAAGCCAGAAGAAGACATGCGGTTTACTACAACCGTAGGTCTAAATACAGATCTCTAGAGGTGGGAGACAAAGTCTTGTTGCTACTCACAACGGGAAACAACAAACTGGAGATAGGTTGGCAAGGACCATTTCCCGTGGAAAGGGTGATATCCAGAACCAACTATCAGATCCGGATCCGGGGAAAGTCGAAGATTTTCCATATCAATCTCTTGCGGAAATACGAGGAGAGATCCGGAGACAAAGCAGCACACCTCGTGGCAATGGCAGTTGCAGTGGAGACAGAAGTGGGAATCAACGAGGGCAGGGAATATCCCCTGGTACACCGGGACACCTACAAGGATGTACAGGTTAACCCTGATCTGACTTCCCAGGAGAGGGAAAAGCTAACCCAGGTTCTCGAGTCTCATAAGGAAATACTGACTGATAAACCAGGACGAACGAGGTTGGTGGAGTTCGAGATGACTTTGACCACCCAAGAGCCTGTTCGCCAAAAGGTTTACCCAGTGCCATTCTCTAAAGAAAAGGCCCTAGAGGAGGAAATACAGAAACTACTGGAGGATGACGTGATTGCACCATCCACATCCCCATACAATGCAGGGGTAGTTTTGTTACGCAAACCAAGTAAAGAACACTGGTTGTGTATAGACTACCGACTTCTGAAGTCATACACAATTTCAGGTGGAACCTTTGCCGAATCCAACTCAGTTATTCGCGATGCTCCATAAGGCAAGGTATTTCTCAAAGGTGGATCTGAGTCGCGGGTATTATCAGATTCCGGTCAAACCAGAGATTCGACCACTACTAGCTGTCAGTACCCCCAGTGGACATTACGAATTCAAGGTCATGCCCTTTGGACTCAGTAATGCACCTAGTGTGTTTACTCGCATGATGAGGACTTTACTTGATCCCTTACAGGATCCGTCCATCATCTCATTCATGGATGATATTCTGATTTCCAGTGACAGTTTGGATGACCGTTTACAATCCTTGGAAAGAGTTTTCAATAGGCTCAAGGAAGCAGGGCTTACCGCTCGCCCAACCAAGTGCATGATTGGTTACCAGACTCTGGAATTTCTAGCCAGGACACATTGTCCCAGAGGAAAAGAACCTAGAGAAAATCAGAAGTGCTCCAAGGCCGAAAACGAAGAAGGATGTGCGATCTTTTCTCTCGTTGTGTGGATTCTACCACATATTTATCCCACATTTCACTGAACTCCATTAACGGAAACCTTGAAAAACGGATTCCCAGACCAAATCGTTTGGACACCAGAATGTGAGAGTGCCTACAGTCAGTTGAAGGAGGCCTTGGTCAGCAAACCTGTGTTACAGCTCCCGGACCTTTCCAAACCATTTGTGTTGAGAAAGGATGCAAGTGGGATTGGGATTGGGGCAGCATTGTTACAGGAAGGAAAAGATGAGGCTTCGGTTTTGAAACCAGTGGCATACGCAAGCAAGAAACTTCTCCCGCTGAGAGGAATTATTCGACCGTCGAGAGAGAGTGTTTGTCTCTCGTATGGGCCGTGCAAAAATTCCAGCCCTATTTGTATGGAGTTCAGTTTCGAGTTCAGTCGGATCATCAACCCTTGATATTCCAGGCCACTTCTCAGAAGCTCAACTCCCGTTTGATGCGGTGGTCGTTGCTACTTCAGCCATACCACTTTACAGTGGAGTATATACCTGGGAGGGAAAATGTTGGAGCTGATTTCCTGTCTAGACATCCAGCTCCTGACGAAGAGGAATAGATCATCTGGATCGAACCTCCAAGGAGAAAGAGTTGTTGCGGACTAATCTCTTAGGAGGGGGCCTATGTCGCGAAAAATAAACTTGTTAGTTCGATCGAGGGAAAAAAAAGAGACGTTCGTCTGCCCAAACACCAGCAAACCCTTTGATGTTGTATGGACTGAGAAACAAAATACGTCGCGTAACAATGTCTACACCGGTCGGCATTTTTTTGCTCGAGACGAACAACGGCGTCATCCGTCTGCAAGGCGGGAGTCGGCCTTTGAAGTGATAGACGGAATGTCTGGCCAGAAGTCGGAAGGAGTCTTGTGATGTGGAGAAGATCTCTAGATCACAGACAGGAGACAATTTCCCAGATGAAAGGGGACACCAGACAGAGGTTCACATTGAGTTGGGAAAAATACAGAGAAAAACAACTTCTCGACGCCTCAGCGTCTAGACAAATTGGTGACGTCACTCAAAGCCGATATAAAGGCCGTTGAAGTAAACAAGTTGCGTGAGTCGACCAAGATTTCTGAAGTGTTAAGGATCGGTGCAGTTTCCGAGTTGTGTTCAATGAAAGAAACTATAGTGTCAAATTGTTGATATTTATCGGCGGACATAGATCCAGTCTGTGATTGCATAGTTTCGATTAGCAACCGGAATAGGCATATGGTTCCCCTTGAGTGTTCCACTGGAGTGTGAGATGATTTATTACAAAGAAACAGTTTCAAAGTTTTATACAATGATGGCTTACGGGATGAAGACCGAGATTACTGAGAGGCTTTTACACGGGGCTCAGAACCTAGTTGGTCTGCAGAAACCTGGCTTCTGCTGAGCCGGACTTAATGAACATAAGTGTTGTGTTTAATGAGTGATAAGCTTCATCACCGAAGATTAATAACTCATATACCAAGAACATATATATACATATATACACATCTACCTAAAAAAAACATTAATAGGTTGTTTTTTTAAAGAGGGGGGAAATGTTATAATCAGAGACTTATGAACAGTAGATTTTCCCCAAGTGACATTTCAGTTAATTGAAAGATTATCAGTTCAACAAACATTATGAAACAGAGTAACTTCACCGTGTGGTTAGAGTGAAGACCAAGATTGAACAGTGTCTATCTGATGACCAGCATCCTGTTTGTTCGAGTGATTGGAGAAAGTTGTCACGTGGTCGGAGAAACATCTTCTGGGTGAGGTTCACTGTCCGGAATACATGGTGCTGTTGTGTGCTCAGCACAGTGATGTGACAGACTTTGCTCCTGATTCACTGGTCTGATTCTACATACACATTAGAATATTCGACACACATTCTACACAGCACACACACACACACCTCTCACACACATACTCTTTGCTTTAATAAATTATTTGTGGTATTTATTTGTTAAAGCTAGAGTTGTTGAGTATGTTGCGTTGGGGAAGAATGAGAGGGGGCATGATCCAGGGGTGAGTGAGAGTAAGAAAGAGGTGTCTACAGACTGAGGGAGTTGTGTGGACGGATTCTGGTGGTTTCTCTAGGACAATAATATTGGGTTAATAAAATTGTGGGTGTTGATTCCCCTCACTCCAGGGACGACACTAAAAGTAATCAATAATTACTTACGACAGGTGATAAGGAGTGGGTAGCAAGTATAGTGAGCGATGACGTGGTCAAGTAGTGGTCAAGTAGTGGTCAAGTAGTTGTGAAGCAGTGGTCAAGTATGTCAAGTAGTGGTGAAGCAGTGGTCAAGTAGTCGTCAGGGTAGTGGTCAAGTAGTGGAGTGACTACCAAGAAGACTCAAGCAGGAAACGGCTGTTAAATGCAGAGGTAAAATACGCCCATGTCGATGTGAAAGGCAAGGGGAAATCACCACTATATCTTCCCAAGATTTCATAAATAATCACTAAGAGAAATGATGTTGGATGGATTGAGACCGTGGCATGGAGGGATATCAGCAGCAGAATTGATCCAGAACATCAAAGACCGAGACATGTGGAGAGACATGAACGCCTACGCCAGTTTTGGTGGCACTTGATGATGATGAAGACACAAATAGACGATAGGTGATGGGTGTGATTACAATGTCCTGCAACGGACATGTGTTTTATTAGTTTAGATCTGCCCTCGCTCGTGTTGCAAATAGATGTATTCACTTTGTGTACGCTTTATTTTCCTCTTGTGTACGTTTTATTTTCCTTTTGTATTTTTTTTTAATGTTGCATATCCCTTAAAGGACGTTTGCAGTCAGCACCAGCATTTTTCAGCTGCTATTGATGTACTAGGCAAGATTTACGTTCAGTAGTTTACCATTTCTTTCTGAACGACCGGCTCACATACCCCCTTAAGTTACCCGCGCGATTCGATCTGCTACCGAATCTCGCTCAGCCGTTTTCCCGACGGGGATATACGGGATTACGAACAACATCTTTAACACCTTGGCCAGGGAGACCGGCTTATGCATCCCTTTGTATACCTCTTTATTTTCCCTTTTGTACGCTTTATTTCCCCTTGTGTACGTTTTACTTTTCCTGTGTTTACCGCTATACTTTCACTGTGTGTACTGCTTTATTCTTTCATTGTGTACCGCTTTATTTTCCGTTTGTGTACCGCTTTATTTTCTATTTGTGTACCGCTTTATTTTTCAGTACTTTGTCTTCTGGTATTCTCTTTGGTGTTTCTTCGTGCCTTAGGGTAAATACAAGCCACTTGGGGGGGGGGGGGGGGGAGTAATAGAAAAATACATCGAATCCATATACCAGACTCACAGAGAGAAAGAGAGAGAGAGAGAGAGAGAGAGAGAGAGAGAGAGAGAGAGAGAGAGAGACTGAGAGAGTCACAGAGTGAGAAGCAGCGTGACAAAGTAACGAAAGAAAGAGAAACAGTGAGACACAGAGAGACAGAGCGAGAGACAGAGAGAAAGAGGCAGAGAGAGGAGAAAAGGGAGGCGAGGCAGAGACATAGACAGAGAGATGCAGAGACACAGAGACAGACAGTGAGATGGACAATGAAGAGACAGACAGTGAGATGGACAATGAAGAGACAGACAGTGAGATGGACAATGAAGAGACAGACAGTGATATGGACAATGAAGAGACAGAAAATACAAAATACAAAGCTGATATTTGAAGAACATGCTCGTAGATTGAGATAAACAACTGCTGAAACAATAGATATAGTAAAATATATAAACGGAACAGAAATATACAGGAACAATACAGAAAGGGGTGACGCACAACCAACATCAAACTACTTAAAGGGGTATATAAAGGACGGACATAGAGACACACAACAGATATAACCTCTAACATGGCCGAATGGATACTTGTGTTTCGCTCTTAAAACTTTCGGCGTGTTGACGACAAGGTAGCGAGTTGAGCTCCTAAAGTGGTCAGCTGAACTAAAATGTTGACTTCTCGTCCTTGAGTAGTGGGCGTAAATTGCAAGTACCCCAGATGTCGATGTGGGCTAGCATGATGACGAAGGACACTAGTGGGAAAGCTAGTCCACATGCATAGTATAGAGACAAAATATAGAAGGACAATATAGACACAGTAAAGAGACATAATAAAGAAGGACAATATAGACAATGTATATAGACATAATATAGAAGGCCAATATAGGCAAAGTATAGAGACAATATATCGAAAGGTATTTTAGGCAAAGTTTAGAGACAACATATCGAGACACAATATAGACAAAGTGCAGAGACTAAATATACAAAGGCTATATAGATACACTATAAAGACAAAATATAGAGACAAACTAAAGAAGAGACAGTATAGACAAAATGTATAGAGACAAAATATAGAGAGGCAATATAAACAAAAAGTATAGAGACAAAATATAGAGAGGCAATGTAGATAAAGTATAGAGACAAAATATAGACAGGTAATATAGACACAGTATAGAAACACGTATCATAATGATCATCATCAAGTGCCTTGCCAGTTGACATAAACGTTCGTGTCTCTCCACAGATCTCGGTCTTTGGTGTTCGGGATTAACTCTGCTGATGATATTCCTCCATGCCACCGCCTTAATCCATCCAGCATCATTTCTCATGGTCTGCCCAGCCTCTCTTCCCCTTATCTTTCCAGTTGTCACAATGTTCTTCAATGCTTCTCTTCTCATCACATGACCAAAGAAATATGTTTGTCTCTTTCTTATTGTTGTATATAATGTTCTAGTTTTATTATCCTCTTTCAGACAATCGTCGTTAGTAACTATGGCAGTCCAAGGAATTCGCGACATTTGTCTTAGGATCCACATCTCTTCCAAGTTCTTCCTAATGTGTTCACTTACATTCCAAGATTCACTGCCATGCAGCAACAAAGGTTCTATATAGCATTTATCTTTCTTACATTCAATGATAGTCACTTATTGCATAAGATACCTTTCATTTTCTGAAATGTAGCTTTTGCTTGTCATATTCTGTTCTTAATTTATGTTTTGCATCTTCCATCTGATGTTATAATTGCCCCTCGGTATTTAAAATTATCTACTTGGTTAAGAATTGTCCCTTCTATTTCCATTTCCCATTTTGGTGTCACCTTTTTCTTTCATATCACAATTGTTACAGTTTTCTTGATATTCAAGGAGAGTCCTTTCTTTGCACTCTCTGAGACTACCATGCCCAACAATTGTTGTAGATCTGTTGTATTTTACACCATGAATAATGCCTTATGCATTGTGTGGATTGTTTATATTATAGCCTCCGATTCGTTGATAGAAAACATATAGAGAGACAATATAGACAAAGTATAGGGACAAAATATATAGACATTATATACAAAGAGAAAGAAGGGATATTAAAGAAGACTTTTATAATGATCTGGAAGATGTCATAGAAGAAACCCCCAAATAGGACATCCTGATTGTGTTGGGAGACTTCGATGCAAAAATAGGTAGAGAGCAAACTCATAAAACAGTTGCCGGTATGGAAAGCCTACATACAACTTCAAATGACAATGGATGGAGAGTCATCAACCTAGCAGAAACCAAAGGATTGCAGATAAGCAGTACCAGACTGCAAAGAACGAATATACATAAACAAACTTGGAAATCATGTGACAAAAGAACCTATAATCAAATAGATCACATTTTAATTAACAACAGAAATGCATCAAACATACAACAAGTTAGAAGTTATTGAGGAGCTGAATGCCACAGCGACCACTTCCTCGTTGGAGCAAAATTTAAAATAAAACTTAAGAGAGCTTTCTATGCTAAACTACACAGGTTACACCCAACATATAACAGAGAAAAACTACAAGAAAGTACAGTCAAAGAGAAATTTGCAGATGAAATAAAATGTAAACTTGAAATTCTACAAAACCCGTTGGAGGAAAGCGTTGACCAAACTTGGTTGAACATCAAGAATACAATTCAAACTACCGCAGAAGAATATCTGGATGTGTTAACCACGCATAGAAAGAACAGATGGTTCAATCAAAACTATGAAGAAGCAGTCATTAGGAAAAAGAATGCCAGACAGTTGTGGTTAAATGACATCAACAACATCCAAAATGAAGAGCAATATAGAACTGAATGTAAAGAGGCTACATAAATAGTTCGGCAGCAGAAGCGAGAATATATGAGAAATATAATTAAAGATATGGAAGCTAATCACCAGAAAAACGAATCCAGAATGTTTTTTAAAGAACTGAAGTCAATGAAACGAGGGCACCAAAACAATACATATGGTTTAAAAGACAAAAATGGGAATACGATAAATACCAATGAGGAAATGTGTAACACATGGAAAGAATACTTTATTGAATTACTAAATTGTGAAGCTCCAAGTAACACTTTCCCACAGGAAGCGATTCTAACGTGTGAACCCCAAATTGAAGAACCTGTTTTTGAAGAAATCCTATATGTAATAACACGACTTAAAAACAATAAGGCAACTGGGGCTGGTGGAATTGTTCTGAATTTATAAAGACAGGCTGCCATGCATTACATCTAAAGCTATACGAACTAATAATAAAAAACTGGAGGACAGAAGAATTACCCCATGACTGGAAAGAGTCATTATTGTTTTCTCTTTTTTTGTCAATGTTCAGGTTTGGCATTGGTAACATAGAGTTAGTAGGAAGATTGTGTTGTAAAATGCTTTCTTAGTAGTTATTGATACATGTTTGTTCTTTAGTATTGGTGACCTTTGTCCAATGAATTGGTTTGCCTTGTTGCATCTATTTTCGATCTCGTCTTCTGATTTGCCATTTGATGATATTGTACTTACTAGGTACTTGAAAATCTTTACTTGTTTCAGGGATGCTCGTTTAGGTGAATCATTGTTGCTTTTTCTTCTTTAGTTATAGTCATTACTTCTGTTTTACTTGTGCTAATTTTCTTGTTAGGTTCCCTACACATTTCGTTTAGACTATTCATGTGGTCTTGTAATTCAGTTTCCGATTTTGCTATTAGTGCTTGGTTGTCCGCAAACAGGAGTTCTCTAATGGTTAAATTATAAAATGGTTCTTCTTCTGTGTTCTCGTCATGCAGTGTTCTTGTGGTCTCTGTTTAATGGTTTCTTTACATATGTTGTATATTATTATTTTAAAGACAATTATAAAGAATATTAAAGACACAAATAAGACAGACATCTAACAAAGAGAGCAACTGACACGCAGACAGACAGAACGAATATTAAAGAAATATCTAAGGCAGTGCTGGCTGATAGGCAGACATTAGCAAAGAGACAGAGCGACCGACAGTCAATAGACAGAACGAACGAACGAACGAACGAACACACGTTATTTTCAAATGGGTAAATAACTGGGCACACAGGCCCGTATAACACTCTGCCCTTCTATCACTCTCTTTCATACATTATTTCATCCATACATCACTTGACGCTAACCGAGAACAACAACAATATAAAAGATATGCATTATAAAGGGTTGGGAAATATGCACAAATCAATACAGACATCTAACAAAGAGACGCCGACCCCAACAGTAAACAGACAAATACACAGACAGACAACCATCTAGCCAAAAGACGCAGATTCAACAGTCAGTAGACAGACACAGACAAATATCTAACATAGAGACGGAGACTCCAACAGTTAACAGACAGACACACAGACAAATATCTAACACAGAGGCGCAATCTCCAACAGTCAGCAGACAGACACAGACGGACATCTAACAAAGAGACGCAGAATCACACAGACAGCAACCAAACACATAGACAGACAAACGTCTAACAAAGATACGCAGACTCCAGCAGTCAACAGACAGACACACAGACAAACATCTAACAAAGAGACGCTGACTCCAACAGTCAACAGACACACAGACAGACAGAAGGAAGCGCGTCTGTCTGGCACAGCGGTTATCACCGATCCATCCCCTACCCGTTGACCAACCTGCGGCTGCAGAAAAAATATGAGCAGCGGCCACGACACCTCTCACTCACCATCGCACGATCACAGGCTCGACACATGGAGCCACCGCGAGTTGCTGCACGACACAGAAGGGACACTGGCCCGCAGCCGAGTGTGCGAAAGCAGGATTCCCAGCACACAAATCACTTGTATCAAACAACTGTGCTCCGCAATCGATCGCCGAATTCGGCTCTGCGTTTCTGAGGTGGTCATTGGAATTGAGTGAAAACTGCCACGCGTGTGTGCTCATTCTAAAACATGCCAGTGAAAGTGTCGGATATGTCGGCAGGCTGGCTGCTACTATTCAAGCTCGTGTATGTAACAACTAGCATCTGTAGTTAAATAACTCGTGTGAGTTGTCACTTGGCCAGATCTGCTGTCTGGGGCATTGTGTAGTTTCAAGTACAGCTTCTCCGAGAACGTATATTCTACGAACTTTGCTAGGAACCATATATTCTGTGAGGATTTCTTTGAACTATACTGTGAGATTTGCCATCACGTATAGCTTCTGTGAAGCTGTAAGCTATATTCTGTGAGATTTGCTGTGAAGTATTTTTGGTAAGACTTGATTCGTTCTATATATTCTGTGAGGTTTGCTGTGTGAGCTATAGGTTCGGTTAAATTTGCTGTGGACTTACATTCTACCAGGAGCTAAAGGAACTCCATTCGGTGAGGGTAGCTGTGAGTTACATTGCGAGGTTTGCTCTCGGATTGCCTGTGAACTATATTCGGTGATGTTTGCTGCCAGCTCTCCCGTGAACTATATTCTGTCAGGTTTGCTGTGAATTATATTCTGTGAATTTGCTGTGCAGTACAGTCTGTGAAGTTTGCTTTGAGGTTTGACGTTAAGGATATTTATTTCAAAACTTATCTTTTATTTTTTCTACTTTTTTTTATTATTGTATAGGTATTGTATCTTTATTACAATCTATATTATCTTATATGTCATTTATCTTTCTTTTTATCTTAATTATTATTTTAATAATAAGTATTTCGTGTAGGTTTTAGTATCTAAAAACTGGACTCTTATTTTTCTTGTAATGTTATTAATATAACATGTTGTAACAACTTTATTATTATAATATTTTATAGCATGGAGTTACCTTTCACAACATGATTATTTAATATGATTTTATCAATGCATACTTATGTATTTATTGGCATTAATAGAAGTAGAATAAAGACTCAGCGATCATAGAAATTAAGGGACATCAAAGGAACCAAGAGATGACATAAAAATTGTAAACCACTTCTATAAGTGGAAATCAAGACTTGTCATTTACTTATAATTCCATTCAAAATATGTTATGCCTTCCTTCGCCTCAGAAGTAGACATCCACATTTTATGGATATGTCACGAGAAGGGGAAGCTTAAGTATGTCGTTACAACCGGGAGGTTTTATGGGATGAGAGGCAGGGGAGACCAAGAGAGAAGATGCTGGACAGTTTGACTTCATGGTTTGAAGAAACGTCTGTGTCAGGAATGATCGGAAGCAGACGAGACAGCAGGCTGTGGACAGACATGATCACCAACGCCACACGGCATGGACTATAAGAAGATGTGTAGTACACGAGACAGCAGGCTGTAGACAGACATGCAACGCCACATGGCATGGACAATAATAAGATTGGCAGTACACGAGACAGAAAGCTGCGGACAGACATAATCACAACGCTGCACGGAATTACTATCATAATAAGATAGCTTCCTTAGTCATGGATATTTCTGTGCATCACTGGAACAGCCCACTACAACAAACTCCAGCCAGCCTGTCTCTTACACACCCTGTCGGTGTAATATATAAGACAGCAGTGGTAAGCGGTGTAGTGTATCAGACAGCAGTGTTAAGCGGTGTAATATATAAGACAGCAATGGTAAGCGGTGTAGTGTATCAGACATCAGTGTTAAGCGGTGTAATATATAAGACAGCAATGGTAAGCGGTGTAATATATAAGACAGCAGTGTTAAGCGGTGTAATATATAAGACAGCAATGGTAAGTGGTGTAGTGTATCAGACAGCAGTGTTAAGCGGTGTTATATATAAGACAGCAATGGTAAGCGGTGTAGTGTATCAGACAGCAGTGTTAAACGGTGTAATATGTAAGACAGCAATGGTAAGCGGTGTAGTGTATCAGACAGCAGTGTTAAGCGGTGTAATATATAAGACAGCAATGGTAAGCGGTGTAATATATAAGACAGCAGTGTTAAGCGGTGTAATATATAAGACAGCAATGGTAAGCGGTGTAGTGTATCAGACAGCAGTGTTAAGCGGTGTAATATATAAGACAGCAATGGTAAGCGGTGTAATATATAAGACAGCAGTGTTAAGCGGTGTAATATATAAGACAGCAATGGTAAGCGGTGTAGTGTATCAGACAGCAGTGTTAAGCGGTGTAATATATAAGACAGCAATGGTAAGCGGTGTAATATATAAGACAGCAGTGTTAAGCGGTGTAATATATAAGACAGCAATGGTAAGCGGTGTAGTGTATCAGACAGCAGTGTTAAGCGGTGTAATATATAAGACAGCAATGGTAAGCGGTGTAGTGTATCAGACAGCAGTGTTAAGCAGTGTAATATATAAGACAGCAATGGTAAGCGGTGTAATATATAAGACAGCAGTGTTAAGCGGTGTAATATATAAGACAGCAATGGTAAGCGGTGTAATATATATGACAGCAATGGTAAGCGGTGTAATATATAAGACAGCAGTGTTAAGCGGTGTAATATATAAGACAGCAATGGTAAGCGGTGTAGTGTATCAGACAGCAGTGTTAAGCGGTGTAATATATAAGACAGCAATGGTAAGCGGTGTAATATATAAGACAGCAGTGTTAAGCGGTGTAATATATAAGACAGCAATGGTATGCGGTGTAGTGTATCACTCAGCAGTGGTATTGGTACCTTAGAGGATGTCCCATAGCTGATGCTGCCTGTGTATTGTGAAGAGTTTAGCCTTCACCTATTGTATGCCACGACCTTGGCAGTTCTCTCCCTCGCTGCTTTCCTTGCCATTCAATTTCCAGAACATTCTGGAAATTATTTGGTATTCATTCCAGGAGGCTGCTGGGGAAACAAATCCTTACGGTTTAAAAACATAATTCTACCGCTAGCCGGGATTAGCCGACCTCCATGGCGAAGGCGTTACGGACGCGGTTCGTGATCTCGCATATCCGCGTTCGAAACACAGCTGCGTGCGATTGGCAGCAGACCGCGTTGCGCTGGTTTTTTACGAAATTGTATGGGTGTCGGTCGTTCAGAAATCAATGGCAAACTACTTAACGTAAACTTCCAAGACATCAACAACAGCAAAAAAAATGATGTTGTTGACTGCAAACGTCCAGTTAATGATATGCAACTAACTTAAGCCGGGATTAAAAGCCGATCACTTTCTTGGCAGCATGCCACAGCAGCTTGCAATGGGCGTTGTACATACATATATATATATACATGCGGTTACTTGGCAAGGAGGCAGGAGAATCCAAGAACCTCTGGATCGTTAACATCTATGGTGTCAACATATTCTCAGGCAAGCTTAATTAAGAATACCCTCTACATTTACATGTATAACTTGTGCATTGTTTACGGTATACTGATAGAGACAGATCACTTATACCCAGGTGTGGAGTAGGCTATTTTTACTTTGAGCTATAGGTCCAAGAAAGTGTACTGGCTCGCGCAGCTCGTTGACGTCATTTTGACATTTTTCAACGAAATCTACGAATCCATGAACCGGATGCTCTCTCTGACGATTGATTTGTGCCTTCCTGCGGGCACAAAACGGAGACTGGAGCTCTCTCTCTCTCTCTCTCTCTCTCTCTCTCTCTCTCTCTCTCTCTCTCTCTCTCTCTCTCTCTCTCTCTCTCTCTCTCTCTCTCTCTCTCTCTCTCTGTTTGAGAGCCTGCCTGAAGTACATTATTAATGTGACACGCTGTATCGGCGCCAACGTCACCACCCACTGCGGGTCTATCGAGTGATGCCATGCTCCGCGTCTCGTGTGTTGCTACAGCAATTATGTGCATGTAAGAAGTAATCGTTTCGGAAGATGTTTGCTGAGAGGTTGTAGCACACTCGACACGTCTGTCTTGTCTTTGGTAATAGCTGCAGTCGTGTTAGTTCTAACATAAGCGACGAGTGTATCATTGATTTTTGTAACTATTATCGTAAATACTAAAAATTGTTGCGTGTCCTTTGCGTGACCCGGCGTTAAACCCAAACTACATGTTGATTTTCTAAGCATTGTTTTTTATGTTCAGTAGCTTGCCATTGCTTTCTGAACGAGAAGTTAACATTGAAGTGCAACTGACCGGTGTAGGGATTGCAACACAAAGAGACAACACAATCATGCTGTCAGTTACACCACATAAAACCACTGCTGTCACACACAGACGCGCGATACCTACCACAGTGGTCGTACCAGGAACAACAGCCATATACACGGCATACATATCACTACTGTCTCATATACTACACCGCTTACCACTGCTGTCTCATATACTACACCGCTTATTACTGCTGTCTCATACACTACACCGCTTACCACTGCTGTCTCATATACTACACTGCTTACCACTACTGTCTCATATACTACACCGCTTACCACTGCTGTCTCATACACTACACCGCTTATTACTGCTGTCTCATATACTACACCGCTTACCAATGTTGTCTCATATACTACACCGCTTACCACTGCTGTCTCATATACTACACCGCTTACCACTGCTGTCTCATATACTACACCGCTTACCACTGTTGTCTCATATACTACACCGCTTACAACTGCTGTCTCATATACTACACCGCTTACCACTGTTGTCTCATATACTACACCGCTTACCACTGCTGTCTCATATACTACATCGCTTACCAATGTTGTCTCATATACTACACCGCTTACAACTGATGTCTCATACACTACACCGCTTATTACTGCTGTCTCATATACTACACCGCTTACCACTGTTGTCTCATATACTACACCGCTTACCACTGTTGTCTCATATACTACACCGCTTACCACTGTTGTCTCATATACTACACCGCTTACAACTGTTGTCTCATATACTACACCGCTTACCACTGTTGTCTTATATACTACACCTCTTACCACTGTTGTCTCATATACTACACCGCTTACCACTGTTGTCTCATATACTACACCGCTTACCACTGTTGTCTCATATACTACACCGCTTACCACTGCTTTCATTTATACTACACCGCTTACTTTTGCTGACTCATATACTACACCGCTTACCAGTGCTGTCTCATATACTACACCGCTTACCACTGCTGTCTTCTATTCTACACTGCTTACCACTGTTGTCTTATATACTACACCGCTTACCACTGCTGTCATATTCTACACTGCTTTAACACCCATTATTTACTACTGCAGTCACACACACCCATTATTTACTTCTGTTGTCCCACACACTCATTATTTACTACTGCTTTCACACACCCATTATTTACTACTGCTGTCACATACACCCATTATTTACTACTGCTGTCACATACACCCATTAACACCCATTATTTACTACTGCTGTCACACACACATTATTTACTACTGCTGTCACATACACCCATTATTTACTACTGCTGTCACATACACCCATTATTTACTACTGCTGTCACAGACACCCATTATTTACTACTGCTGTCACACACACCTATTATTTACTACTGCTGTCACACACACCCATTATTTACTACTGCTGTCACACACACCCATTATTTACTACTGCTGTCACAGACACCCATTATTTACTACTGCTGTCACAGACACCCATTATTTACTACTGCTGTCACATACACCCATTATTTACTACTGATGTCACACACACCTACTATTTACTACTGCTGTCACATACACCTATTATTTACTACTGCTGTTACACACACCCATTATTTACTACTGATGTCACACACACACACATATACACACACACTACCTACAACTGCTGTCAAACACACAACCTAAAACTGATTTGACACATACCACTGCTGTCACACATACCACTGCTGTCACACATACCACTGCAGTCACACAAACATACAAACACGCACATTATCTATTACTTCTTTCACACACACACATACACTACCTACTACTGTTGTCAAACATACCCTTGCTACCACACGCACACACACACACACACAAACTACTACTGCTGTCACAAACACCAAGACTACCACTAATGCCCGATGCATATAGGCTAATACTACTGTCTCACACACACACACACACACACACACACACACACACACACACACACACACACACACAAACAACTACTGCTGTCACAAACACCAAGACTACCACTAATGCCCGATGCATATAGACTAATACTACTGTCTCACACACACACACATATACACACACACACGCAACCTACTACTGCTGTCACACATGCCACTGCTGTCATACATGTCACAGAAAACGAGTATATCTTACACAGGAAGCCTGTCAATATATATAAATGTACAGTCGCCAAGGACCCGCCAACCTGTTCATACTGAATACTGTGAGCTGCCCCACAAGAAGAGGTTTGGAGAACGGGGTGGCGAAAGAAACAAAGAAAAAGAGAGGTGCTGGCTAGATTGGCATGGGAGATGAGTAGCAACAACGGTTGAACCAAACCAGAACACAAGGCAAAGACAATAAGCAGCCCTACTCTGTGGCGTGTGAAGAGAGAGAGAGAGAACATACTTGGGTATTCTCTCTGAGTGTAGTGACGTCAGTTTTGATTAACCAACCATTTAAATTAAGACTATAACCTGCGGAGCAGCAAGATCCTATATGCAGCACGTCACGGTACTAGATGATAATAACGATGACAGAGATAACTGTAATGATTTTGAACAACGTTATTATTATTATAATGATGACGAGGACGGGAACAACAACGATGATGATCTACTTCTTCTTTTGTCCTACTGCTGTTACCGTGAAGCGTCGCAGAGAGGAGGATAAAGTAGCTGCAGTGCCTTTCAGGACGTGGCAGTCAACCCCAGCGTTTTGGGGCTGTTGTGATTTCTTGGAAAATTTACGTACCGGCACTCATAACTTTGTAGGAAAACCAACGCACGGCGGTCTGCTTCCAAATCGCCCGCAGCTGTAAGTCTAACGCGGTATGTTCTTAGCTCCTTTGTCACCGAGCCGGCAGAGAGAAGATAGATGTATCTTCTGCCTGTCGCTTGTATTATTGCTGTTGAAACGTCAAGCATTCTTTATCCACAATGTCAAAGAACATTTCGAGCCAAAATAGGCCTTATCAGCCATCTTAGAACCCACGGCTCCATACTTTCAACCCCACTGGATGAAATGAATGGTCATCATCATTCTTGATGGACAAACAACACACACACACACGCTGTTCATAACGTCATATTTGATTTCTTAGCGTCTTGTTTACTCCAATGAGCCATCTCTTTCTGGGCCGTCCTCTCACCTTGTATCCCGATGTTCTCATGTAGAACGCTCTAGCCGCTTGCTGATTGTATTCCATTCTGGCTAAAATATCCGAACCATTTAATTCTTTGGTGTTCTATGAAATCAGTAATCGGTGTTATCCCTACATGTTTTCTTAGTTTTTAATTTGTCTATCTATCCCTTCTTATTTTTTTTTTAAGCTGCTTTTTTATGCATTTAATCTTAAATGTTGTGCTTTGTTACACCTGTCTGTATCTAGACCTGGAGTTGTTTGGCGTTTGTAACACAGCATTGGGACAGATAAACCGTCTATAAATTTCATTTAAACGACGATGATGATGTTGAATTCGATTATTAGAATGATTTCGCGCATTTCTGCACTGTTACTATGTCCGCTGCTGTGCAGACAGCGCGTTGTTCTTTCTCTTCGCTCTGTCTATTCTAGAGAAGAGGTTGCCGAGCCGATAAAGATACCGCTTTCTCAGCTCTAGAGATTAGTAGTACAGCCAGGTTCCAATACAAGAGGGGCGCTGCGAGCATGCAAAAAGAGCGCTTTGACACACATAATTCTGTGTTACGGGACGTATAAAACTGTTTTATGACGTAAATAAAACAGTGTTATGACGTATATAAAACTTATATAAAACGGCGTAATGGTGTATATAAAACGGCGTTAGGGACTCAATGCACTTAAAACTATGGCTGCAATGGACATAGAGCAGAGAATGCTTTTCACACTATACCAGCACTTGATTCTCTCAGTAATTGATTATGGATTAGGTCTGCTCACTGTCTCAGAGAGTCAGCTGGTGAAGTTAGAGCGCATACAGAACGAAGCTATGCGGGTCATTCTGGGATGCACCAGAGACACCCCAGTAGTGTGTATGCGTTACATCCTTGGTCTGCCGACTATTGCTGGTAGGCTCAAGGTGATGCAGGCGAAGGCATACCTCAGAGTAGCTGCAGACACAGACCACCCACTGTATGAGGCGCTGGACGCAGTTAAGGGTCAGTGACTGATAAGAGGGAAATCATGGATGGCTCAGGCGGAGGATACGATCAGACAGGTGTGCCCCGTGGAGAACATTAGGCGTGGAGAGGAGTGGGTCAGAGTGCCAGCGGAGCAGTGAGACTTGTGCAGAGTTATAATCACATTAAGCCGGGAGTGCAGGGAGTGGCCAGCAGGGGCCACGGAAGTGGAAATCCAGCAACTAATTCAGGACAATGCTCACTCGAGTGATGTGATTATCTACACAGATGTATCGGTGTCAAGAGGTGAGAGAAGTGGCTGGGGGTTCATAGCCAAAGCTAATGGTCGATGTTTGGGGCAGGAGAGCCTGGCATATGATACCACAACATCCAGCTTAAGAATGGAAGTGGAGGCAGTCACTGCGGCTCTCCGCTGGATGGAGAATACGACACATACACACACACACACATCGTGATTGTAACTGACTCAGAAAGCATGGTGACGAGGGTGAGGACGGGCAGACTTCGTGCGGAGTGGCTTGCTTCGCTTCGGAGGTCACGGGTGACAAGCATCGCCTGGATCTTTTCTCCGGGGCATGTCGGTGTGCTGGGAAATGAACAGGCAGACAGATTGGCTGGCTCTGCAGAACTTGGTGGAGTATTGATACATGACAAGGCAGACGTGGTTGCAGCCTTGTGGGAGCACGTGCACACCTCGGAGGAGCAAATGGATTACCATGGTCTGGCAAGAATGAGACAATGAGGAGTGACGAAGGGATCTGGACGACGCTCAACGCTCAGAGGAAAGGCGAGACGGACTTATAATCAGATTGCTACTGTACTATTAGTGTTGGAACTCTTCGCTGGCTGCTGAGGATGGGGACGGAGCACTTATGGGAATGCCCCGAATGCTGTGATGTCGATTCCTAAATCAATCAATCAATCATAAAACGGCGTTATGATACATATAAAACGGCGTTATGACACATATAAAACGGCGTTATGACATATATAAAACAACGTTATCATGTTTATACAACAAATTTAAAACGGCGTTATGACATATATAAAACGGCGTTATGACACATGTCGGTGATGTCACATGACACATGTGATCCTCTGTTCCTCTTTCTCGATGTGATCCTGCCCGTTATAATTAATTTAGCTGTTACTGGCTCAATGATTTGAGACCATTAAATAGAGTTTTGGAGAACCAAGGAATACCTCCAGGAAAACAATGACATGTTTACTGAGTATCCCAAATGTCCTTAGGGTGGTTCCTTGCCTCTCCTCTACCAACTAAATAATTAATCTAGGGTGATTACTTACAACAATTTTACTATGACAAGAGAACTCTCAAAAGAGAAAATAACCCGTAATTTTCATCGTTTATTATATATAAATGGAGCTATTGATTATACATGTCACAAAAATACAACAATCAATGCAGTAGAACTACAAGATTAATTACATAGTCATCTCTATCTAATTATCTATCTCCTGGCTGTGCCACTGTATCATACATTGTCCTCAGTGTTGTATCCGTTCTTAATTATAATTATTGGGCCTCTTCTACTGGCCTATTTATAATCTGTGGAAGCAAACTGGGTACACCCTGGTTGGTCTCCCATCCAGTTCTTGGATCTCGGTAGCATTCAATGTAGACTATGTTCTTGAGTGTTCTTTTTTTCCCCTGTTAGATTTATTAAGGCTCACTGCTTTTCTCACCGATTTACCTAGACTAAATGATATGTGATACCTGTCCTGTAAGGGTGGAGAAAATTTGCAGGAAGTTACTGTGGAATAGTATTTGGCCTCACTATCTCAGCTACCTCACTCAGTTAAGTGGCTACTGCATTCAGTCAAGCTGCTACTTCTACATTCACAAAGTCAGGTCTGGATCTATCTGAGTATGACCACTACCTGAAATTTCAGCATCAATCACAAATCTTCCATCAGTATGAACATCAGAACTGGAATGCTCTATATTTTTCTGAAAAATCACAAAAAAAATTACATAAAAGATTTGTGATCCTAGGAAAATAAACAGTGGAGGGTAAAGAGTCTTGGTGCTCTAAAATAGTTATCCACAACATAATTGGTTGTTCTACATCCAATCTTCCCCTATCAGGTGTTCCAGGTTTAGACTAGCTGGAACTAGATGTGCAGTTTCATCTTCACCTATGCCTTTCCTCAGGGTCTACAGGTTAAGTAATACCTTGATTGATGTGGAATTGACAACTATGTTTCCCATCCTATTCAGTACCTAGTTAATTCTCTTCATCTTCTTCTATTCAAGAAAAAGGGTTTCATACATTAAGGGTTTTGCAAATCATTTCCCATTGTAATGAGTGTTTGTTATAGACAGTATAAGTACATCATGGTATCCATTTTGGTATAGTATTCAGGTGAATTCTTTTCAAGTCAAAAGTTTCAGGGCGAGTATATTCCCTCCTGTTCACCGTGTCTATACTACGATTGTACTTAATTTATCATCATCATCATCAATATCATTATATCATCATCATCTCATCATCATCATCATCACATCATCATCATTATATCATTATCATCATTATCATAATTATCATTGCATTCATCAGGACACTAGTCTATATGTTTTAACATGAGTGATCAATAATAAAATGGGGTTTTGCTTAAGATACAAAACCAGACACTTGTAGTATGCGTAATGTAATAATATGGATTGTGTCGTGCTTATGGCACAAAACCAGATGAAGGTCCCATAAGTCATATATGATACCCAGTGTTGTCATGCGTCGGAGTGCACTAAATGATTCATTACTGTTTTGGGTTATGCCAAACATATTCTCTGCTGATAGACAGGACATTACACATAAAAGTTGCCTTCTATCATGAGATTGATTGTCAGCTTATACCCTTCTCAGCATTCACTCATTCTCAGACATAATATTCATATGTATGGATGATCATTTCACTCAGTCTTCAGACACATTCATATATGTATGGATGGCAATCAAACATATGTATGTGCTTTACACAGAATACATTTACAGATTCAACTACAATGACATTACAATGAAATCTCATGATTCTACCTTCCATGCAGAAATTATAATATTGTCCTGGATGTTATTTAGTCATTCCTACTGATGTGTTCTTTTCAATTGATACATTCATATCTGTTTTACAATAATGAAGTCACACATGAATCCTCACAGACATGCTCTCAGCAATGACATAGATTTATGTGATCTTGAGACATAATTATGAGATTCTCAAAAGATACTTCTTCGTGTGTAGCAATAATAAAAATACACATGGATCCCCACATGCTCTCATAGATTTATGTGATATACTCAATCTACATTCAGGCATTATGAATCTTAACCATTTTAGCATGCTGGTTGACTAAGTATTATTATGTGGCACAAATATTAATTCCACATGTTTACAACATTGAAAATATATTTGATTTGACTCACCACATGGGTGCTTTATCCCAACACACACAATTTTGATCTCTAAATGAATCTATTTGGTTCTCAGGTGTTCATGAAATACCAGAAAACTATTTGTTTGTCTTTGTGCTTATGTCAACACACACACAAAACTACTTGACTACTGTGTTCATGTAATTAAAAATACTTGACTATTACACATTACACAAATTCCTCTATCAGTGTTGGCACATGTAAACTTGTTTTAAATCTTAAGTTACTCACCACTCCTAAATCACTACTGATTGAGTTGGACTACTTAAGAATAAAATGTACAACTTCAGTCTAATGCTTAACATTAATTAAGTTGTTTACTAGAAGAAAAGGAAACTCACTAGGTTTTCTTAATGTACAGTTTATCTATGACTATGATAACTTAATATATTATTTAGTTTCACTAAATTAATTTCTTAAGACCTAACCACGTGGGTTTACAACATGTTTTGACTTAACAACTCTTCTCCTGGGAAAAAGGCTCACAGACTAAACTTAACTAATATAAAATATAGCATTGTTTACCTCATTCTTTGGAATGGCTCCAATCACCACATGTAAACAACAAGATGTAAGGACTCGATTTGGCTTGTTTCCAACTCTACTGGCTGCTTGGTTTCTGGTCCTGCTATTCTCACTATAATTGCATTTCTAAAGTGCTTGTAGCGAGTAGAGCTACCAAATTCCGCAGACACAGACGCCTTTCTTGTAGCTACAACGTGTGTGTGGCAAGCGAGACTCGGGGGCCGGTTGTTGCTGTATTTATCCCAGCTTTTCCGTTCCCAGTTTCCGTTCCCAGTTGTCGTAAATTGTGGGATTTTCCGTATCGGAACAAAATATCCTGGTTGCGGTGTTAATACTGGAGACATTTCCACAGCGCTGCTACATATTGTGAAAAAATATACCACAACACATATAAAACGGCGTTATTACGTATGTAAAACAACGTTATGACGTATATAAAACACATCTAAAACGGCGTTATGGCGTATCTAAAACGGCGTTATGGCGTTTATAAAACGGCGTTATGGCGTATCTAAAACGGCGTTATGGCGTTTATAAAACGCGTTATGACGTATATAAAACAGCATTATGACACATATAAACCTGCGTTAAAGTACATATTAAACGGCGTTATGACGTATATAAAACAGAGCCCATGATGTCTTATCGCATAACGCAACTATTTGGTTCTGTTCGCAAATATAACACAGAGTTAGCTGTCTCCCACCACCCCTGCAACCTTCTAGCTATACCACTGCCAGGGATAGCGGTTCAAATCTGTGTCTTGTTAAGCAAATACTGTGTATCTTAATGAGGCGAAATTTATTGTGTGTGCTTGTGTACGTTTGATGAAAAGAGAGGCATTGGAAAACATCGTGACGACTGGAAAGATCGAGGGAAAGAGAGGGAGAGGTAGATCAAGAGAAATGATGCTGGCTGGGTTAAGACGGTGGCACGGAGGAATATCAGCAGCGGAGTAGATCCAGAAAACCAAAGACCGAGATCTGTGGAACATCATGAACGTCTACGACAACCGGCATGGTACTTGATGATGATGATGTGTTCATATGTGTGTGTGTGTGTGTGTGTGTGTGTGTGTACTTGTGCTTGTGTGTGCCTGTATGTGTGCCTGCGTGTGTGTGCGTGAGGTTTAAAGCGCTTTCGGAGCCTCCGTGGCGAAGTGGTCAAGCCGTTTGACTCGGGCTCCGAAGGTTGTGGGTTCGATTCCGGGCCGCATCCTTCGGTTCACGAGTGAAATTTTTGGGAGACTCCTGTGGGTCGTCGCTAGAGCTACGGAGTTCGTGCTTTGTGCGACGCTTTCCCTGCTGCGGAAAGAGACCGAGCCATATGGAATAAAATCCCGATGCAATGAAGTCGACCCTGTCAACTTTTAAGCGACTTTTAAACTGTATCTCCTCTCCGCGGTTTAATGGGTTTGACATAGGGTCCTAATTTACAAGTACCTCAGAAGTCAGTGAGGGTTCGGCTGATGGCCAGGGACACTGGTACTAAAGAAAACTAACCTTCGCGTAAAATTAGTCCATTGTACTCACTAGTAGTAGTAGTAGTAGTAGTAGTAGTAGTAGTAGTAGTAGTAGTAGTAGTAGTAGTAGTAGTAGTAGTAGTAGTAGTAGTAGTAGTAGTAGTAGTAGCAGCAGTAGTAGTAGTAGCAGTAGTAGTAGTGGTGGTGGTTGTAGCAGTAGTAGTAGCAGCAGCAGCAGTAGCAGTGATAGTGGCAGTAGTAGTAGTAGTAGTAGTAGTAGTAGTAGTAGTAGTAGTAGTAGTAGTAGTAGTAGTAGTAGTAGTAGTAGTAGTAGTAGTAGTAGTTGCTGCAGCAGCAGTAGTAGTAGTTGTTGTTGTTATTCTTGTTGTTGTAGAAGTAGTAGTAATAGTAGTAGCAGCAGCAGCAGCAGCAGCAGCAGTAGTAGTAGTAGTGGAAGTAGTAGTAGCAGCAGCAGCAATAGTTTAATCAGCAGGACGTGTGTAGACGATGATTTTTTTGTTATAGTTAAAAGCGATCGAGCGCCACAACACCTGAAATGCTCACACAAGAACAGATGCTTTGACCATACCACTTACAATACCCCTTATCTTTCAGATACAGAAACCATGGAGCCAGGTTACACCAACACAAAATCCAGCTCTAGCGGCTTCAGGAGATGGCCCATATTGTGGCCCATGCTGATCAGCAGTGGCGGAGAGGAGTCATATCACACTGAAGATGAGCAGGCTGAAGTTGTCGACACCATTCCCAGCCCACGCGGGGAGGAGGCCCTGGCCAAGATGGCGCTGCCCAGAAAGTTGCCGTCAATTGTTGAGATCAAGAAGGTAATGTTTGATACGATCGTCTGTTTAATTTGATCTTCTTTTAGTTCATCCATGCATGTAACGCGTCTTCTTACATGTAATGTCATTGTTATTTGAGTACGTGTTCTTGCGCCCTTCCCCCCCCCCCCCGCTCACTTTTAACTCGAGCATAGTGCACAAACTTACTTCTACTACTAGTAGCTGCTACAACCGGGGAGTGCACTAGACTGATTGTTGAGTGTGACTGTCGTAGTTTACGTCCCCAAGTCAAGGATGAGAAGTAAACAGTTTAGTGTGATAGCAGATGATGCAGTCTGTCTACATCTTACAGCTGCTGTTGCAATCTGTCTACATCTTACAGCTGCTGTTGCAGTCTGTCTACATCTTATAGCTGCTATTGCAGTCTGTCTACATCTTATAGTTGCTGTTGCAGTCTGTCTACATCTTACAACAGCTGTTGCAGTCTGATTAACATATCTTACTGCTTACTTACCATAGCTGATGCTATAGTCTTTAACTACATATCTTACAGCAGACTTTGTCTCTGTACTTCTTATTGCTGATCTTGTGGTCTTTCTCTGTAGTTCTTGTACTAACGCCCTTAAACTCCATGTCGCAGACTGTGTACTGCATCCTGTTGTAAACGCTGTAACCTATAAACTACTTCACATAGTCAGTGCTATCACCTGTGTACTACTTCCAATTGTCAACACTATCATCTGTATACTAATTCCTATAGTCAGTGCTGTAATATGTGTAATACTTCCTATTCCTATAGTCAGTACTGTAATCTATGTACTACTTCCTATAATCAGTGCGTAATCTGTGTACTACTTCCTATAGTCAGTGCTGTAATCTGTGTAACGCTTCCTAAAGTCAGTGCTGTAAACTGTGTGCTATTTCATGTTATCAGTGCTGTAATCAGTGTACTACTTCCTGTTGTCAGTGTTGTAATATGTGCTATTACTTTCTGTTGTCAGTGTTGTAATCTGTGTAATACTTCCTGTCATCAGTGATGTAATCTGTGTACTACTTTCTGCTGTCAGTGCTGTAATATGTGTACTACTTCCTACACAGATGTTGACACTGAATAATAGTATTGAAATTAAATGATGATGCAGTAAAGAAGACAATAAATTGCTGACATTGTAATACTTGGAATACAGTAAATTGTTGACACTGTAATACTGTAATGAAGACAGTATAATATTGACACAGTAATGCCGCAGAAGAATGTAAAATGTTGACACTAATTATATTGAAGTAAAATGATGACACTGTAATACTGTAGTAAACTGTACTAGGGGCGTTCATTAGAAACCCGTTCCATTGGCTTTATTACAAAAGCATGAAAGAAACATATACAGGTGTGGTAGAATTAAACAAAGCGTTCATTGTGAATGAATTATACACCATGGACTGGTCAGAAGAAGTCGCCATGGGCATTCAGGCAAGCATCCCATTGCTTAGATAGGCGGCGAATGCCGTCCGCAAAAAAGGATTGTGGTTGCTCACTGAACCAAGTGTTTAGCGCGTTCATTACGTCCGCATCTGTGTGAAGTCTTTGCTCCTTGAGAGCTTTTTTAGAGGTCCGGACAAATGAAAATCACATGGTGACAAATCAGAACTGTAGGCTGGATGTTGCAGAATTTCCAATTTCTTCCTTGCTAATGCTTCCTGCACAATCTTTGCGACATGCGGACGAGCATTATCTTGCAACAAAATCACACCGCGAGAAAGCATACCGGGTCGTTTATTCTTGGTGGCTTTTTGCAGCTTGTCTAGTGTTTAAAAGTAGTGGGTAGAGTTGATGTTGACGCCAGGTTCTTTAAAGTCGGCCAATAATAGCCCTTCATAGTCCAAAAATGCGCTCAGCATAGCCTTACCAGCTGAAAACTGTAACTTGAATTTTTTTTTTTTTTGGCTTTTGGTGATCCAGAATGCTTCCATTGCATGCTCTCTCTCTCTCTCTCTCTCTCTCTCTCTCTCTCTCTCTCTCTCTCTCTCTCTCTCTCTCTCTCTCTCTCTCTCTCTCTCTCTCTCTTGCTGCTTGTCTCAAAGTGGTGACACCATGATTCATCGCCTGCTACAATGCGGAAGAGAAATGCACCACCCTCCACTTTGTAACACAGCAAGTGGTTCAAAGACCATCCCATGCGTTCCTCTTTTTGATGGTCGGTCAACATCCGTGGTACCCACTGTTAACACACCTTCCGATATTTCAGTTTCTTACTAACGACCTTTTGAATTGTCCCTATTGCCACATCAAATTCTTTCGCTAGCGAACGAATTCTTTGACAACGGTTCATCTGTACTGCCGCATCAATTTTGGCGATGTTTTTTTTTTTTTTTTGCAGCAGTATGCGCTTGACCCGGCCGTCAACGATCTGTCGTGAACTGACGTCGTTTCCGAAACATTCGTGCCCAGTCTATTACTGTTGTCTTTGACACATATTTGTTACCGTACGCTGCCTGCATTCTTCGATGAATGTCCACTGGTCGACATCCTTCAAATGAAAGAAACTGAATCACGGCTCTTTCAGCTTCTTTGGACGGATTTTGGATCAACGCGGCCATTTTCTCAACGGTCAGAAACAGAACCTATGCATCATGGGACGATAAGCACTTGCTCTTTTATTCATTGGTCAGTACTTATCACATGACTATGACATGTTCATGTTCAACGTACACGCGGTGCGGCACGAACGGATTTCAAATGAACGCCCCTTATACAATGTTGATACCTTAATGCTGTGAAGAATATAAAATGCTGACGCTGTAATACTGTGGTAGAATATAGAATGTTGAGCTGTAATTCTGAAGAAAATACAAATCAAGTATTGTCACACAGCTGATAACGTCTCAAGCAGGGGTGGCCAACACGAGGCCCTCGGGCCGCATGCGGCCCGCCGGGAGTCATGTTGCGGCCCGTGAAGCTAGGTCAAATGAACATAAATGTTAACTTTATTGTACATATCCCCAAAAGAACATTCATTATGAGTCGTTGTGACATATTTTCATTACTTTATGCTTATCAACGATACTTGGATTCCCTATTAAACTGTGTATTCAGAGGTCACAATGTTAATTCGAGGCCAAGCCCAATTTTCTAGCCATAACACTTAAGCCGCCGAGACGTTTGATGTTGGCAGGAGTTGGAAACTGCGTCCATAAGACATAGGAAAACGTGTGACCATCTGGTGGGTGACAAGAAGACGGGAGATGGCAACACTACTGTCTCTCTCTCTCTCTCTCTCTCTCTCTCTCTCTCTCTCTCTCTCTCTCTCTCTCTCTCTCTCTCTCTCTCTCTCTCTTTCTTTCTCCAGCCCGGCTCTTTCCGAGACACCATCCTCATCAAGCTGTCATGCTCCGTGCTAAAAGTGCACCTAGGATAGATACATTAAAAGAAATCGAGTAGGCGGATTGAATTGAGAAGTTTTTAAGGGGTGAAATTGAGAAGTGTAAGGAGTTTGAGAAATGCTTTTCTAGCGACAAGCTGTATTTTCCGTATTGCATACAGTGGGATTCTTTGGAAAAGGATGGTGGACTGTGCCTTAGCCGAACATGAAGCGTAGTACAAATGCTCTAGTTCTCATTTGGAGTGGCTGATACATCGGCACAGGATGAAAAGGATTCGCCTTCATATTTGCTGTAAGAGTAGAATTTCTTTAATATTATTTGCTCTCCAAGTTTAAGCAACCTAAACATTACAAAAGACCATTGAGTGAATGATCAATGTTAATAAGAGGATGGCCTGGCCAACACCAATGTACCTACTACTCAGGTAAATGCACCGGCTGAGTCCTGCCTTCATTGATAGTTGTTAAATTCAGGAGAAGGATTATGAACATTGTCTAAACCTGGCAGTTATCCAGATGGACATTTACAAACCATGGATTGTTTCAACCTTGACATTTTTAAAACGTGAACTTTATCTATGAGGACATTTTGAAAACCTGAACGGTATCATCGTGGATATTTTTCACCACCTGAAACTTATTACTGCCCGTCGTTTATCATGTATGGATAAATTCCATCCTTGACTGGTATCATTATGGATATTTATGACTCTTGAAGTTTATCCGCCCTGTGGATATTTATAACGTCTGAACTTTATCTGAACTATGGGCATTTATAACTCCTGAAGTTTATCTGCCCTGTAGATATTCATAACTTCTTAGGAAATTTATTATCAGGTATATTTCACCGCTTGAGGAATCCTTAAACAATATGGAGTGAGTACACATCTAACAAACCTATGTAGACGTTTATACAACAACAGTGAATGCATAGTGAGAGCAACTGGAGGACACTCAGAACCCTTCACCATAAGATCTGGAGTACGACAAGGTTATGTCCTGTCCCCTCTCTTGTTCATAACATATATAGACAACATATGTAAAGAAACCAGACAAACAGAAACCACAAGAACACCGCATGACGAGAACACGGAAGAAGAACCATCTGCAAATCTAACCATTAGAGAACTCCTGTTTGCGGACGACCAAGCACTAATAGCAAGCAAAATCAGAAGCTGAATTACAAGACCACATGAATAGTCTAAACGAAATGTGTAGGGAACATAACGTGAAAATTAGCACAAGCAAAACAGAGGTAATGACTATAACTAAAGAAGAACAAACAACAACAATTCACCTAAACGAACATCCCTTGAAACAAGTAAGGAGTTTCAAGTACCTATGAAGTATAATATCATCAAATGGCAGATCAGAAGACGAGATCGAAAATAGGTGCAATAAGGCATATCAACTCATTGGACAAATGGCACCAATACTAAAGAACAAACATGTATCAATAACTACTAAGAAAGCACTTTACAACACAATCTTCCTACCAACTCTGTGCTACCAATGCCAGAATGACAGAAAAAGAGAAAAGAAAAATCACAACAACAGAAATGAGGTTCCTGAGAAGAATACTCAACGTATCAAGAAGAGATAAGATCAGAAATGAAGAAATCAGGACTAAAGTCGGGGTTAAAGCAGCACTAGATTTTATTAGTAAGCAGCAAGTCAAATGGTTTGGCCATGCAAGTAGGTTACCAGTCAACAGCATGCCACAACAAGCAATGGTGTACAGACCAGATGGAAACAGAGGAAGAGGCCGACCACGTAAACGTTGGACGGAGGGAATAGCAGAATCCATGGGAATGTCGATATATGAAGCCCATAATCGGGTACTCTCATGAAGTTTATACTTCACCTCGACACCGCAAGGTACAAGAGGAACATGATGAGATGAGATGAGATGATGAGGAATGTTGCACTGGATACTCCCAATTCCGGAACAATTAGCCAAATGAATATGTGCACCTTGGGAACTTATTAACCTGGCTAGTTCTATTCCAGTGACTTGAACATGAACATTCGTAAAGGGAATATTATGGACGTGAGACTGTAGGAACCATAGTGGTATAGTTTGTGAAAAGACCTTGTGGTATTAGATATAAACTCTCTGTTCCTGATATTTCTCTGAGTGGATGTTGTTGAAGGAAGAAATAATATTGGTTGGATATTGGCTGAGAACATCAGCGAGAAAGGTATGATTAATATAGATTATTAATATTATTTTGATGTGGGTTTTTGTTATGTGAATATTCATTATGTGTATTTGAGGTATTACGTAACCGTGGCGTCAACTAGTAAAGACATTGGACCAAAGAAGAGAAAAATCACAGAAGAATTAAGAAGTTTTCATGACAGGTGGACAATCAACTATTTTTTTCGTGGAAATTAAAACATTGCTCATATGCTTGATATGCAACGAATCTGTTTCTGTCTTGAAAGAGAATAACATCAGACGGCACTACGAGACTAAACATGCAAATAAGTTTGATAAGCAGTACAATGGGCAATTTCGACAAGACCAAGTAAATGATTAAAAAACACATTTCTGCACAACAAAGGATAATTACTAGAGCGGGTTCAGAGTCAACATGCTATGTAAAAGCTATGAATAAAATTGGGTGGAACTTCAGCAAAGCTGTGAAAATGTAAACAATATAAAATGACACAAAGTATTGCAGCTTTACATCACTGATGTACGACACATACAGGACGTTGCGGCGATTAGCCTTCATCAGCAAACAAACACATTCACAAACACAACATATAGTCAAGGAGATCTCCTGTGACTACATCAAAAGGTGACGACAGGACGAGAAGAACAAATGGATGTAAAAATGAAAGCAATGAAGAGAAAATGAGAATTGAAAAAAATTTTCATACTTAACTCTCAGCTCCGATCCGTGAGTAACCTCACGGACCGGAGCTGTGAGGTAAGTATGAACATTTTTTGGTGATACTAACAGAGAACCAAATGTTGACATATTGTGATACTGTTGTAGACAACCACATTTTGTGATACTGTAGTAGACAACCAAATGTTGACAGTTATGACAGTAGCAGACAACCATATGATGACATTATGTGATACTGTAGCAGACAACCAAATGTTGACATTATAGGATACTGTTGTAGATAACCACATGTTGACACTATGTGATACTGTAGCAGACAATTAAATGTTGACATTATGTGAAAGTGTGGTAGACAACTAAATGTTGATATTATGTGATACTGTGGCATATAACCAAATGTTCACATTATGTGATACTGTAGCATATAACCAAATGTTCACATTATATGATACTTTAGCAGACAACCAAAGGTTAAATTATGTGAAACTATAGCAAAATACAATGTCGACACGGTGTAATTTTATAACAGCGCCACTGCTCCACAGCTGATGGCTGTGGGAATGTGGTTTCTGAGAAAAATGCAAAGAATACCATGGACAGACAGAAAAACTAATGAACAAGTCCTTCAAGAAACAAATGAAGATCGTAAACTGATTAGAGACATTAGACGTCGACAGTAAAAATTTGTTGGGCATGTTATGAGAAGAAATGAACTGGAAGACTTGGTGACAACTGGCAGGATGGAAGCGAGAAGACCAAAGGGAAGACCAAGAATTAAATACCTGGATGGCTTGGCCACGTGGCATGGTCGAGACAGAAACACGGAGCTGATCCACGACTCTGGTGATCGAGTGAGATAGCAAAACATGACCGCCCACACTTATCGGCATGGCACATGATGCATGGGGCCACTGCTCCACGTATCTGTGCATGTTAGCAGATAGTAAGTTGCCATGATGAAATTACACATCGTGAATTTAAGGGATACAGGTAAAAACTAATCGGCTCATGTGATTATGACAGATTATCAATCAATAAATGCAGCTTACACATTGATCACCTACACACACGCTCACATACTCATCCCCACACACACCATCACAAACTGAACCCCCACACGCACGCTACACAAAAACGTACGTCATATTCTAACACTATACTTATGCGACTGCATGTACGGCTGATTTCTTTTATTCACGCTCCAGCAGCTTGTGCAGACTTAACGTTTGAATAATACGCCTCATGATGACCCTATGCCACCATTTCTTCATTACACTGTTTCCCCTCCACTCGGAGTATTACTATGCACATTATTATTATTATTATTATTATTATTATTATTATTATTATTATTATTATTATTATTATTATTATTATTATTATATTATTATTATTATTATTATTTCTCCTCCGTCTCCTCCTCATGTTCTTCCTCATCCTTTTCTTCTTCTTCCTCCTCCTCCTCTTCTCCTCCTTTTCTCCTCCTCCTCCGTCTTCTTCTTCCTACCACTTCTCCTCACAATCTAGCGCTACTTCTACAACCTCATCTTCCCCTTCACGTTTTACTCCTTTTTCTTTTCTTATTAATCTTCTGCCTTCCCCCCATACCTCATACATCTCCTCAGTTTCTTCGCCTTCCCCCCTCTACTTCTTCTTCTATCACCTCGTCCTCCGCTCTACGTTTTCTTCTTCCTCTTCTTTTGTCTTCTTCCTACCCATTCCCCGCTCCACCTCTTCGGATTCTGCACCTTGTAAATCTGTTCCTGCTTTGAATAAAGAAAATTTCTTGTGAGCACACTGGCGGATTATTTACACATTTTTCATTATTATTAAGTGCCCTCCAGCTGGCGATGACGTCCATGTCTCCACACAGATCTCGGTCTTTTTTGTTCTGGATCAGCTCTGCTTCTCAGTCCATCCAGCTACATTTCTCTAACTCTTCCCCCACCTCTCTTCCCGTTGATCTTTCTAGTCGTCAAGATTTCTCCAGTGCCTCTATTCTCATCATTTATACATTTATATACTGTACTATTCCATCAATATATCGACTACACGGCCACCTTTTGTCGTATCCATGATGTCTAGATATGGCAGCTTTCTGTGGACCCCTGTTGCTCTTGGGTAAGATTTATCCACAATCAGGGTAAGGTTGGGTAACACCCCCCCCCCCCCCCCCCCCAAAAAAAAAAAAAATCAGGATAAGGTGAAGTGCCCGTTTATTCCCCACAACCAGGATAAGGCGGAGTACTCGTTTATACCCCACAACCAGGATAAGGTGGAATACCAGTTTATTCCCCACAACCAGGATAAGGTGGAGTATCCGTTTATTCCCCACAACCAGGATAAAGTGAACCCTTGGAAGAATGTGGGATATTGCCCTCAAGAGCAGCCAAAAGAGAGCTGCTGATTATGGGTTCTTCTTCTTCTTCTTTGCGTCCATCCGGAGTGTGTGTTTTTTTTCCCCCAGATGTGATTGCGGTGTGTGTCGTTATGCACCCTTGGGTCGGATCCCTTAGGCCAACACATCTGACTTTTAGCGTGCATTTTTGACAGGTTGGCATTCCTGTGGGACTCTCACTTTTGTGGTGCCGTCCACATCCCAGCTTGTCAAGTTGGAACGGTCGAATGCTTCACGATCAACCCTCAAGGGAAGGCAGGGACAGTCCATGGCATTTTTCGCCATCCAGGGTGGCTTCCATAGTTGCAGAGCCGACATATAGCGCCCTGGTGCTGGGCTCACCGAGAGAATCGTGACGTCCTGCTCATGGCTGCTTTAATTGCTCACTTAGTTCAGATACTTGTTCGAAGGCTCTCAGCTGGGGGATATGAGGGATCCCCGGATGAGAGGGCATGGCCGTTTCTCGCTCACTGAACGCGCACCGAGGTAAGGTGCTGAGCCGGCAGCACATGTAGCCTACCTCGTGAGCGAGTACTAAAGGTAGAAAAGTGCCCCAGTCGAATGAATTGGTTACGAAAAATGTCTGTATCATACTCATAGAGAGTGTAGTCAAGGTGGAAACACGTCTCAATAACACGAAATGGAACGCCTGGCTAGCGAATCCATTGCGTGGTCCGAAGTCCGAAGCGAAAGCTTACCTAGTGTATGTCGTCCGCAGACTGACCGTTCCTGGTTTGTGTTTGAGCGACCAGTGGCAAGCGAATTGCCCAGTAGATGGAAGTGAGGAATTAAAGTAGCCATGAGTAGGACGTGGCAATTCCTCGAGTGAGCCAAGTCTCAGAGCAATATGTGCCGGCTCTGCAACTATGGAAGCCTCCTTGGATAGCGGGGAACGCCCATGGTCTGCCCCTACCTTCCCTTGAGGGTTGACCGTGATGTCTTTGACCGTTCTATCTTGACCAGCTGAGATGTCGGCGACATCACAACAATAAGCCCACCGTGCCTCGAAACCCGAGGAAGGCTAACCTCATTAAAAATGCCCGAGGAAGTCGGAAGTGCCGTCCTACGGGTGGCAAAATAAAAATTGGCACTACGCATTTACGTCCGAGTGAAATGTCTTTTCCGAATGTCTCTCGTGCTAGGAACAGCTCTGACTACCTAGTTTCCAAACGCCGCTCATGTCCAGATCAGCTCTGACTAGCTAGTTTTCCGAATATCCGTCGTGCCCGGAACAGCTCTGACGGGCACGTCGACAAGCACGTGTCCGAATCGAAAACTCGCTGAGTGGATACCGTCTGCAGACCGGTCTGGTCAGTGCGGAAAAGGCTCGTAGTGAACGATATGCCCAATATATCGATTACGGGTTCAAATTCGCGGCGCTAAGCTGACGATGTCCCTCATATGTTGGGGTATCCTCCTTGCACCAAGGACAAGTCCATAGATACTCACACCCTCTCCTCGTAATATGCATCAGAGTTCGGTGGCTATTAGTGCAAGTTCTGTGTTGGTTGACGAGGTCCCTTCATTCTTCCGATGTGCCTCTTGTGTTTGGCCGTGCCAATTCTTACTCCCAAGTCTCTCACTATAGGACAAGGATGTGGATTCACTGGCGTCAAAGTCCTCCGCAGATCTCCGCAGCGATTCAGTCCACTTTCTACGTACAGAACCCTCCTCAACGTTTCGGATCATGTTCGTTGAATCACCTAGTACACAGTCGTGGGAACTGAGATAATTGCTAGAGTAGTCGACTAGTATGGTCACGAAAACAAAAGCGATGGCAGACGATCTGTTTTAACAGATGCCTTAATAACGGTAGCCTTGACGTCGTGACAGATGATTGTTACACTGTGCCTCCCCCCCCCCCCCCCCCAAAGGTGTAATAACTACAACTAGACCATTTATGGATCTCCCCATAGAACAAAGCCTGGACATAATTGTAAAGACTGCGTGTTGCTCATGCAGCATGATCCCTCACTCGGCCTGTCAGGTTTACTCCAGAAGAAAGGTAACACCAATACATCTGGAACAAGACAAGCTACGGGTCAGCAAAGTAATGCTCTAACGGTCCACCTGTCGGAGCTTCGATCCTATACCAGTTGCCGACCAGGACTTAGAGTCTTGTCTGCCCTGTCATGACATCGGTTGCATTTTCACGAAGATAGGGCTTATACCCTCCCAGTTGCGCTCCTCCGCCTGCCCGAAGCCTTTAGCACAATATCAGGTGTCAGGGTTTGGGTAGCACCGCTCGACATTCGGCGCTGTCAGGAAGCAGGTAGTTTCCTCTACTGTCATACGGTAGATCAGTCATATCTGATTCATCAGCATGTGCCATGCCGGTAGGCGTGGGCAGTCATGTTTTGCCATCTCACTCGATCACCAGAGTCGTGGATCAGCTCAGCGTTCCTGTCTCGAACATACAACGTAGCCAAGACATCCAGGTATTTATCTCTCTGCCCTTCCCTTGTTCTCTTCCCCTCGATCTTGCCAGTTGCCACCAAGTTCGCCAATTTATTTCTTCTCATAATGTGACCATAAAATTGTGACTGTCTACGCCTAATTTCTCTAATCAGTTTGCGGTTTTTATATGTTTATTGTGGGACTGTCATTCGATTCTTGTGCAGGTTACGTTATTCACGAGAATAAACGGGATTACTGAGAAATACTTTAACCCCAATCTCAGGGAGACCGGCTCACTGTAAAAGGAAAAACGATCTGGAGACATTACACATCCCTGTCTCACACCTCTCTTAAGAGGCTAATATTGACCTACTTCATTATCAATTTTTATGGCACCTAGTTGTTTCCAATATATGTTTTTAATGAGCCTAAGGTCTTTCCCATCAATGTATAGATCTGCAAGCATCTCAATCATGTTGACATGTCTTACTTTATAGAAAGACTTTATGTAGCCAATAAAGCAAAGATGTAAGTCTTTGTTTACTTCTATTGAACGTTCAATTAATGTTCTCAGCATATACACAACATTTACTGTACCCTTGCCTTCTATAAACCCACATTGTTCTTCTTCTATTTCGGGTTGTATTTCCTTCCTAACTCTTTGCATGATTATTCTCAGCAAAATCTTTGTGATGCGGCTCATTATAGTAATTGTCCGATGTTGATCACATTCCAAGGCTCTTGATTTCTTCGGGACTGCAATAAATAAAAATGTACATAATTCAGGGGGTATATCTCCAATATCATAGTTTGTGTTCAGCAGTCTGGTGACTTGGTCTATTCCATATTCTTCTAAGACAGTGATCATTTCTGTTGAGATGTTGTCTGGATCCGGGGTCTTGCCAGATTTCATAGGGTTAAGAGCATATCTTCAGAACTTCTCTCTTCAGAATTGATGCTCCTTCATTATTACTCCGAATATCATATTGTTTTTCACTTGTATCATCATAAAGGTCTCTAACATAATCTGACTATGTATGTAAAGTCTCATGTTTTTCTATTATGATTTTTCCATCTTTTGTTTTCAGGCAGCCTGTTGATGTAGGTGTTCTTTTATTAGTAAGCTCCTGAATTATTTGTGCATTCATTTGGTAACTTTACTGCTGTGTAGTTGTTTTTTTTTCCAATTTCTATGCAATTATTTTCAAGCCATGCTTCGTTTTCTTCTGTATATAATGTTCTGACTTTCCTGTGAATCTCTTTATATTTGTCAGGATTATTTTTGTTGTGTCTTCTTGTTTCCAACTGTCTTAAAATGTCTCCAGTCATCCATTTCGTACGACCTGCTTTCTTTAATTTTGGGATAGTTGTTTCTGCAGCCAAATTGATTGAATTCTTCAAGATGTCACATTCATATCTGACTAAGCCCTGACAAATTAACTATAGCGATCATGTTTTTCCACACATTGCGATCTCCCTCGGCATGGATCAATTCATGCGTTGACTCCTTTTGTGCCATGACACAAGACTGCCAAGAATTTTGGTTTGCTGCCTTTCTCTATCTCTGTTTTCATAAATCTTTTCAGTTGTCACAATATGTTCCATTTCTTTTGTCTTCTCATAATGTGGCCAAATAATTATGACTGCCTCTTTCTGATGTTTTTGATAAGTTGTCTTTGTGACTAAGCTTCCCTCAAAGTGTCCAGATTGCTCATGTTGGCAGTCCAGTGAATTGTCAGCATTCTTCTATAAAACCACATCTCCAAGGCGTCTATGGATTTTGCGCCTGTTTACTAATTGTCCAGGATTCGCAGCCATATCTTAAAACTGATTCTATATAACATGTAAAAATTCTTTGCTTTTTTAAACTTTCAATGTAAGGACTTATTGCATAAAATGTTCTTCATTTGATAGAAAGCAGTTTTTGCTTGTCCTATTCTGTTTCATCTCTGTGATGCATTATCCATCTGATGTTATCCGTGTGCCTAGATATTTGAATTTCTGCACTTGTACCAAAATAAAGTCATTTACTTTAATTGCACATTTAGGTACAATCTGCTTCTTTGACATCACGATGACTTGGAACTGGCTAATACAGATCGTTTACAACTGGCTGATTCGAACAAGCTGAGATCGCCGTACAGTGCCCTCCAACTTTCAAGGCCTACTTAATGAGAAGCACTGCCTCACAAACAACTCTCATTGTAGCGAGAGAAGAGGCTATTATCATTCGAGAATTCTGGCGGCGATTTATCGTCAGACACGCAATGGAAAAGCACCGCTTGTCAAGGAAAGTGGTGACATTCAGCTTCATTACGCGACTCTGGAGGCATCGCTTGCCTGAATGCGCCAGTGATTTCTGTAGCTTCCGAAATCTCCCGAACAATGTCCGGGAAAAGATAGCTAACATTGGCAGACATCTCGATTCTGGGGACTTTCTCCATGCGGGAATGTTATATAATATTTTTATTTATTTATATACGAGGGAAGTTCAAGTGAAAACCTTAAAAGTGTGATAGAAATTACACTAACCATGCCATTGTCTTATAACTTGTCAGTATTGTTGTTAATGATGTCATGAGTGTTCGCACGTGACATCATGGTTCTGATGAACATGGTGACGTCATAAAGACAGTTTAAAGATTGCCGCCTCACTGTTTACATGCACCAAAGAGGATCAGCGCTCTGTTATCCGTATTTTTATCAGTGAAGGGGTAAAAGCTAAAGAAATGCATCGGGGAATGACGCTCCGATAGAGCGATACATGCCTGTCAGTCCAGCAAGTGTATGAGTGGAAGTTTCAAAACGGTGTGACTTCTGTGACAGACTGTTACGACCTGGTCAGGCACACCGAGTAGTGATCCCAGAGTGCTTTTCTACGGGAATCCAAGCACTTTTTGGGCGCTGGATGACTTGCAATGATAATAGTGGTGACTACATCGAAAAATATTGTTCTTTACTTTTTCGGAATATGTTCACACGCACGCACGCACGCACGCACGCACGCACGCACCACACACACACACACACACACACACACACACACACACACACACACACATACATACATACATTTAAGGTTTTTATTTGAATCCCCTTTGTGTCGTGTTATTATATATAATTACAATTTTTCCCAAAGCATGTACCTCATGAAATCAACTCAAATGAAGAAACATCATGAAATCAGTATTAACATCTTGAGAGATTAACGATGCGTTAAAAATTATAATTGTCAAATGGTGTGTATATTCGGCACTACTATAAGACGCGGACGCCTGGGCATTGAACAAGCAATTAGAAAGTCAAAAAGTGGCCCTGGAGATGTGGATGTCCAGAAGACTATATCGTATTTTCTTTAAACAAAAACAATAAAATATAGAGGTTTTAGAAAAACTGGGAATGAAAAGAGAATTGATGAAAGAAGTTTTTAAAAAGAGGCAAGTGAAGTATTTTGGCCACGTTATAATACAAGCGAACAAGAGGTAGACACCGATTCAAGTGGGAAGATAACATCAAGAGATAGACGAACATCAATCTGACAGAATATACAATCAAGGCGAGAGGCAGACAGTGTTGTGGCCAACCTTCACTATGGAGACGGCACTCGATTGATTGATTGATAATTTTGTCCCGAAGCAGAGAGTTGCCACAGGTCTGTGACTGCACACAAAGGAAAAGGTAGCCAGTTTTCTCCTCTGTTGACGGACGACGAGCGAAGGCGTCAAACTCTCGTGCTCTTGATATTAATCACCGTAGCATCCTATCAACTACACTAAAGCTCCCTTCAAACGCACACCCTGAGGCAGGAACCAAGTGTGGGTCTGCGATGTGACAGGGCCGTCACTCTATACAGGTCTGAATGCGTTGTTTGGGTGGTGAGGAGCAATTTGTGTGATATTCAAGGGCACAGGAATGGGGCATTATGGGGCAACCCTTTGCCGTAAAGTTGGAACCGCGACTAACTGACAAACTAATCAACGCTGATGAAGCCTGGTCACACCGCCCTCATGTCATTATCACCGCAGCTCCCTATCAATTGGGCTAACGCGCCGGCTACTGGAAACGTTAGGGAATTATCACATTCCCATTCACAAGATTCAGCTGGATAAGAAGAAGCTGCGATTAAGGATCTTCAAGCATCAGCGCCTGTACTTCTGCTTCAGCTACCGTCGGGTTTTGTTGTTTGCAGGAATACCTCAGTCTAATGCAGATTGAAGAAGACGTACCTCACCCTTCTCGGCATGCACCTATTCATCGCCGGGTTCTATGTCCTCGATTACACATGTTGCATAATGTATTCGACCTGGCCCATTCCAGGTGTGCCTCTGTTTAAAGCGCGGCTCATTTTCCTTGGAGTCTCATTGTGCAATGTCGGCGTTGACTCCATGGTATGCACTTGCACGTCACATCCATGATCTGTCCTCCGTGGCTCGAAAGTTAAGTAAATAGTGCAATCCGCAACTTGCGTGCACCCGAGTATAATGCACATTCTTCACCATGACCAGTCTTTCCATCTGCTTAAGACTCAGAGTCAGGATTGCCAGAGCATACTTAGTTGTGGACAGGATACATAGTCAGGATCGCCAGAGCATACTAGGTTGAGGAGATGATACATAGTCAGGATCGCCAGAGCATACTAGGTTGTGGACAGGATACATAGTCAGGATCGCCAGAGCATACTAGGTTGTGGACAGGATACATAGTCAGGATCGCCAGAGCATACTAGGTTGTGGACAGGATACATAGTCAGGATCGCCAGAGCTTGCTTAGTTGTGGACATGATACATAGTCAGGATCGCCAGAGCATACTTAGTTGTGGACAGGATACATAGTCAGGATCGCCAGAGCATACTTAGTTGTGGACAGGATACATAGTCAGGATCGCCAGAGCTTGCTTAGTTGTGGACAGGATACATAGTCATGATCGCCAGAGCTTGCTTAGTTGTGGACAGGATACATAGTCAGGATCGCCAGGGCTTGCTTAGTTGTGGACAGGATACATAGTCAGGATCGCCAGAGCATACTTAGTTGTGGACAGGATACATAGTCAGGATCGCCAGAGCTTGCTTAGTTGTGGACAGGATACATAGTCAGGATCGCCAGAGCTTGCTTAGTTGTGGACAGAATACATAGTCAGGATCGCCAGAGCTTGCTTAGTTGTGGACAGGATACATAGTCAGGATTGCCAGAGCATACTTAGTTGTGGACAAGATACATAGTCAGGATCGCCAGATCATACTAGGTTGTGGACAGGATACATAGTCAGGATCGCCAGAGCATACTAGGTTGTAGACAGCATACATAGTCAGGATCGCCAGAGCTTGCTTGGTTGTAGACAGGATACATAGTCAGTATCGCCAGAGCTTGCTTAGTTGTGGACAGGATACATAATCAGGATCGCCAGAGCATACTTAGTTGTGGACAGGATACATAGTCAGGATCGCCAGAGCTTGCTTAGTTGTGGACAGGATACATAGTCAGGATCGCCAGAGCATACTTAGTTGTGGACAGGATAAATAGTCAGGATCGCCAGAGCATACTAGGTTGTGGACAGGATACATAGTCAGGATCGCCAGAGCTTGCTTAGTTGTGGACAAGATACATAGTCTGGATCGCCAGAGCATACTAGGTTGTGGACAGGATACATAGTCAGGATCGCCAGAGCATACTAGGTTGTGGACAGGATACATAGTCAGGATCGCCAGAGCATATTTAGTTGTGGACAGGATACATAGTCAGGATCGCCAGAGCTTGCTTAGTTGTGGACAGGATACATAGTCAGGATCGCCAGAGCATACTTAGTTGTGGACAGGATACATAGTCAGGATCGCCAGAGCATACTTAGTTGTGGACAGGATACATAGTCAGGATCGCCAGAGCTTGCTTAGTTGTGGACAGGATACATAGTCAGGATCGCCAGAGCTTGCTTAGTTGTGGACAGGATACATAGTCAGGATCGCCAGAGCATACTAGGTTGTGGACAGAATACATAGTCAGGATCGCCAGAGCTTGCTTAGTTGTGGACAGGATACATAGTCAGGATCGCCAGAGCATACTTAGTTGTGAACAGGATACATAGTCAGGATCGCCAGAGCTTGCTTAGTTGTGGACAGGATACATAGTCAGGATCGCCAGAGCATACTAGGTTGTGGACAGGATGCATAGTCAGGATCGCCAGAGCATACTTAGTTGTGGACAGGATACATAGTCAGGATCGCCAGAGCATACTTAGTTGTGGACAGGATACATAGTCAGGATCGCCAGAGCTTGCTTAGTTGTAGACAGGATACATAGTCAGGATCGCCAGAGCTTGCTAAGTTGTGGACAGGATAGATAGTCAGGATCGCCAGAGCATACTTAGTTGTGGACAGGATACATAGTCAGGATCGCCAGAGCATACTTAGTTGTAGACAGGATACATAGTCAGGATCGCCAGAGCTTGCTTAGTTGTGGACAGGATACATAGTCAGGATCGCCAGAGCATACTTAGTTGTGGACAGGATACATAGTCAGGATCGCCAAAGCATACTAGGTTGTGGACAGGATACATAGTCAGGATCGCCAGAGCTTGCTTAGTTGTGGACAGGATACATAGTCAGGATCGCCAGAGCATACTAGGTTGTGGACAGGATACATAGTCAGGATCGCCAGAGCATACTAGGTTGTGGACAGGATACATAGTCAGGATCGCCAGAGCTTGCTTAGTTGTGGACAGGATACATAGTCAGGATCGCCAGAGCATACTAGGTTGTGGACAGGATACATAGTCAGGATCGCCAGAGCATACTAGGTTGTGGACAGGATACATAGTCAGGATCGCCAGAGCATACTAGGTTGTGGACAGGATACATAGTCAGGATCGCCAGAGCATACTTAGTTGTGGACAGGATACATAGTCAGGATCGCCAGAGTTTACTTAGTTGTGGACAGGATACATAGTCAGGATCGCCAGAGCATACTAGGTTGTGGACAGGATACATAGTCAGGATCGCCAGAGTTTACTTAGTTGTGGACATGATACATAGTCAGGATCGCCAGAGCATACTAGGTTGTGGACAGGATACATAGTCAGGATCGCCAGAGCATACTTAGTTGTGGACAGGATACATAGTGAGGATCGCCAGAGCTTGCTTAGTTGTGGACAGGATACATAGTCAGGATCGCCAGAGTTTACTTAGTTGTGGACAGGATACATAGTCAGGATCGCCAGATCTTGCTTAATTGTGGACAGGATACATAGTCAGGATGGCCAGAGTTTACTTAGTTGTGGACAGGATACATAGTCAGGATCGCCAGAGCATACTAGGTTGTGGACAGGATACATAGTCAGGATCGCCAGAGATTACTTAGTTGTGGACAGGATACATAGTCAGGATCGCCAGAGCATACTAGGTTGTGGACAGGATACATAGTCAGGATCGCCAGAGCATACTTAGTTGTGGACAGGATACATAGTCAGGATCGCCAGAGTTTACTTAGTTGTGGACAGAATACATAGTCAGGATCGCCAGAGCATACTAGGTTGTGGACAGGATACATAGTCAGGATCGCCAGAGTTTACTTAGTTGTGGACAGGATACATAGTCAGCATCGCCAGAGCATACTAGGTTGTGGACAGGATACATAGTCAAGATCGCCAGAGCATACTAGGTTGTGGACAGGATACATAGTCAGGATCGCCAGAGCATACTTAGTTGTGGACAGGATACATAGTCAGGATCGCCAGAGTTTACTTAGTTGTGGACAGGATACATAGTCAGGATCGCCAGAGCACACTAGGTTGTAGACAGGATACATAGTCAGGATCGCCAGAGCATACTAGGTTGTGGACAGGATACATAGTCAGGATCGCCAGAGCTTGCTTAGTTGTGGACAGGATACATAGTCAGTATCGCCAGAGCATACTAGGTTGTGGACAGGATACATAGTCAAGATTGCCAGAGCATACTAGGTTGTGGACAGGATACATAGTTAGGATCGCCAGAGCATACTAGGTTGTGGACAGGATACATAGTCAGGATCGCCAGAGCATACTAGGTTGTGGACAGGATACATAGTCAGGATCGCCAGAGCATACTTAGTTGTGGACAGGATACATAGTGAGGATCGCCAGAGCTTGCTTAGTTGTGGACAGGATACATAGTCAGGATCGCCAGAGTTTACTTAGTTGTGGACAGGATACATAGTCAGGATCGCCAGATCTTGCTTAATTGTGGACAGGATACATAGTCAGGATGGCCAGAGTTTACTTAGTTGTGGACAGGATACATAGTCAGGATCGCCAGAGCATACTAGGTTGTGGACAGGATACATAGTCAGGATCGCCAGAGATTACTTAGTTGTGGACAGGATACATAGTCAGGATCGCCAGAGCATACTAGGTTGTGGACAGGATACATAGTCAGGATCGCCAGAGCATACTTAGTTGTGGACAGGATACATAGTCAGGATCGCCAGAGTTTACTTAGTTGTGGACAGAATACATAGTCAGGATCGCCAGAGCATACTAGGTTGTGGACAGGATACATAGTCAGGATCGCCAGAGTTTACTTAGTTGTGGACAGGATACATAGTCAGCATCGCCAGAGCATACTAGGTTGTGGACAGGATACATAGTCAAGATCGCCAGAGCATACTAGGTTGTGGACAGGATACATAGTCAGGATCGCCAGAGCATACTTAGTTGTGGACAGGATACATAGTCAGGATCGCCAGAGTTTACTTAGTTGTGGACAGGATACATAGTCAGGATCGCCAGAGCACACTAGGTTGTAGACAGGATACATAGTCAGGATCGCCAGAGCATACTAGGTTGTGGACAGGATACATAGTCAGGATCGCCAGAGCTTGCTTAGTTGTGGACAGGATACATAGTCAGTATCGCCAGAGCATACTAGGTTGTGGACAGGATACATAGTCAAGATTGCCAGAGCATACTAGGTTGTGGACAGGATACATAGTTAGGATCGCCAGAGCATACTAGGTTGTGGACAGGATACATAGTCAGGATCGCCAGAGCATACTTAGTTGTGGACAGGATACATAGTCAGGATCGCCAGAGTTTACTTAGTTTTGGACAGGATACATAGTCAGGATCGCCAGAGCATACTAGGTTGTGGACAGGATACATAGTCAAGATCGCCAGAGCATACTAGGTTGTGGACAGGATACATAGTCAGGATCGCCAGAGCATACTTAGTTGTGGACAGGATACAGAGTCAGGATCGCCAGAGTTTACTTAGTTGTGGACAGGATACATATCGGACCAATCGACACTCGGCGGATGTTATGGTTAGTATACCTCTGGCCACGTTTTTTTCCAAAGGCATATCTTGGTACCCATTTTAGACTTGTTCTATTTGAGAGATCGGGTGAATTTTAAAGCCCCCCCCCCCCCCCTTTGCGGTTTCGAACCCATGACCACTTGGTCGGCAGACCAACAGCTGGCCACTACGCTACCCAGTCCCCAATGTTAGAGGAGGAGGTTGTTTAGCATGACCTTCTCTATGGACATGACAAGAGAGGAGAGGTTTGTCGAAATTAGTAGGAAACAAGATGAACTGTGTTACAAGGTGGCACGCACAGCATTCCATCATGAACGCTTGGAAATATTGGCCCAGCATTTAGGTCGCCCCACCTTTAATGTTCAACCCGGTTATTCAACGTCATTAGTTAATGTGCAACAGGCCAGACTGAAGATCGCAGCGGCCAGAAAAGAGGAGCGAATGAAGGTAATAAGTGGGCTGGCTAATGTATTAAACACTCCGAAGCTGAGCAAGCATGACAGGGGGCGTCTGATCATCAGAAGTGGTCCCCCTTTCCCCGAATGTTTCTGCCCCCTCCTGGCAAGCTCAGAGGCGAGCCCGTCCGGGTCATGACTCACTGGTGTTATTCTCCTGTCGGACAGCCAGAATAACTTATCTCACACAAGAATGAGTATTGACAGCCAGCAAAATGATGATCAGTTGGGAAAATACGATAGTATGCTAACTGGCTCTACAGAGCTCGCAGTTGTTCGCCATATATAAGGGGCGTTCATTTGAAATCCGTTCGTGCCGCACCGCGTGTAATTGCATACGTTGAACATGATCATGTCGTAGTCATGTGATAAGTACTGACCAATGATTAAAAGAGCACGTGTTTACTGCCCCATGATGCATAGGTCCTGTTTCTGACCGTTGAGAAAATGGCCAGGTTAATCTAAAATCCGTCCAAAGAAGCTCAAAGAGCGGTGATTCAGTTTCTTTCATTTGAAGGATGTCAAACAGTGGGTACGGTAACAAATGTGTGTCGACGACAACAGTGACAGACTGGGCACGAATGTTTCGGAAAGGACGTCAGTTCACGACAGGTCTTCGACGGCCGGGTCAAGCGCATATTGTTGCAACAGAAAAAAAAACATCGCCAAAATTGATGCAGCCGTACATAAGAACCGTTGTCGAAGCATACGTTCGCTAGCGAAAGAATTTGAAGTGGCAATTGGGACAATTCAAAAGGTCGTTATTAAGAAATTGCAATATCAAAAGGTGTGTTCACAGTGGGTATCACGGATGTTGACCGACCACCAAAAAGAGGAACGCATGGGATGGTGTTTGAACCACTTGCTGTGTTACAGAGTGGAGTGTGATGCATTTCTCTTCCGAATAGTGGCACGCGATGAATCATGGTGTCACCGTTTGAGCCGAGCAGCAAAAGAGAGATCATGCAATGGAAGCATGCTGGATCACCAAAAGCTAAAAACTTCAAGTTACAGGTTTCCGCTGGTAAGCTGAGCGCATTTTTTGACCATGAAGGGCTATTGTTGGTCGACTTTATAGAACCCAGTGTTAACATCAACTCTACCAACTACTTGCAAATACTAGACAAGCTGCAAAAAGCCATCAAGAATAAACGACCCGGCATGCTTTCTCGCGGTGCGATTTTGTTGCATGATAATGCTCGTCCGCATGTCGCAAAGATTGTGCAGGAAGCATTAGCAAGGAAGAAGTGGAAAATTCTGCAACATCCAGTCTATAGTCCTGATTTGTCACCATGTGATTTTCATTTGTTCGGACCTCTAAATAAAGCTCTCAAGGGGTAACGATTTCACACAGATTCAGACGTAATGAACGCGGTAAACACTTGGTTTAGTGAGCAACCACAATCCTTTTTTGCGGACGGCATTCGCAGCCTACATAAGCAATGGGATGCTTGCCTGAATGCCTACGGCGACTTCTTCTGACCAACCCATGGTGCATAATTTATTCAAAATGAATGCTTTGTTTAATTCTACCACACCTGTTAATGTTTATTTCATGCTTTTGTAATAAAGCCATTAGAACGGGTTTCAAAAGAACGTCCCTAATGTATATGCATTTATTACCAAGATGAGTGAAGCCCCTACGAGCATGTTCAAAGTGTAGTGATGATAATAAGTATTGAAATGAACTTGTAATCTAACACACGTTACTTGTTATGTGCGTGACTTGCTACAAAATACCGCACGGCCTCTTTGAACCGTGCAGCATTTTTGTCATTTTCTTTTTCACCAGATTACATACTGTTTACGAATTTACATACAGAAATACAATTGAGTTTTTCTGTTATGCATAGCGAGTGAATCCTGATCAGTCAGCTGACCCTGTTTCAAACGTGTCTGAATGTATGGTGCAAGAGACATCAAGCGACAAATGTATGCATAATATTATAAATATTCCAATGCAGCAAAAGTTGTCAGACAGCCAGAATAACCCATCTCACACAAGATTGATATAGGACAACCAGCGCAATACTGATCCTAACAAGCCAAAACCAGTCAGAACTACCTACAATCGAACACTGCTAAACTCTATATTATATCTGGTGATACACTCTGGTACAGCAAAGACGGCAACATTTGTGATGTTTGGTAGCCGGATCATCACATCTGGCACAAGACAGGTGTTATACAAAGAAAACAACACAAATCGCCTGACGCAAGAAAGGCTGGACAGGCAGAACAACTCACGTGACTCCAGAAAGATATTGGACAACCAGAACAACTCACTTGACACCAGAAAGATCTTAGACAACCAGAACAACTCACCTGACACTAGAAAGATATTGGACAACCAGAACAACTCTCCTAACACCAGAAAGATCTTGGACAGCTAGAACAACTAACCTGATACAAGAAAGTTCTGGGACGACCATAACAACTCGCCATATACCCATTACGGCTCAAGGAGTTGATCAGGGACACTTTAATTTCTATCCACTTTTATTAGATTGGTCGACCCCAGAACCGTACTGTTCTGAAATTATAATCCTATCTCTGCTGGGGATTGAACCCGAACCACGTTCTCAGCATGCGGACGTACTAACCACTATGCCATACTATACATTTCTGTAAAAGACCACTGATTTAATTTAGAATGATAGAACCAAATAAACATCTAGCCTGCGACTTAATGAAATGACCTCCATGCCGTTTGACAACCTCGACAAATGAGAAACCAGCTGACCCAGATATGCCTGGAACCTGTGAGCCAGTCATCAGGACAATACAACCTGCAGCACACCTGTAGATCGATGTCGGCAACAAATGATGCCTGGAAACCTGGACTATTTGTGCACTGAGCTTGCCTTACGGCGCGTACATCAATTCCTTAAATATCGCTCATATTTGTATTTGTTTTCAACTGCCGCGCGCACTGTAGCTGTAAGAACGGTCATTATTGATTCTGTCTGTGTTATTTGTTCGTGACGTCTTAAGTGTTGTGCTTTCAGGATTTCGTTGCTATTCTCGCGTAGTAAATATAATTAATATCCCTTTCTGTAACCGATTTTCCTTCTTCCTTCTTTCTCGCTTTACGTGGTTATTTCTTTCCAACCGTCCTTCCTTTCTTCCTCCTTCATCTTTTTCTTCAATATCTTATTCCTCATCTTCTTCCTTTTTCATAATAATCATCATCATCATCATCATCATCATTATCACCAACATCATCAGCATTCCTCCTCTTCTTCTTCATCATCATCACCATCATGTGTTGTTGGATACGTTTGTTGGGTCAACCCCAAAGAGATAGAGGACATTCAAGTTCCTCGTTCTCAATGTGATTCTGTCCGTTCTAATTAAGTTAACCTTTAATGTCTCAATTGCTGGAGTCCATAAATAGAGTCTCGGAGAACCAAGGAATACCTCTAGGAAACCAAATGAAAAGTGTTTCCTTACAACCAACAATATCCTATTGGTGGTTCCTTGCCTCTCCTCTCTAAGTTAAATAATTATTGTCTAGGGTTTGTTTTAATTAAATAACTTAACTACGACAAGAAAAACACTCAATAGATAACATTAATGTTATTTTATGATTTCATTCATTCATTCAGTAGCATGTCCTTTGCAGGACCTCGCTCCCATAACAACCTTCGGGAAAACCTCTCGATCATAAGCAAGATGTCCCGCGTCCGATACACTCAACTGGAAATCATCCGCCACATCCTGCACCCATCTTCTCTTTTGCCTTCCTCTTCCTCTCTTCCCATGCATTTTATGATTTAATAAACATAAATTGGGTTGTTGATCATTACATTAAAAGAAAACAACCACCATCCAGTTCTATACAAAAAAGGTCATATATATATATATATATTTTTTTTTTTTTTCCCGCGTTTCCATCCTTTTTCAGGATATTGCGGTCAACACCAGCATCTTTCAGCTGTATGTTGATTCCTAGGCTAGATTACGCTCATCAGCACGCCACGACTTTCTGAGCGACCGGCTCCATACTCTCATAAGTCACTTTTGCGATTCGAACCACTGCTAATTCTCGTCGCGTCACGTGACGAGAGTATTCGGGGTTAGCGGAGAAAGCTGCTAACCCCTCGGCCATGGAGCCGGCTATATATATATATATATATATATATATATATATATATATATATATATATATATATATATATATATATATATATATATATATATATATATACTCATATCTTTGATTTGCCAAATATAACATTCATATCACCAGATATATATCTGTCTTTTTATTACATTTACTGCTCATCTTCAACGGGCATAATCTGAAAAAAGAACTGTATACACTCTGGTTTCTCCACTTCCAGGTTTGTGAAACCCTGCGGCAAGCAGTCAATGGCAATATCTCTGTTAATTGTTCTTAGTGTTGGTCTGGTCCAGGTCTGAGCAGAATATTGGCTCTAGTTTTCCCCTTTCAGGTTCACGGATAAATTATTTATGTTACCTGTCCTACATGGGTAGAGAAACATCTTGCGGGTGAATAGCTTTCTGCACTACTCTGTCAAAGGGCATCACTCAAACGAGGTGCTTCACTCTATCAGGGTGCTTCACTCAACAAGGTGCTTCACTCAACATTCAGGTCTGGATCTAGATGGATCTAATAAGGACCTTCACCAAATTTGAGTGTCTTCTTCACGCTTATAACATCAGCAGATTTCGAGTTCCCAAACTTGGTTTCGTTTTTCCAAGTTCGCTGGCTGCACATTTATAGGCTGATGCTTCGTCTCTTCTGCGTGGTCTAGAAGTATCGTGTCCGCCTCGAGTGCTGGAGGTCCCGGGTTCAAGCCCCGGTGAGGACCGGGATTTATTTCACGTGGACTTCTAGTAATAATATTTCGCCTGGTCTCTGGGTAGTGAGATCGGACGTCCGTGTTTATTGTTGCGCACGTAAAATATCCCTTAGCAGTTGGAAATCGAAAAAGAGTAGCCTAACGGCGCTGCCCGGGCAAAATTTCTAGTTAAAAATCTACCCACATTGTTTCAGGATCCTCGCCGGTGCTACGGAGTTCGTGCACTGTGCTGAGTTTCTCCAGACCCAGGTTTTAGTTAGGAGAAAAATGGAGCACTTATGTGTTACACCCGTGTGCCGTGATGTTGATCCATCGACTAAACTAAACTACTCATACTATCTTAGGAATATTGCCACCCGGTTTAGGAATCCGCGCGATTTCCACTTTGGTGATGTAAATGTATCCTTTTCTTAACTCTCGCGCTAATCCTTTCTTTATTATACTTTTAAATTTCAGTATGTTGGTGACTGTTGGCGCTTGTTGTAAACTGAAGGGGTAATGCGGGGAATTTAAAAACAGCGCTGTGATGGTTGGCAAGAAATATATTACAATCATGATCATCATCCCTCATTTTCCTTCTTCTTATTCTTCTTCTTCCTCCTTTTCCTCCTTTCATCTTCCAATGAAGCATCGGACAACCAACTTACGCCACGCTCCTTGTTTTGCCGCTAAAGTTTTTTAAGTGATGTAGCCAGCCTGATGGAAACCCTCCTAGGTGGTCTCCTGTGGCATGCTTGGTAGATTACACTCTTCCTATTCTATTTCTCCCTGAAGAGCTCCGGAAACACAAGGGTTCCTACAGACCTCTATTTTCCGTTATGTATTTCTATCTTCCTACTCCTCCCTCCTACCTTCTTCCCTTCTTCCTTTCTTCCTTTTTCTTCCTTCTTCTTTCGTTCGCTTGAAATATGTCTATAACTGCAATGTTGTTTCTTGTACGAATTTAACTGTCTTTGTTAGTTCACACAGCGGTCCATAGAGTTTATCTTCCACTGTCGTCTCTCTAGGCCAGAAGGTTTGCCTAGATATGTTATATTTTGGGCAGTCTTGGAGTATGTGCTCTGCTGTCTGCGACGCCAATCCACATGTGCACATGGCTATTTAACCAATCTTGAATTTTCTATACATGTGGTTCAGTAATCTATTGTGCCCTGTTCTGAGGCGCAGAATAATGACTTGTTCTGGTCTGTCCATAACGTGGTAGTCATCTTGAGCAGGTTTTGGTGGCTTTCTGACTGATTTGATCATTCTTTAATTTTGGTGGTATGTAACGGGCACATCAGGCTGTTCTTCTTTGGCTCCTTCCTTAGTCAATTGATCAGCTCTGTCGTTTCCGGGGACTCCACAGTGGGATGGTATCCACTGTATGGTGACCTTATGCTGACTGCTAAGTTTAGAAAGTAGTGTTCTTAGTACTGGCAATTTCCCAGTCAGGGGCGCCTCGGGTACTTATTTTGCATCTGTCAATAGCACCACGGGTTGTGTACCATTGCTGGTATTTAGTAATTTCTCTGTTGCTATCTTGATTGCCTCAAATTTAGCATCATAGTTATGGCAGTACTTTCCTTTCGGTACTCTGGCTGTGTCCCTAGTATTATTTGAGTATTCTATGTACACTCCCGCTCCTCCATTTCGAACAGCATTTTGTGCTGACCCATCTGTGTAGACTCGGATCCAGAGGTCCTGTGGGTATTTTTCATCAAGGAAGCTGAGAATTGTTGTTCTGCGCTGCACACTGTTCTGTTTTTCCTTGTCAAATGTTCCTCTCACTTTTGTCTGGATTTGTAATGATAGTCTATGTTCATCTTTCCATGGAGTTCGCTCTGGAATAGTTGTTAGGGGGATACCAACTGTGGGCAGATATGTGGTTTCTCTGCAGAGTCGTTTGGCCTAGTGGATAAAACTACTTCTTTTCAACCGCACCATAGCTAGGTTTTCAAATCTGTTCTTCATAGGGTGGCCCGGCAAGCTGAGGAACTTTTCTGCTTGTATTAGCGTTTTCGTATCTCTGCGCTCTCTCAGTGCTTGTGTCCTCCCCATCTTCTCCATTTCCACTATAGGGATTGATCTCATCCCTCCTGTGGTGACTCTAAGTGCTTGATTTTGACCTTGTCCAGCTCTTGTAGTGTGGTTTTTGATGCCGAACACCACGCAGTTGACCCGTATTCCAGGTGTGGTCGTATGCTCTGTTGATAAACTTTGCTAAGTATTTTCCCACTGACTCCCCATGTGGTTCCACTTAGCTGTCTCAGGATGGATATTATCGTTCTGGCTTTTGCTACTGCTTTGTTGGTGTGCTTTCTCCATGTCAGCCTGCCATCAAATGTTACTCCAAGGTATGTTGGTTCTTTATCTTCTCTTAGGGGTGTTCCATTTATCTGGATTATCCCTGCCTTTTGTTTTGGAGAGAGGGTAAATAGAGTGGTGCTGCACTTTTCAGTATTTATGCTGACACACCATCTGTTTGGTGTATCTGCAGCTCTTTGTAGCAATCTGGTAGCCACTGATGCATGTTCATTTGTGCTCCATAGAACCAGGTCATCGGCGTACATTGCCGCTTTAATTCCATTCGGTAGATTAGCAATGAGATCATTGATGAAGATTAGAAAAAGTGTGGGGGACAAGACTCAGCCCTGGGGAACACCGTGACGCAGTAGTGCGTTCTTGCTCTTGAGTCCGTCTATCTGTACTCTTCTGTTGTACAGGTATGCTTTCACCCATTTGTAGATTCTTCCATTGACTTTGCAGTTTCTCAGTTTCTTCATCAGACCTTCTTTCAAGACTTTGTCAAAGGCTTTCTTCAGATCTATCCATGCCAGCTTCTTCTCTTGGAATGCATCCTCAACTTTTTGAGAGAGGTAGGTTGTCTGATCTTCTGTAGAGTAGCATGCCTAAAGCCAGCCTGCTGTGGCACAAGGATGTTTTTACTTTTAATGTACCACTGTAGTCTGTGACTGATGATGCGCTCCAGTGTTTTGCAGAGACAGCTGGTGAGGCTAAGTGGTCTGTAGCTAGAGGCAATGGAACTGTTAAACCGGTCAACAAATGCCCGAAAAAGTCGGATGTGTCGGCCTAACGGCGCAAGAACGCAGCTCTGCTGTAAACAGGCACAACGCAATCACGTCTGAAAAAAAAAACTCCGGATGAAAGCACAAGAAGAACTATATTTCCCTGATATTAGGAGGGGTATCATGATTGCTTCTCTCCAGGCTTGTGAAACACTGCCTAAGGTCCGGCTGTTATTGAAGATCTGCAACAGCTTTGCTTTGGCCTTTGTTCCAAGGTTCCTGATAATTTCATTGGAGATACCATCAGCTCCAGGTGACTTTCTCATTTTCAGTTTTGATATGGCTAGCTCCAGTTCACTGATTGTGATGGGTGCCTCCAGAACATCTTGTACTATTTCCTTCTGTCCTGTATTTTGCAGTTTCTCTCGAATCTCTTGTTGTTTCTCTGGACTAATTTTGATATTGTTATTTGTGCAAACGAGTCCGCAAAATGGTCAGCTCTTGCTTTCTTGTTAAGATGTTTCCATCTTTATGTAGTGCAATTTTTGAGTTTCTCCCTGTGCCCTCATCATTCAGTTGTTTTATTAGCTTCCACAACTTCCTTGTGTCTCTTTCAACGTTTAGAGACTCCTTTTTCTCCTGCCAGCTTTTCCGTCTAGCCTACAGCTTGGCCCTTTGAAATTTGGCTTTTGCTTGCTGGAATTTATTGTGGTGCTCTTGGCTGGGTGTGGCCTCTACTTGCTTTCTACACACTTTCACATCATTATGCAACTGTTCCAGTTGACTATTCCAATTCCAATTCCAATTTTCAAAAACAAAAATTACAAATTCGGCCTCGTCTAACCTGCTTCATCAGCTGTGGTTATTGTTGAGGTCCGTGGTTTTTGTGGGTTTATTCACCCTAATTCTTGTCTTGTGAGTCCTATCTCGGACTGGTTATGTATCGTTTGTGTCTGTGACGTCAGCTGGGGGATCGGTCGGCGGCTATCCTTTGTGCTCGTCTGTTTTTGTGGTTTTCTTTGTTTGTGTAGGCTCCTGACTCGACTGGCTGCAGTCCTTATAAGGACTTTTTATTTAGTATTTTTGCCACCTGTTCTGTGTATTGCCCGTAGAAGCTTTTCAATGCTATTTACCTCCTTGCGCTTTCTTTCACTTTCGTGTTTAAGTTTTGCTGTTTTTCGATTGCTTCCTCTGTTGTCAGCCATGGGACGATCTCTCCGTCTTCTATGTAGTACTCTATGTCGGCATCGACGTCATAATGTAATTCCGGGTATTCTGTCGGCTTCCCCCTGAGTTTCTTGGGCTTCTTTCCTTTTGCTTCCTGTCTCCTAATGTATTCCTCGTGCCTGAGTTCCTCTTGCCTTGCCTGTTTCTTTCCTTCTTCTACGTACTCCTCCATTTCCTCCCGGATAGGTTTTTCACCTCCAAACCACGGTATGCCGTCGGAAGATACCTTATCTTGTCTTTCTTCGGCTGTCTGGTGGGATGTTGGTTTCCCCTTAGATGTGTTGGGCGTCGATGTTCGGCTGCTGGTTTTATCTTGCGTCTCCGGCTCGGTTTGTTGTTGCGTTTCTTGCTGCTTCTTTGTGGTCTCTTGCATGGTTTCTGTTGGTTTGTTTTGAGTTGATTTCATTTCAGCTTTTAGGCTCTCTCTCTCTCTCTTCTCTCTCTCTCTCTCTCTCTCTCTCTCTCTCTCTCTCTCTCTCTCTCTCTCTCTCTCTCTCTCTCTCTCTCTCTCTCTCTCTCTCTCTCTCTCTCTACTTTTATAGTGCTTAGCATTTCTTCGTTTTCCTGCTTCATCGCGGTCATCTGTTCCACTTCTCGCTTGATGTTTTGCTGGATCTCCTTTATTTCCGCCAGTAGATTCTCGTTGTCGCTGGTCGGGTTAGGCGTCAACAGTGCCTTGACTTGTTTCTTTAACTAGTCGATCTGGCTTTTTAGTTGGGCTCTTTCATCTTGCGAGATGCCCGTGGCTGTCCCGCACCTCCGCATTGCTTCGTTGTATGGTGTCCTTGTGGTGATGGCTATCTTCAAGACGTCTCTGTGTCGTTGCAGGTACGGACAGCCCAAGTATCTTGCTCCATGCTTGCCCAGGCAGTTAGCGCACTTTCTTCTGTTGTTAGGAGCTCGGAAGTCCGTGTCCAGCTTGGCCAGTGGACACTCCTTGAAGGCGTGGTGATCGGCGCAGTATCGGCAGATTTCCGTCTTATTGCGACACGTAGCTCTGCTGTGACCGGCCTTCTGACATCTGGAACATTGAGTGATACTTGGGATGAATCTCTCTGGTTGCTGCATTCTCTTGTTGTATGATACTGTGGTCGGCATTTCGCTGCCCTCCGATGTCACCACTGCCAAGGTTGTAGGTATCTTGGAGTAGATGAGGAGCCGCTCCGCCTTCAAGAATCGGATGTGAAGATTCTCTTCTCGTAGCTGCTTCAGGATTTCTTCGTCTGTCAGCTCCATTGGTATCCGCTTGACGACCCATCGGACTGTTTTTGAGTCGGTGTATCCGACTCTGGTGTCTTTCTCCTCCTTCTTCTCTGCTGCCTTGGTTCTTGACTGTGTTGGGCTGTCGATCTCCTCCCTCGTGGTAGCTTCAGTAATAGCTGTAGTATCAGGCTCTTTGATGCAGCTAGCAGGTAGGCTCTCCACGTTGTTCTTCTTCTTGTCGGCTCCCACGCTGCACTTCTTGGCTATAGCGTGTTTCTTGTTGTTGGACTTTCAACGAGACATTTTCCAGAGTATCAGGCTTCTTGACAGAATAATGCGACTTGACTTGTTAGCGCTCGCAGTGCGAATGGACGAGACACGACATGAATAAATCCAGTTCACTACTCCAGTAGGGTTTATATTGTTTACTGGCTCCTCTTGGTACTGATTCTCGCGCTGCCTGTAGTATGTATTTCCCAAACTCTTCAACTACTTTATTTATGTCTTTCTCAGTGTTCAGGTTTCTAACCAGTATGCTGGTGCAATTCTTGTACGTTGCATAGTCTGGTTTCTTGTAGTTCCACCTCGAGAGGGTGCTGCTTTCACTTACAAGCTCACTTTCTACAGTTAGAAAGACTGGCCGATGGTCACTGCCACCAAGTTGTTTCCCAACAATTCGTGTAATGTGAGCTCCAGGTCTGGTGAACGAACGAACGAACGAACTTTATTTTAAAAGGGTTAAGAATGGAAAGCCAGGTCAGGTGTAGTTGTAGTGTGAGATGATCTCGAGTAGAAAGTATGTGGGTCGGACGGCTTGTTAATCAAGATGAATCTATTCTCATCCTGCCAGTCTTCTAGTCTCTCTCCTCTCTGGTCCATGTGATCATAGCCCCAGCTCTGCGAATGGCTGTTGAAATCGCCACACACAATCATTTTTTCTTCTAATGGTAGTGTGTCCAATGCCTGCGGGGGGTCACTTGGACAGTAGTAATTGATCAGATGTAGGTCTGTATTGCCTGTCTTAAGTTTAAGTGTCTGATACTCAGCCCCTTCCATGTAGACTTCGATTTGGGAAGCAGTGATGTTATTTTTTACAAGGGTCAGTATCCCACCTTTTCGACTGTCCTTTCGGTCAGATCGGTAACACTGGTAGCCTCTGATTTTGAAGGCTATATTTTCGTTGAGGTGAGTTTCTTGCAAGTAACATACGCTTACTTTTTCTTGGTCCAGGATGTTTTCTAATTCTTTTTTTTTTTTTTTTTGCTGACCCCCTCCGCATTCCAGTGCATTATTTTAAGTCTTTGCTTAGTATGGCCAGCCGTTCTATTCTCAGGTCCCCTGGCTCCACAGGACATCTGAGAAGGACCTCCAGTAGTTGGGGTTGACCCTTTCGAGACATAGGGCCCTTCCTCCTTCATACTCCCTCCTCCTACTTTCTTCCGTCCTTACTTCTTCCTTTTTCTTCCTTCTTCCTCCTCGTTCTTCTTGTTCCTTCCTCCTTTCTTATCCTCCCCTTCTTCTCTTCCACCTGATCAGTCTTTTTATTTTCTATATCCCTGGCTTGCCATTCAATGTCAGATAAATTAGAGTCACTTGAAACATTCTTGGTGTGTGCTGCATGCCTGGTGATATTCACACCCTCAGACATCACATTTCGCTTGTAGGCTGACTCTTCTTCTGTTTTCACCTCTTCTCATCTCATCTCATCTTGTTCCTCTTGTACCTTGCAGTGTCGAGGTGAAGTGCACACAGCGGGGGAGCGCCCGTTTATGGGCTTCGTGTATCTGTTTCAATTTAGTTCAGCCCCATTTGTGTTTCATTCTTTATCTTCTTGCAATAGGAAAAATCCCCTGCCAGCTTGCCAGGTTTACGACCTCTAAATGTTAGAGCCCATTGTGCGACAGTTGTATTGTGTTGTTGCAGTCGTGGTCGTGGTCATCGACGTCGTCGGCGTCGTCGTCACGGGCTCTGCCATATGGTGCGAGCCCTCATGTCTCTCCAAAGATCTCAGTCTCACATATTCTAGATCACACCAATTACTGATATCATAACCCCCTCCCCACACACCGGTCATCACCGTAGACCATAATTTCTCTTGACCTGCCTCTATCCCTTCCCCACTGATCTGTTCTTTGGTCGCTATGTTCTCCAATGCCTCTCTTCTCGTTAAGTGGCCAAACAGCATTGTTGTGTCTTTAGTATTGTAGTGGATAACATTCTACTTCCATCGTTCCATAACGATTCCTTGATGGTGAACATTGATGGGGGGGGGGGGGGGTGGACAAGGGGCGTGGCTAAGAGGTTTAGATGTCAGTGTCTGGTTGAGGCTTATAGGTCTCTGGGGATGCTATCAACATCTGTTGTTGCCATGCCGATATGCATGGGTGGTTATGAGCTGTCTTTGTAACCCCTTCCCCACAGCGCCGGTCATGTCTCCCTCTCTCCGGTAATTTCACTCCAGCGCTCGGCATCCAAGCAAGTGTGTTAGCGGGGTCGCTAGGAGGCTACAGGGATAATGTCAGGAGCGCGTCCGGCAAAGGGTCAACGTCTGCACTCATCTTTCGCTATGAGGAGAAGACTAACCACCTTTTCCTCCGTCATTTATGTCTGCAAAATGTGATGGGCCTAGCACATCACATCGCGTCAACCCTAGCACATATTACATCCTAGCACATCACATCCTAGCACATCACATCCTAGAACATCACATCCTAGCACATCACATCCTAGCACGTCACATCCTAGCACATCGCATCCTAGCACATTAAATCCTAGAACATTACAACCTAGCACATTACAGCCTAGCACATCACATACCCTATGACATTACAACCTAGGACATCACATCTTAGCACATCACATACCTAAGCAAATCAAAGACCCATGGCAGGCTCATATTTAAGAGCTTATTTTGTTTGTGTGTTTCTTTGTTTGTTTGTGTGTTTGTGTGGTTTGGCCCGACATTCAGGTACGGAGACCTGGTACCAATAATGACATGTGAGCAGCGGTGGCGCACTGCCTGACAAGCTCACCTGTCGATTCCGTGGTCATGTATTCGAATCCTTATGGAAGCGTAATTTATTTCGCTTGACCTGTGCTCCAAAATGGACCCGTCATGAAAAGGGTACCAGGAACTGTCATGGGAACTAAAGGTGGCCGGTGCGGTAATTGCCACATCTCCCATCCTTCAAGAGGTATAACAGGATAATTTACTTTACTTACTAACAATGCCCTTGACTTACCAACAATGCCCTTTACTTACCAATAATGCCCTTGATTTACCAACAATGCCCTTGACTTACCAACAATGACCTTTACTTACCAACAATGCACTTTATTTACCAACAATGCCCTTTACCTACCAACAGTGCCCTTTACTTACCAACAATGCCCTTTACCAACAAACAATGCCCTTTACCTACCAACAATGCCATTGACTTACCACAATGCCCTTGACTTACCAACAATGCCCTTGATTTACCAACAATGCCCTTGACTTACCAACAATGCCCTTGACTTACCAACAATGCCCTTACCAACAATGCCCTTTACTTTCCAACAATGCCCTTTACTTACCAACAATGTCATTTACTTACCAACAATGCCTTTTACTTACCAACAATGCCCTTACCAACAATGCCCTTTACCTGCCAACAATGCCCTTTACTTACCAACAGTGCTCTTTACTTACCAACAATGCCCTTTACTTACCAGCAATGCCCTTAAACAATTGCTTGGGTGTTTTCTCGGACCTGTACGATAGTAAGTCAATAAGTAAGTCACAAATAGATGTAGAAAAATAACTAAATATGATAACAACTTGAAACCAGTTTATTTCATAAATTGTCCCTTTATTTCTCAACATAATTTCCACCAACGTTAGTGCACTTATCCCATCGTTTTATCAGTCCTCTCAAACCAGCTGCATAGAACTGCGTGCTCTGTTTTCTAAACCACGTTTTCACTTCACATTCAACTTCGGCGTCATTCGCGAAATGTTTCCCGCCAAGGTGAGTTTTTAGTAGACCAAAAAGGTGGAAATCGCTAGGGGCTAAGTCGGGCTGTAAGGGGATGTTCTGAAAACGTCCCACCTTATTTGGTTAATTTTCTCCTGAGTTAATCGAGCCGTATGTGGTCTGGCATTGTCATGAAGAAGCAGCACTCCTCTAGTCAGCAGTCCTGGACGTTTTCTTCGAATTGCATCATGAAGCATCGATAGAACTTCACAATACGATTCAGAATGCACATTGTCACCTTTCTTCTTGAAATTGGTTAGAAGCACTCATTGACAATCCCAGAACACTGCCAGCATAACCTTCCCTGCCGATGGCGTAACCTTGAAGTTTTGGACACAAGGCGAAGAAGGATGTTTCCTTTGCATTGAAGCACGCTTTGATTCGGGCTGGTAGTGATGCACCCATGATTCGTCCCCAGTAACAGTCCTGTTCAGCATGTCTTCTCCTTCATCTTCATATCGACAGATGATGCAAGGACAGGCCAAATCCGTTCATTTTGTGTTCCTCCTTCAATTGTCTGGGTACCCACCTTGAGCACACTTTCTAAAATTTCAATTGATCATGCATTATGCTGAACCATGTGAGCACCCTACTGCAGATGCTACAGAGTCTATCGTTATTCGCCTGTCACCTCTAATCACCTCCTCCACCCGCTGCAGGGATACTTCTGTTGCAATCTCAGCAGGACGACCAGATCGGATTTCATCAACAATTTTAGAGCCTCCTTGAGAAATTTTTCTACCTAGCTATGCACCGCTTTACAGGACAAACATTTGTCAGCATAAACAGGAAGCATTTCCTTATGAAACTCCTTTGCGCCCACACAACAGCACGTTGCTCTTTGGTTGTACACTCCGTAAGTAGAGTCACCATTTTGTTTATGCGCTGCGCATGCGCATGAGACACTTAGCGCCACCTGACGAATGGGAATATAGAGTTCGATGTTGCTGTCACATAATGACACCTGTAGAAAACACCAACTACATTTACCTGCCATCCCACAGAACTGTGTGACTTACTTATTCGCTCGCCCACGTATCTTCACTGAGCGTATGCCTCTGTTGTGTCTCCGAATAGATCCATCCATTCCTTCGACGTGATGTAACCATCGTTCCATAACGATTCCTTAACGGTGAACATTGGTGGGTGTATGGACAAGTGGCGTGGCTGAGAGGTTTAGGTCTCAGTGTCTAGTCGAGGGGTACAGGTCTGTGGGCAGGGTATCAACATCTGTTCGTTGCCATGCCGATATGCGTGTGTGGTCATGGTTCGACATGGAACACTATCACTAGAGTAATGGATCACGTCTGTGTTCTTGTTTGTGTAACTGGGTCTCAGTGTTCATTGTTTCTATGTTGTATCCTGTACTTAGTTCTCATTGTTCCATGTCTCTTTCTTGATCTGTGCTCTTATTTCTCATAGTCTCATGTATCTACACTGCACCGTCTACTTATTTTTCAGTGTTCCATATCTCTACATTGTAGTCTTTACTTAATTCGTATAGTTCTACATCTCTTTATTGTACCCATTATTTATGTCTAATTGTTCTGTTGTCTCCACGTTGAACCCTGTAAATACGTCACACTGTTCCATGTCCCTCACTATACCGTGTCACTGTTTCTCATTGTCCCAAATTCTTTACTTATTTCTCATTGTTCCATGTGGTTACATTCTTTCCTATATTAATATCTCACTGTTCCTTGTCGTAAAATTATCATCATCACCATCAAGTGCCTCGCCGACTGGCGTAGGCGATCGTGCTTCTCCATATATTGCGATCTCTAACAGCATGTATTAAATCATGTGTTGACTACCTTCTGTGCCATGACACAAGACTGTCACGAATTTTCTCATGTTGTCTTCCACTGCTGCAGGCGATTTGGCAACTGACCGCCTTGCGCTGGGTTTTACAAAATGGTATAGGTTCCAGTCGTTCAGAAAGCAATGGCAAACTACTGAACGTAAACTTGCCAAGCGATCACAACAGCAAAAAATTATGGTGTTGTCTGTGAGGTCCTGTAAAGGATATACAACTAATTTTAACTTCCTCTATCTCTCTTTCCACAAAACTTTCCAGTTTTCACAACATGTTCCACTTATTGTCTCCTCATAATACGGCCAACAAGTGATGCCTGCCTCTTTCTGATGTTCGTGATAAGTTGTCTTTGCCACATAGCCTCCCTCAAAATGTCTGGATTGTTCATTTTGGCAGTCCAGGACATACCCAGAATCCTTCTATTAAACCACATCTCCAAGGCCTCCGGGATTTTTTTTTGTTGGTATTTTTTTTTCTTTTGTTGCTTGTTTATTAATTGTCAGTTATTCGCAGCCGTGTGATTGAACCGTAACACCATTGCCTATATATATATATATATATATATATATATATATATATATATATATATATATATATATATATATATATATATATATATATATATATATCATTGTCCCGTGCATTTACATTCACAACCGTTTCATCGTTCCGTTCCTTCACATTCAGACATGTACGTATGTTTCATTGTACCGTGCCATTACATTCACACCTGTACAAATGTTTCATTGCTCCGTGTCTTTACATTCACACCTACACATATGTTTCATTGCTCCGTGCTTTTACATTCACATATGTACACATGTTTCATTCACACGTGTATAAATGTTTCATTGCTCCGTGTCTTCACACGTGTACAGATGTTTCATTTCTCCGTGACTGTACATCTTATTTGTGTAGATACATCTGTCGCATTGTTTCATGTCTGTGCATTCAACTTTGTGAACAGATGTCCTTCTCTCTCTCTCTCTCTCTCTCTCTCTCTCTCTCTCTCTCTCTCTCTCTCTCTCTCTCTCTCTCTCTCTCTCTCTCTCTCTCTCTCTCTCTTTCTATCTTTCTCCCTCTCTCCCTCTCTCTCTCCCTCACTCTTTTTGCACCTTGTCTGTACATTCTACTATTTTTTAATCTCTCATTGCCCTCTGTTCTATACTCTGCACTGTATCTATCTTTCATTGTCTTATATCTCTATATTATATTCTCTACTATCTCTCATTGTCTCATGTCTCTATATTATATCCTCTACCTATCTCTCATTGTCTTATATCTCTATATTATATCCTCTACTATCTCTCATTGTCTTATATCTCTATATTATATCCTCTACTATCTCTCATTGTCTCATGTCTCTATATTATATCCTCTACCTATCTCTCACTGCCTCACGTCTCTATATTCTACCCTGTACTTATCTCTCATTGTCTCATGTCTCTATATTATATCTGTATCTACCTATCTCTCATTGTCTTATGTCTCCATGTTCTACCCTCTACCTATCTCTATGTCTCTATATTTTATCATTTATCTATCTCACATTGTCTCGTGTCTCTATATTTTATCCTCGATCTATCTCTCGTTGTCTCATGTCTCTATGTTTTACCTATCTCTCATGTCTCTATAATCTATCCTCTTCCAATCTCTCATTGTCTCATGTCTCTATGTTCTATCCTCTATCTATCCTCCATTGTGCCATATATAAATGTTATCCTTCTCTCTTAAGATTCTCTATGTATTAACACAGTTAACAAACACATAGTTACATCTACAGACACCATGTACAGTCAACAAACAGTTAAATCTACAGACACTAGCTGTCCTTTTCTCTTATAATTCTCTTTGTATTAACTATTTGTCCTTCTCCGTCATGACTCTCACTCAGTATATTAACCACCTTCGCAACTCTCACCTGTCCACAGTGTATACCACGGAGATGCTTCAAGTCGAGCATGTCCCTCTCCGTGTACTACATGATCAAAGATTTCCTCATCATTGTCTTCCTGTACTTCCTCTCAGAGTTGACATGGCATTACTTACCCTACCTTGTGCAGGTAAGTCTTTTAGACATACAGGTAAGGCATGCTTATAAGTAGTATCATTCAAAGTTATAAGGCATTATCTGAAGGTTCAGAAAAATGGGGAACGGCCGGTTGCTGAACTAGCTGGTTGTGCCTTATGCAGTGATGTGTGTGCAGCTGCTGGTTTTCTAGTGTCTGCCGCTTCCATCAACGATGAACTGTAATTTTAGTTGCGAACTGTTGTTTTAGGCATTCTGGCAGCAGCATATATGCTTGTGTATGCTGTTGATTTATCGGGACTTACATCTGTTCCACTTTTCACATGGGACAGTGAGGAGCATGCTGTGTGATATTCACTGGCACAGGAAAGGAGCATTATTTTGTGACTCTTCGCCGTAAAGTTGGAATCGCGACTAACAAAGGCGTATCTTCGAATTCAAGCACAGGTAAGTCTATAGACACATAGCTGAGGCGTAGGTGTGAGTCAAAGCAAACAATTCCTACAGCAATATCTTCAGGCTAACAACCGGGTGAACACAAAAGCAGGTAGAAGCGGCATGAGTGTCAGTCAGAATCAGTTGAGGGAGTCTCCGTAGCGAGGTGGTTACGACGCATCTGTTACGTTCAGAAGGGTGTGGATTCTATTCCGGTCTATCTATTTCTGTTCACGAGTTCAGTTTTCTCGGACACTCCTGGGGGTTGTCGCTTGAGCTACGGTTGTGCGATGCTGTCTGCTGGCCACCCTGCGGAAGGAGGCCGAGCCATATGGAATAGAACCTGGTGCAATGAAGTGGATCCTATTGGCTATTGAAACCATTTTAAAACGAATTGATGCCTTGAGAGACACAAATGAGGCAAACATGAATGTCAAGTCACAGTTAAAAGCATACGGCGATACCTTCAAATTCACAGACAAGTACAGTCATGGACAAAGAGGTAGAGAACATGTGTAAATATGTCTCATTCGATGATATCTTCAGTCATACATGGGTCAGTCTATGGACACACAGGTGAAGCTTGCGGTCAGTCAAAGTTAATTGAAGGACGGAGATCTAGATCATCAGACTAACACACATGTATGTATGTAGGCATACATGTGAGCCATACAGGTGAGCCATACAAGTGAGGCACAAATTTAAATCAAGTCGTATTGAAAGTTATACGGTGATGTCACACTAGTACACTGGTACATCTACAGATAGGCGGTACAGTCAACACATACGCTGTTAAATCTGCAGACATACAATACAGGTAATCACACAGTTACGTCAAAATGACTACTGTAAATCTACAGACATATGGTACAGTCAACAATCACACAGTTAAATCTACAAATATATGGTACAATCAACAATCACACAGTTAAATCTACAAATATATGGTACAGTCAACAATCACACAGTTAAATCTACAAATATATGGTACAGTCAACAATCACACAGTTAAATCTACAAATATATGGTACAATCAACAATCACACAGTTAAATCTACAAATGTATGGTACAATCAACAATCACACAGTTAAATCTACAAATATATGGTACAATCAACAATCACACAGTTAAATCTACAAATGTATGGTACAATCAACAATCACACAGTTAAATCTACAAATATATGGTACAATCAACAATCACACAGTTAAATCTACAAATATATGGTACAATCAACAATCACACAGTTAAATCTACAAATATATGGTACAATCAACAATCACACAGTTAAATCTACAAATATATGGTACAATCAACAATCACACAGTTAAATCTACAAATATATGGTACAATCAACAATCACACAGTTAAATCTACAAATATATGGTACAATCAACAATCACACAGTTAAATCTACAAATATATGGTACAGTCAACAAAAACACTGTTAAATCTACAGATATACGGTACAGTCAACAAACACATAGTTACATCTACAGACACACGGTACAGTCAAAATACACAGTTAAATCTACAAACATATGGTACAGTCAACAAACACAGTTAAATCTACAGACATACGGTAAAATCAACAAACACACAGTTAAATCTACAAACATACGGTACAGTCAACAAAGACATAGTTACATCTACAGACACACGGTACAGTCAAAATACACAGTTAAATCTACAGACACACGGTACAGTCAAAATACACAGTTAAATCTAAAGACACACGGTAGAGTTATTTCTTTTTTCAAAAAAAAAAAAAAAGCAAGTTTAAATCCACGGATACAAAGATTAAATAAAGATTAATGTCTCACGAAGTGCTCACTGCGAAACCATATCTTGTCGTAAAGAAGGAAAATGGATAAGTGTGTACCTTATTTTTTGATCAATATGTCAATGGAAAGAATGGTTGTCGACAGAAAAAGTGCATAAAGTGGTCACATGGTCAAACTATTTATAACATCAAGTTGATCGTATCTGTCATGGCGTAAAGGATTCAGTTGTGCTTATGTGGGTTCAGATCCCAGTTACTGATAAATCAAATGAAACTGAAACTCAAGAGATAAATAAAATGAAGTTGAAACTCAAGATACAATAAAGTGAAGTTGAAACTCAAGAGATAAATCAAATGAAGCTGAAACTTAAGAGATAAATTAGATGAAGTTGAAACTGAAGAGATAAATCAAATGAAGTTGAAACTCTGAAACTCAAGAGATACATAACATCTTATAGACGTGAACTCAGCGCTGCGTAGGTCAGTAATCAGGAAACTAAGCAAAGATTTATGGCTACAGTTTCCAGTCAATGCCAGGTTCTGCAACGGTAGACGAGGTGAGTACGCAAGACTGCTAGTAGCAGTTTGTAACAGGTTCAGTGCCAAACAAGATGTAAGTTTGGACCAAACATGGCACATCATTAAATGCACAAGTATTATAATGTACATTTCTGTTCAATGAGCATTTAAATTGCGGTAGACATCAAGAAAGAAAACAAATAATACGATGACTCTAGTATGACGATATATCGTCCTTCTGTCCAGATGAATGAATCACCAACAACGAGAAGTATGTTGTGAGCTTTATTAGAAGATGATTACAAGAAACAAAATGAACTTTGCGACCAAAACCTTCGTCAGCACAGAACAAACAAACACAAACAGACACACAACTACATGAAAACCACTACGCGAGAACACAGTGCCTACTTATCTGAATCCCTTTTTGGCTGAATACGTCTTAAGCGCTTAACGCGTTTGACGTGGGCGGTATGAACCGGATGTGTGATTCAAGCGGGTCGATGGACCAAAGGTCAACAACTTCAGAAGGTCACGGATTGGCTTAGCCACCCGATGGGAAGGATGGGAGACGCCCATGTGAGCGAACGGCAAAATGGGGATTAGCAGAGGACTATAGCCGGCTCTGTGGCGAAGGTGTCAAAGATGTAGTTCGCAATTCCGCATACTTCTGTCCAGATGGGAGGTCACATAAGGGATATATTTATCTTTCGGCACTGAATCAGTTAAAAGCACATGGGATGAATTAAAGATAGAAGTCTTTGAGAAACAGAAACAAAAGTATAGAGCATAGGTGCCGCATCCACAATGAAGGTTAGCTGCACTGGTTCTCCAACACTGACTGTCTCAGGCCTTGACTGCACATTCTGTTAGACTGACGTTGGCCCATCTCATGATGTTATCGCTCACTTGTTACGTTGTTTACCTCTTGCTTGCCCTCCAGTATAAAGCATAGATAACGCCCAGAAAAAGAAGACATGAACATTTTTAACAGCAGATTTCAACAAAAGGAAAATTAGGGCTACTAAAGTTACAGCCTATGAAAGATACAAATAAGCTAATGACGGAGCAAGAAAGCCATCAAGGGGGGTGGGGGGGGGGATTAAATTAGATCGTCTAGCAAGAGATAAAGAAAGTAGCAGTAGCGAATGAAAACGTCAGTTTCCTTCGCAGCATTCACAAGAAAATTGGCAGGAAAGTATAATCAAGCAAGTTTCGTAATTTAAAAGCGCCATGGATACGTTCACACCAGTGGTAAAGATCAAACGGACAGATCAAATGGACAGATCATATGGTGAAATTCTGAACATGATCATTCCCAAATTATCCACATATATCCAGTCTACACAAGTGGAACTGAATATTGGGACCTGGTCGTCATGGCAGACGACAGTTTGCTACATTGTGCTTCAAAAAAGGCATAATAACCTCTCCATAGCACAGTGCCCCTGCTGAATTGTTGAAATCATGTGTTGGCCCATACAGCATGATCCCTCTCTCGGTCTGCCTAGTTTACTCCAGAGGAAAGTTAACATCAATACATCTGGAACAAGACAAGCTGCAGAAGCGGCCGGATCAGTGAACGCAATGCTCTAACTGTTCGCGTGTGACAGTTACGATTCTAGACCAGTTGACGACAACTGTTTAAGGCCTGGTCTGCCCTGCCATGACATTTAGTCTTTAGTTTGCATTTCCTCGCACCGGGATAAGGCTAGTACCTTTCCAACTGCTCTCCTCCACTAGAAGCCGTCGAGACAATGTGGGGCGTCGGGTTTGGTGAGCGCCGCCCAACATTCAGCGCTAATAGAAGGCAGGTAGTACCAGCAACTGGCAAACGGTAGCAAAGTCACATCTGTCTAATACCTGCCAGACGATTAGCAGCGTACCTCCCTATACATTACGCTTCCGTGTCCGCTACTTCAATGCGTTACTCTACTGTACAATAGTGATTTTTTCCATCTGGCCGATGCAGGATCTGTCTGCTCGCTGTAGGTTCTGTCTGGTCAGTGCAGGATCTGCCTGTTCGGTGCTGAATCTGTCTCGTCGGTGCAGTATCTGTCTGGTCGGTATAGGATCTGCCTGTTCGGTGTAGGATCTGCCTGATCGGTGCAGGATATGTCTGTTCGGTGCAGGATCTGCTTGGTCGGGAGCCTGCCTGCTCATCCCTCAGTTATTCGCCAATGGCATCTCTTAATCTCCCTAAACTGAACATGATCAAAATTTCCTCAAGACCAGGAAGTGACATTATATCCTCTTTAATTGTTGCATCACTGAAGGCCCTCTTTCATTGGAAGCTCTGCCAGATATCCGTCTCGACAGTCTGTATGTCTTCAGTCTTGCCAGCTTTTCTCAGGAATTTACGCAGCAATTCAGTTTCTAATTTCTTCTTTAAAAGGCGTGTCACAGTTGATATCCAGCTATTTCTAAGTCAGGTGTTAGTCCTTTCTCTAGAAAGCACAGGGAAAAAGAAAAAGAGGAAGACCTAAATCACACTAAAAAGCACCAAAACCTCAAGTCTAAGAATGGAGATGGAGGTGGTTACTGCAGCTATCCGCTGGTTGGAGAGCAAACTGTATACGCATGTTGTGATTGTGACTGATTCATAAAGCATGCTGACAAAGGTGAAGCCTGGCATGCTTCGTGCAGAATGAGTTGCATCGATTCAAATGTCGCAGGCTGTGAGCATTCGCTGGATCTTTTCTCCCAGGACACTCTGGCAGACAGATTTGCTGGTGACGCATCAATAAGGCGTGATTTGATGCGTAATAAGGCAGATGTGGTGAAGGCCCTCCGGGAGCATGTGAATAATGAAAAACATGTAGACTAGCATGGTCTAGAGAGAATGCAGCAGCAAGGGGTAGTCAAGGGATACGGTCGACAGTCGTCACTCAGAGGTAAAGCAAGACAAGGTAAAAAGAGACCTAATACTGTATATAATTAAATTTGGACCTGTCAGTGTATATAATAAAACAGATCTGTCACTGTATACTATAAAAACAGACCTGTCACTGTATACTATAAAAACAGACCTGTCACTGCATACTATAAAAACAGACCTGTTACTGCACCCTTGCCCATAGAAAAGAAGGTCCGTTTAGTACTGCTAGGAAGGTGTGGAAGGGAGGGGGTGTCGACCCAGCCTCATTAAATGGGCAGCAATTGTTGGAATTATTCTGGGCCATGTCGGAGAGGAAGGCGGCGAGGGAGATAACTGGCGACACTACCACTTTAACGAACCTATTTAGAGGCCTAAGCATACCCCATGTTTCTGCTGGGAAGAGACTATATCTCTGACTATCGCACGTACAACTTCATCCACGAGCATGCCGCTACATTACAGCGCTGGCCACATCGCGGGCAAGTCTTGCCTGACCGTCGGAAAGAACGCAGGAACAATCAATCCCGTCAACATAGCACGAAAACTGGGAAGATGAACAAGAAACAATCGATACAGATCAGCGGCTCGCTAAGACTGTGTGGCACACACGAGGCGTGTTCTAGAACTCGACGTAGGGCTCGGCTGGAAATCCCGGGCGAGATCGTGGTCTAACTGTGCATACAACAAAGATAGCATTAAAATAAACATACATTGCAGTCTGTTTTTATTGTGAATGTGGCGCTTGGCTGAGCCAATGAGAATATTTAGGGAAACATTTAAACCTTGTCATGAAAACAGTCTTCATCTGTCATTTACTGCCTATAGTACCTTGCGGTGTAGGGCAGGGGAGGGGTGGGGGGTCTAGAGCCTGAGGAATTGAGGCCGCATGGCTAGTGCAGTAACCGCGAACTGTGCAGGTTAGAGTTTTCTCTTTGTCCGGACAGAAAAAAAAAAACACGCCTTACCGAGGATTCGAACCCGGGTCTCCCGAATGAGAGCCCGCATTCTAGCCACTCGGCCAGCCGCTCCCCTAAAACAGTCTTCATCGTTGCTCGAAACATGGGCTGGCTCCGCGGCCGAACTGATAATCGAATGGATAAGGGGTCCGTTCGTAAACTTCCGGTGTACTGAATGCCGAGGTAGCGGGTTCAGTGCCTATATCGATCAGTTGGATTGATTGATTGATTGATTGATTGATTGATTGATTGATTGATTGATTTAGGATCCGACATCACAGCATTCGGGGCATTCCCATAAGCGCTCCGTCCCCATCCTCAGCAGCCAGCGAAGAGTTCCAGCACCAATAGTACCAGTAGCAATCTGATTATATGTCCGTCTCGCCTTTCCTTGAGCGTCGGCCAGATCCCCTCGTCACTCCTCGCTGCCTCATTCTTGCCAGACCATGGTGATCCATTTGCTCCTCCGAGCTCCCACAAGCCGCAACCACGTCTGCCTTATTTTGCATCAATACTCCACCCAGTTTTGAAGAGTCAGCCAATCTGTCCGCCTGTTCATTCCCTAGAGCACACCGGCATGCCCCGGAGAAAAGATCCAGGTGATGCTTGCCACCCGTGACTTCCGAAGCGAAACAAGCCACTCTGCCAGAAGCTTGACTGTCCTCACCTTCCTCAGCATGCTTTCTGAGTCGGTTACAATCACGATGTGTGTGTGTGTGTGTGTGTGTGTGTGTGTGTGTGTGTGTGTGTGTGTGTGTGTGTGTGTGTGTGTGTGTGTGAGTGTGTGTGTGTGTGTATGTATGTGTGTGCGCGCGCGCGCCGTATTCTCCATCCAGCGGAAAGCTTCACAGACCGCCTCCACCTCCATTCTTAAGCTAGATGTTGGGTATCATATGCCAGGCTCTCCTGCACCAAACGTCGACCATTAGCTTTTGCTAAGAACCCCCAGGCACTTCTCCTACCTCTCAACACCGACCCATCTGTATAGATAATCACATCACCCGAGCGAGCATTATCCTGAATTAGTTGCTGGATTTCCACTTCCGTGGCCACTGCTGGCCACTTCCTGCACTCCCGGCTCAATGTGATTATAACTCTGCACAAGTCTGACTGCTCCGCTGGCACTCTGACCCACTCCTCTCTACGCCTAATGTTCTCCAGGGGGCACACCTGTCTGATTGTATCCTCCGCCTGAGCCATCCATGATTTCCCTCTTATCAGTCGCTGACCCTTAACTGCGTCCAGCGCCTCATACAATGGGTGGTCTGTGTCTGCAGCTACTCTGAGGTATGCCTTCGCCTGCATCACCTTGAGCCTACCAGCAACAGTCGGCAGACCAAGAATGTAACGCATACACACTACTGGGGCATCCCAGAATGACCCGCATAGCTTCGTTCTGTGTGCGCTCTAATTTCACTAGCTGACTCTTTGAGACAGTGAGCAGTCCTAGTCCATAATCAATCACTGAGAAGATCAAGTGCTGGTATAGTGTGAAAAGCATTCTCAGCTCAGTGTCTATTGCAGCCATAGTTTTAAGTGCATTGAGTCCCTTTTGAGATCTTGTCACAACCGTCTCCACATGGTCCTTGAAGGACAGGCTCCTGTCAAATGTTATTCCCAGATACTTCAGTTTGTTCTCTCTATTGACGCTTCTACCGTCTATTGCGAGGCTTGGGACATCAGTTCTCACAATTGTCTTGTCCACAGAGCACCACAAAACAGCCGTCTTTTCCGGGTGGATGACAGCACTAATTTCAGTGCACCAGTCAATCACTGCGTCTACTGTCGCCTATAGTTCCTGGGCTGTTTGCTCCCTATCTCTCCCCCTGCCTGTATGCAAGAATATCATCTGCAAATGTTAGTATCCTTCCAATCCCTGGTGCTTCTAGGTTTGCAATCTTGCTCGTATACACGTTAAAAAGCACCGGTGAGATTGCAGATCCCTGTGGTAGTCCCGGGGTTAAAATATGTGGCTCTGAGGTCCATGCACCCAGACGGAGAGCAACCCGACAAGAATGCAGGACGGCTGCTATCCAGTTCACCAACCAGGGATTGACTCCCTTCTCCATCAGTGCGGTCATCAAAATATCATATCGAACTCTATTGTACGCATCCTCGAAATCAAGCGCTGCCGCCATCGTTTCCTGTCTACTCTGGAACCCCTCCTAAACATCAAAGGCAAAAGTGGCTGCATTTGACCAGGTATCTTTTCTGGCCTGTAGCTCCCCAGGCCTCTTGGAAGAAGCTTCCCCCTTTCCAAAAACTCTTGCAGCTTGACAGCAACTATCTTCTCTGGAACCTTCACAAATGTATTTTGCAGGGTGACGATCCTAAAGCCGCTAATCTTTGAATGATCCTTGAATGATTTTAGGAGAAGGATGAGATAGCTGTGCACCCAATCCTGCGGTACTGATGCTGTCCTAATGCTCTGGTTAAAGCAGTCGGTCATCTCCTTCAGGTCTGCATCGCTCAAGGCCTTCATGTGGCAATATCTAACCCCATCGGGCCCTGGTGCCATGTCTTTTGCCTTTTTCAAAATATGTTTAACATCTTCAACTCGTATGATGTCTTCATGATGCATATTCTTCATGGTTCCAGATAATTCCTCTCTAACTGCATCCCTGGTGTCCTCATCATTACGATTTTTTTTTTTTTAGCATATCCTTTACAGGACTTAGCTGTCAACACCAGCATCTTTCAGCTGTATGTTGAACTCTTGGCAAGATTACGCTCAGTAGTTTGCCATTGCTTTCTGAGCGGCCGGCTCAGTATCCCGCAAGTCACGAGCGGGGGTCGAACCGCCTCAGCTCTCGCTCCGCTACGAGACTTTGCGTGATAAACGGGATTACAGAAAGTGTTGAAACCCCACAGCCAGAGAGACCGGCATCATTACGATTGGTCTGCTCTAAAAATCTCTGGAGAAACGCCTCCCATTTCTCTTTGTCTGTTGTCACGCACACACCGTCATCTCTATAAATTGTTCCCACTGTCATAGGCCGATTTTTTCTTTGCATTTGTCTGTACAGTTTCCAGAATTTTCGCAGTGTTTTATTACCTCCAATCTCTTTCATGAAACATTCCCATTTTGCATTTTTGGTCTCTGTAACACAGTGCTAGAAAACCTCCACCTTGTCTTTCTTGACATTTTCCGATGTGTCAACTTCCTCTCATGAGCTTCGGGGTGTCTGTCGCACTTTCTTTAGCTGCTTCACTGCAGTTCTCTTTGCTTTCTGCCATAAGGCAGATACTCGCGGTTGACGTCATTAATAATAGGTAGAGAATCCCGAAGCTCAAAAGCTTACAGATATCTAGGAGACTGGTGAAAAACGGTGAATCGTCACTCTGACGTAGGGAGATGCTGAGACTTGGTGATACGGACAAGATGTGTTTCTGAAGGCTCGAGGTGAAGGTGACACCTGGATGCTGTGATTTCGGGATGAGACAGCAGGGAGTCTGGTAAGGAATTAATTGAGGACGACACAACAGTGAAAAGGACCGGGAATGGGAAATCCACCTAGACTGATTTTATTATCCAAGCGTTTGAACTGAAGAATGGATAGGAAGGCTTCAAGGGCAACGAGCTGGACTGGGAGCTCAGGGGTGGATGTTATTTGAGTAGGCGCCGATCCTGTGGTTAGGGATCAGCCTGCTTTTCTGCCAGAGTTTTAATCCTTGTACCGGTGGCGGAAATAAACGTCTGGAAAATCGTTCGCTTCACTTGAGTATGCTGTTCTGAATCGTTCTGTTAACGAGTTCTGATTTTTCGATGATGCTTTTTAGTGTTTGCTCCAGTTGCGTTTAGCGGACAGGCACATTAAGACACTTTCCAAGCATGGTCTACTTCTGGGGTCCACCATGGGGGATGCAAAAAAGGAGTTATAACAGTCTTGTTGCAAGCCCCCTGTCTGAGGCGTCCAAGAAGGCTATCGGTCCACTCATACCGGAAGGTCTTGCGTGCTCTCCCAGCCTTAACTTTCCTGGATTTAGAGATCAGGACTGAGCATGGCATGTGATCACTCCCATGGTCATTCAAAACAGGCCACTTTACATCAAGAACTGATGCCTAAGAGACAAGTGCCAAGTCAATAGCTGTGTCTGCATCGCCAGGCCTCATTGCCATTCTAGTCGGCCTACCATCATTTATGCAGACCATATCGGAGTCCACCATGGCATCCGCAAAGGCAATTCCCTGTCGGTTTTCTCCACTACTGTGCCAATCTCTGTTCCTCGCATTGAAGTCTCCACATATGAGTAGCCTATCACCTGGTAATTCCTCCAATTCCTTAAGCCAGTCCCAGTGCTCCTTTCTGACAAAACAGTCCACTGTATCATATATATTTATGATGTTCCATTTGTATGTCCTGCACCTTTCTTGCACTGTGATTCCACTGGCTCAAGTCAAGTACCACATGCTTCACTCCTTCCTTCACCAGCAGACCTTGCCCACGTCTCTTCTTCCCAGTAGGGTTTATATAACTGGCGTACCCAGGGCAATGGTAATTTTCTGTATTTAGCTCCTGGAGCATGAGGACATCAAAATCATATATTAGTCTCTCCAATACAGGACCTCTCTGCCTGGCACTACGACAATTCCAGTATCCCACTATTCAATCAATCATGTGCCATGCCGGAAAGCGTGGGCGGTCATGATTCGCCATTTCACTCGATCACCAGAGTCGTGGATCAGCTCAGTGTTCCTGTCTCGTCCATGCCATGTGGCCAAGCCATCCAGGTATTTTCCTCTCGGTCTTCCTCTTGGTCTGTTCCCCTCGATCTTGCCAGCTGTCACCAAGTTCTCCAGTCCATTTCTTCTCATAACATGTCCAAAAAATTGTGACTGTCTACGTCTAATTTCTCTAATCAATCTACGATTTTCATTTGTCTCTTGTAGTACTTGGTCATTGGTTTTTCTATCTGTCCATGGTATTCTTTGCATTTTCCTCAGAAACCACATTTCTGCAGCCATCAGATGTTTTTCAGCTTGACTGCACATTGTCCAAGTTTCACATCCATACAAAAGAACAGGCTCTATGTATCCCCTCAACACTCTTTTTCTCGTTTCAATTGACATCAATTTATTGGTCAGAATGTTTTTCATCTTGCTAAAGGCTACTTTCGCAATGGCGATTCTTGTTCTAATCTCTTCAAGGCATCTGCCATCAGATGTTATGACTGTTCCGAGATAATTGAACCGATTCACTTGTTGAAGAATATTCCCATTTACTTGTATATTACATTGTGGTACTTCGTTCTTCCTAGTGACGACCATAACCTGTGTCTTCCTACAATTTAATTCCAACCCCAGCTGCTCACTGTGTACAACCACAGCGTCTACTAATTGTTGCAGATCCTGTGCATTGTCTGCAATCAATACTGTATCATCTGCATATCTAATGTTATTTATGTTTCGTCCTCCAATGCTGATTCCATTTAGGTCTTCTACATTTCTGAAAGTATTTTCACTGTATAAGGAAAAAAGATCTGGAGACATTACACATCCCTGCCTAACACCTCTCTTAATAGGTTGGTATTGTCCTACTTCATTATCAATTCTTATGGCAGCTTGTTGTTTCCAATATATGTTTTTTATAAGTCTAATGTCTTTCCCATCAATTTGTAGATCTGCAAGCATATCCACAATGTTGACATGTCTTACTCTATCAAAAGCCTTTGTGTAGTCAATAAAGCAAAGATGTATATCCTTGTTTACTTCTAAAGCACGTTCAATAACTGTTCGCAGCATATACACAGCATTTACTGTACCCTTTCCTTCTACAAAACCACATTGTTCTTCCCCTATTTCAGGTTGTATTTTCTTCCTCACTCTTTGCATGATAATTCGTAACAAAATCTTTGTGATGTGACTCATTATACTAATTGTTCTATGTTGATCACATTCTAAGGTTCCTGATTTCTTTGGGATTGCAATAAATACAGAATTACATAATTCAGAAGGTATATCTCCAGTATCATATAAAGTGTTCAGCAGTCTAGTGACTTGCTCTAGTCCAAATTCTTCTAAAGCTTTAATCATTTCTGTTGTGATGTTATCTGCACCGGGGGCCTTGCCAGCTTTCATATGCTTAAGAACATTTTGAACCTCCATCTTTAAAATTGCAGGTCCTTCATTATTAAATCTAATAGCATACTGTTCCTCTCTGTTATCATTATACAGGTCTTTCACATAATCTGTCCATACATGTAGAATCTGATCTTTTTCTATTATGATTTTGCCATCTTTAGTTCTTAGACAGCCTGTTGATGTACTTGTTCTTTTATTAGTAAGTTCCTGAATCCTTTTGTGCACTAATTTGGTATTTTGACTGTTGTGTTGTTTTTCAATTTCTAAGCACTTTTCCTCAAGCCATGATTCTTTTGCCTTCCTACATAATATTCTGACTTGTCTGTGAATTTCTTCATATTTGGCAGGATTATTTTTGTTGAGTCTTCTTGTTTCCATTAAGTGTAAAATTTCCTCAGTCATCCATTTCTTACGACCCACCTTCTTTAATTTTGGAATAGTTGTTTCTGCAGCCATATTGATTGAATTCTTTAACATTTCCCATTGATCATCCACTTCCTGGAATAGGATCTCTAGATCAGACAATATTTCAAATCTGTTCTGTACTTCTATGTTGAATTTGTTTTGTATTTCCTTGTCATTACTCAATGTACACAAATCATATTTAGTGTTCCCTGTTGTATACTTGACTTTCTTCAACTTTATCCTCAATGTTCCTGTGAGTAATCTGTGGTCACTATAACAGTCAGCACTGGGAACTGTTTTTGCTACTGTTAGGGCGTTTCTAAATCTTCTGCTAATGAGAATGTAGTCAATCTGGTTTCTAATCCTGCTATCAGGACTCCTCCAGGTCCATAATCTTCTAGGGTGTTGCTTGAACCAGGTGTTTCCTACAATCATTTCCTGTTCTTTTGCCCACTCTACTAGTCTGTATCCTCTTTCATTTCTCTCTCCTAAACCATAGTTTCCTACTGTGTATCTATCCCCTTGATTTCCTACTTTTGCATTGAAGTCCCCTATTATAATGTTTATTTCTGAATTTTTACATTTCTTTAAGGCAGACTCTATGTCATTATAAAATTCCTCTACACTATCTTCACTGGACTCTCCTGTTGGGGCATATACTTGAATAATATTTATGTTAAAAGGTCTGCCACTCAATTTAACTAGTAGTACTCTGTCCGACACGGCCCAATATCCCTGAACAGACGTTGATGTTTTCCGGTCCAAAACTATTGCCACTCCCCCATGCCGATCCTCACCTCCAGAATAAATAATCTTAAAATCTTTATGTATCTTGATGCCTGCTCCTGTCCATCTCGTTTCGCACATACCTAATATATTAATTTTTTCTCTTTGAATTTCTTGTGTTATGTTCTCTAATTTTCCGTCGTTGTTTAGCGTCCTAACGTTCCATGTTCCTAATTTTAATGTCTCTGTCCTTGTCTTGCGATGATCAGTCTTTAAGCGAATCATAATAAACTAGGCAATTTCAAAGAGGTAGTTTGCCGTTGCTTTGAAATCTAGTCTCTCCACTTTTTGTCTTGTTCTCCTGGCGCCTGCCCTCCTATTTCTATGCCTTCTTCTCACGCCATTTCCTCGTCTTCTCCTCCTCACTCTCTCTTCGCTAGCTTCTGAAAGATGTGTCAAGCGCAGAACACGTGCTCCGTAGCTCCGATTCCTTTGTTTAATTAATTCCATAAGCAAAGTTTGGATATTGCAGGAAATAACCGGTCGCTCTAGCATTGCCTGCTTGCTAGGGAAGAGGCAGGGGATGTCCCGCAGAAGTCCATACGCCTGGTGCCTCCCCACACGCCTGCTAGACGTCCAACGTTCACGACCAGTTTACCCATGGCCATCCAGTTCTTCGGCACGCTGGTCCACCTTGAACTTGGGGGTTTATGTTTGGAGTTTTCCGTCTCCTAGATGGGCTGCTATCCAAAGCTAACGGGTTCTACCTACCCGGGGGAGGGTTAGAACGCCCCTGACTCGCTTGGCAGGCACGTCTCCGAGCATATGAGGTATTTTCTAAGGAACTCAGATCCCACCCTGAGATCCCGCCTCGCCCTCTGTGCCCACCGCCAGTTGGTCCGCAGCTGCTTATTGGGTATTCGCAGCTAACCTCTATATCTAGAGGCCGTTCCACGATCCGCCACCTGTGGACGCGCTGGGTTGGGGATGGTCGCCCCAGGTTTACCCAGACAGTTGGACAGTTGGACTAAACTGTGACTTGTCGTCTTTGACATGGGAACGTAAATTACAACTACCTCTGAAGTTAGCCTGATGGCGAGGGACACTGGTAATAGGGAACACTAATCTATAAGCAAGAAAACAAATGCAAAAATACGAAACTATCAGTCTAGTACACTAGAAGTTGTGAATGGGGACGCAGAGGTGTTTCCAAGGCACCAGGGCTGGGTTCTTCTTCTTCTTCTGCGATCATCCGGAGTTTTTTTTTCGGATGTGATTGCGTTGTGCCTGTTTACAGCAGAGCTGCGTTCTTGCGCCGTTAGGCCGACACATCCGACTTCTGCGGGCATTTGTTGACCGGGTTAACCTTCCCGGGGGTTTCTTAGGACGTTTGACTCTCACTGTTGTGGTGTTATCCCCCATCCCAGCTGGCCCATATAGAACAGCCAAAGATCCTGGTCAGCCCTCAAGGGAAGGCAGGGGCAGACCATGGGCATTCCCCGCCATCCAAGGAGGCTTCCATACTTGCAGAGCCGATACATAGCGCTCTGGTACTGGGCTCACCCAAGGAATCGTCGCGTCCTGCACATGGCTGCTTAGCCTCACTTCCGTATATTGGGCCTTCCGTTCACCATAGGCTGTTCTTCCGGAAACCAGAAGTATGCAGTCAGCAGATGACATCCATACAGTGAGCTTTCGATTCGGACTTTCCATGTAATGGATTTGCTATCCAAGCAATATTCCATTTCGTGCCACTTGGACACTTTTCCACCTTTTATGAAGCCCACACAGTGGGCTTTTGATTCAGACTTTCCACGTAATGGATTTGCTATCCAAGCAATATTCCATTTCATGCCACTAGGACACTTTTCCACCTTTTATGAAGCCCACACAATGGGCTTTTGATTCGGACTTTCCACGTAATGGATTTGCTATCCAAGCAATATTCCATTTCGTGCCACTAGGACACTTTTCCACCTTTTATGAATCCCACACAGCGAGCTTTCGATTTGGACTTTCCACATAATGGATTTGCTATCCAAGCAATATTCCAATTCATGCCTCTGGGTCTTCATGCACCTTTAAATGTCAACCTGTATGTAGTTAAAGTAAGCTGCGGTCAACTTGAGCTTGTTGATATCTCCATAGAGCTTGTCCTCAAATGAAGCAGGTGTGGGCCAAAATATCTTTCTCTGTTCTGCATACGTTGGGCAATCCTGCAGCAAATGTTTTGCTGTCATTTTTCCAGTTCTACAATTACATTCATCGGTATCTCCTATCTTTAGTTTATTGAACAAGTGGTATTTCAGCCTGTTATATCCTGTGCGGAGTCTGAAGATTGTTACTTGTTCTCTTCGGTCGAGTTTGTAATATGCATCATCCTTCTGATGGCCTGGATGCTCTGATTCCCATTTGGTTCTATAAGTGTTTTTTATCAACCTCTTTGCCTCATTATAGGTTATGTCTATGTCAGGCTGTGGTAGTCGTCCGCCCTCTTTTGCCAGTCTGTCAGCCTCTTCGTTTCCAGGTATACTGCAATGTGATGGGATCCACTGTATTACAACTTTTTTGGATTTCTGGCATAGACCATGGAGTGTTGCTCTTAGGTCAGCTAGTTATGTGCTGTTATTGCTCTTCAGTATTAAGACAGCTGACTTTGCATCTGTGAAGATAGCTATTTGCTTCTCTTTATTTTCCTCCATCAGGAGCATTTCTGCTGCAGTTTTCAGAGCCTCTACCTCCGCTTTGAAGTTACTTGAAAATTTTCCAGTTGCCATTGAATGTGTTTTTTTTTCACTCCATTTTTTAAATTTAGGAGAATTCCTCCTCCTCCATTCTCTATTGAACTTTTGGCTGATCCATCTGTATATGCATGGGTCCAATTCCTGCTTGGGTAATGTTCTTTTATGTAGTTTAGGGTTATTTCTCTTCTTTCGGTTTCATGCTGAGTGTTCTTTTTCTCAATACCAGGAATGTTTTCTATCATCTCAGGCAGTTGCTGCTGTCTCCAAGCTGGGAACTTGTGTGCATTGTAAATGGGCTTGACTGTTGATATGTTAAGTATAGGATCTGCCCTAATCCTTCGTTTTGCAGTTTCTACAAAGTTGCTACGCTTCAGTCTTCCCTTTCCAAAACCATTAAATCTGTTGTACATAGGGTGGTCTGTCAATCTTCTGAATTTTTCTGCTTGTTGCTGGGCTCTGCTATCTCTTCTATCCTGCATTGGTTGTAAACAAGTGATCTTTTCTAGTTCATTAATAGGCGTTGTCTTCAGGCTTCCAGTTATGATTCGCATTCCTTGGTTTTGGACTCTACTTATTTTGTTAAAGTTTGACTTAGCTGCTGTTGCCCAAGCTGCAATGCCATATTCCAGTACTGGCCTCACCCGTCCAGTATATAACTTCTTGAGAACTTTCTCATCTGCTCCCCATGTTGTACCAGCAAGCTTTTTCACGATTGCCATTCTCTGCCTTGCTCTTGTTCGATTTTTCTCAACCTGTGTCTTCCATGTCAGGCGACGATCAAAGGTGACTCCTAGATAGTTTGGATTTTCTTCATGGCGCAATATTTTTCCATTCAATACCAGCTTAGGTTGCTGAGTTTTATTTGAGAGGGAGCATGTTGTTTTCTCCTCACTTATCTTCACTAGCCATGATTTTGACCAGTCCTCTAGTGCTAATAAGGCTTGCTGTATTCTGCTGTTAGCTGTACTAATACATTCTTCAGATGTCCATATGGCTAGGTCATCTGCAAAGGAAGATGTGTATACTCTGGCTGGAAAATTTTCTGTGATGTCATTTATATATGCTAGGAATAATGTTGGTGAAAGAACTCCTCCTTGGGGGACACCTTGCTCCAACAGCATCATTTTGCTTGTTTGTCCTTGTACTTTTGTCCTGGCAGTTCTTTTCTCAAGGTAGTGGCTGATTCATTTATACATTTTTCCACAAACATGCATGTTTTGCAGTTTTACTTTCAGTCCTTCCTTCCATACTTTATCAAATGCTTTTTCTAAATCTATCCAGACTGCTAGTGTGTGCTTTTTCTCTTGGAAGGCATCCTCTATTTCCTGAGCTATATAGGTTATTTGATCTTCAGTGGATCTGTACTTTCTGAATCCTGCTTGGTGTGGTGTTAAGAGTTTGTTTTCTTCCAGATGCCATGTTAGCCTGCCATTGATAATGCGTTCCATTAATTTTCCTACACAGCTAAGTAGACTGATAGGTCGATAGCCATTTGGTTCTTCCAGGTCTTTTCCTTTCTTTGGGACTGGTATTAGTATAGCTTCCTTCCATGCCTGTGGGACTATTACTCTGTTCCAGCTGTTATTTAGGACTGCTAGTAGTTTCTTCTTTGCCTTGCTGCCTAGTCCTATTAGCATTTCATTTGTGATTCCATCCTTTCCTGGTGATTTCTTCTTTTTTAGGGTATTCATTGCCTGTTCCATTTCTTCCATTGTTAGATTTGCCATCATATATTCTGCTGCTGTCTCTGTATTTCTATGATGTATCTGTTTGTCTTTGATTGCTTTCTTCTGTTCGGTTGTAATATCAATGTGGTTTGCATTTGCATAGTGTTCCATTAGTGCATTTGCAGCCTTTTTTCCTGTAAGCAAGGCATTTCCTTGTTTAATTGTTATTTGTTTGTTTCTAGGTCCTTCATTGTTCATGGCTTTCACTAGTTTCCATAGTTTGTTTCCATCCCTGTCAAAATTCAGGTTTTCTGTTTTTTCCCTCCAACAATCTCTTGTTGTTTGATTTACCGTTCTTTTATATTTTGCTGAGATGGCTTTGAGAGAGATGTTCGCTTCAATTGTTTGTTCTCTCTCTGCTGTCTTCCTGGCATCTTCAACTTTGTCCTCCAAACTTTGTAGTTCTTCAGTCCAGTATGGTTTGTAATTTTTCCTCGCTCCTCTAGGAATGGACTCAGTGGCTGCCTGTATTATCGCTCTGTTTAGACTTTCCACCATTTGCTTTATGTTGCCATATCGTGTATTTATGTTTTCACAATATTTGTCTGTTAGTATGGCAAATCTGTCCCAATCTGCTCGTTTGTAATTCCAGCGGGGCAAGGGCTTTTGCTCCTGTGGAACATACTCCATATTCATTTCAAGCTTGATTGGTCTGTGGTCACTACCTGCTAATTGGTCCAGCACATGGCGATCGATTTTGTGGAGGATGTCTCCTGTGCAGAAAGCTAAGTCTGGAGTAGAAGTGGTAAGCCATCTTCTGGAGTAGAAGCTCGGTGTGTCATCCGCTTTGTTGAGTAGATGGAGATTTGAGTCTATTTCCCAGTCCTCCAATCCATCTCCTCTTTTGTCAGTATCTGGGTATCCCCATCTTTCTGAACGGCTATTAAAGTCTCCGACAATAATGCAGTTTGTGTCAGTTATTTTCATGTTTGAGAGTGTAAGGTCCTTATCTGCTGGGCTATACAGATTGTAGATTCTTATTTTCACGTCCTTTATCATTATATCAACACCTATAATTTCCGTTTGGTTGTCAGAGATCACAGATACTTCGCTGCAAGGTATTGTATTTCGTGTAAGTATTAGAACTCCTCCTTTGTGTCCTTCGCGGTCGAAACGTGTGGCCTGATATCCTCTGACTGAGAATTTGTGATTGGCGTTGAGGTGTGTCTCTTGAATGCATGCCACATCTATTCTATCTTTATGAAGACGCTGTGTTAGGGAGTCTTTCTTCTTGTAAACTCCTTCGGCATTCCACTGTAGTATGTTGAGTGTCCGGGGTATTTGGTCAATAGCTCTTAACCTACTCCTCTGTGCCTTGACTCCACAGCACAGGGGAAGGTGACCACCAGTAGTCATGGGTGGACCCCCTCGAGGCAGGGGGCCCGGCACTATCGTAGCCTGATGGGACTTCACGGGATTAGCACCATATCGATTAATTTTGATTTGTGACATCATGAATTAAGTTACGTTGCACTGCTTTGTCAAGCCTGTGGCTCAGTACATCCGATTTCGACAAGCATTTATTCGGGATGCTTTCCCTAGCCTTTGACTGTCCCCAGTCTACCTACAAGGCAGCAGGTTTTACGTTGCATTGCTTTGTCAAGCCTGTGGCTCAGTACATCCGATTTCGACAAGCATGTATTCGGGGTGCTTTCCCTATCCTTTGACTGTCCCCAGTCTACCTACAAGGCAGCAGGTTTGTGTGTCTCTTCGTCTGGTCCCTCTCCCTTGACCTGTCCGACATGGGTGGCCCTACCAGTAGCTGTGCTACCGTCGGCATAGCTCTTGGGGTCATTGGGACGCACAAGCCCCTCTACCTCGTCACGGTGGACACACAGCAGAGGGGGGGGGGGCTGGGTTCTATACTGGCCAAGACCTACTGACGCGACCTGGGCAACAGGTCCCTTTGGGGTTCTGGCTGAAGTCAGTAGGATCGTTGATTCCTCCGAAGTAGGAGAATGTCTGCCTGCACGGCGAGGAACCACCATTCTGCACATCAATAAGTCAGACATGGGACAACGGATACTCACGCAAACCTCAGGTCCTGTATGACATCACACTGATGTTGGACAACAGGATGTCTTCATCCGACATACAGGACTTCACGCTGGAGATCACAGCCAGCGAACACAAGCAAGCAAGCAGTTGTGAATGGACTATGCTTGGATTAAAAGCGAGCGAATACAAAATAAAATAGCTTTGCGCACTGAGCATATGGTGCTTGACATAGATTTGTATAGACCGTTCTGTATTGGGCATATGGTGCTTGACATAGATTTGTATATAGAATTCTGCACTGGTGGGAATGTGATCAGTGTCACATTGGTCGCTTTACTTCCCAAGCCATTTTCTGGGAACCATTTTTGGTGGTTCGACCCGGACAGCTCAGGTCTGTTTTAAAAATTGAAACCACTCGGATGTTTCACCGGCTGACCACCGGGACGACAGGCGAGTGTCTAGCCACTACGCTACCTGCGCTCCCAATCATCATCATGTGGTATGCCGATAAGCGTGGGTGATCATAGTCCGCCGTGTCACACCATCTCCAAAGTCTTGTATCAGGCATGTGCGTATGACCTGAGTTTGTCACGTGCACAAGCCATCCAACAATTTATCTCCCTGCCTTAACCTTCCTCTTTTCTGATCAATTTTGTCAGTTGTCACTAAGCTTGTCAATGTATTTCTCTTCGAAACGAGCCCAAACAATTTTGACAGTATGCAACCTGATATTGTAATTTCATCTCGTCTCGTCATCTAATTTCATCTTATCTCATTACATCTCATCTCTTATTTCATCACACTCACCTCACCTCATTTTGTTCCTCTTGTATCTTGCGGTGTCGAGGTGAAGCATAAACAGCGGGAGAGTGCCAGTTTATGGGCTTCATATTTTGAGATTCTCATGGACTCTATTATTCCCTCTGTCTAACGTTGACATGGTCGACCTCTTCTTCAGGTTCCATTAGGTCTGTACATCATTGCATATTGTGGTATACTGTTAGTTGGTAGTCTATTTAACCACCCACTTTAGTCCTGATTTCTTCATTTCTGATTTTCACTCTTCTTAATACATTGAATATTTTTCTCAGAACCTCATTTCTGTTGTAATTTTTGTTTTGCCTTGTTCTGTCTTTGACACATTCTATCAACACAGATTCATGCGAACGCTTCGATCAAAGTCTTCATCTAACAACAAGGGGAAAAAAACACAATTACAATTTTTAATTCGACCCTGACCTGTCTCGTCTTATTGTGTCATTCTACGGAGACTGTGCTTGTCACGTGATGGTGGCGGTAGTTATCACGCGCTTTGTACATCCCACAGTTCAGATTTTCTATGGTAAACTCATGACAAATTTGTATAGTGCCTATAAAAGAGTGCCTATTGTTACATATACCGCTTGAAAGATTAATCATTTATGTCAATACCAGTTCCCAGTCCTGTTCAGTACATGTGTAGTATTATGTGTGTGCTTTTCACTGAATAAGTCAGCTTTGTTTACCTTCTAAGCTCATCGTTATTTCCGTCTAGACTTCCTGATTATTTTTAATGTTTTTATATCATGTTTAGCAAGGTATTGTTATTATTTAAGTGTCCTATCTCGTGTTTTGTATTCTTTATATACGAGGGGGCTTCATATCAAACCATTAAAAAAAGAATTTGTCAACACCAGCATTTTTCAGCTGCTGTTGATATACTAGGCAGGTGTTACGTTCTGTAGTTTGCCATTGCTTTCTGAACGTTTTGCTTGAAACCATAAAGGGTATGATAGAAATTACAGTAATCCTTCCATTGTCTTGTAACCTGTCAATTTTGTTGTTACGGATGTAAAGAGTGATAAGCACGTAACATCACACAGAAGAACACTGTGACGTCATAAGGACAGTTTAAAGCAGGCCACCCCATTTTTGAAATCCACTAAGGAGGAGCAGTTTTCTGTTATCCGTTTGTTATTTAATGAAATCTATATAAATTCATCATCGAATTAATGTCCGGTATGGTGATGCATGCCTGTCGGTCCAGCGTGTATGAATGGAGTAGGAAGTTTCAAAACGTTTCGGTCCAATGAAGAGGTTAAGCAGGTTGTGCATGAGTGGTTATATACGCGATCAAGATAATTCTTTTCTACACGAATCCAAGCACTTAATCGGCACTGGACGACTTGCATTAAACGCAGTGGTGACTATATCGAAAAGTGATACAATTGTTCTTTATTTCTTCAGAACATAAAAACAAAATACAATAACATTTCATGGTTTCATTTTAAGCTCCCTCGTATGTTACATACATGAATACAAATCATTTCAAAAGTCCCTCGCGAGGCGAATTCGAACTTATAACAATAGGACGGGCAGGAAAATCGCACTTACTAATGAGCTATCGAGGCTTTCGGTGTTTATTAAAGGTCAGAAAGTTTGGCAAATAAAGTTTGAAATCACATTTAAAGAATCGCCTTCCTAATGCTGTGCCAAGTAAATGAACAGACATATGGGTATCGAAACATGACAGCTCCATCATGGCAGCGCACCCACCCATTCTTCGAATCCGATTTATACTTTCATAGCTAGTTTGTCAGGCTCCCTATTCCCACGATATGGCTCCTTGCGATTATTTCCCAAGCTGAAAATGTCACTCATGTGGAAGCTATTTGAGTCACGAGAAAGACAATACGCGGAACGTGACAGTCAAGCTGTACTCAATTCCCATACAGGTTCTTTTTGAAATGTTTCGACGAATGGCGCAACCGTGTGTACAATCCTAATGATGGTACTTTTATTGGGGATTATGATTTCAGACCGCCGGATGAACACCTGTATTTTACCGATATTTTTTTAACAGAACTCATGTGTATATGATGATGTTTACATGTGAATTAATAGTCTATATATCGTGTCCACAGCTGGTCGTGACACCTGCCTACTGGTTGTTACAAGGGACCATGTTTATGGCAGTGTTTGTGGTTGGTCACGACGCTGGACACGGGTCATTCTCCAGCTCGGAGTGGGTCAATACCATCTGCGGGAACATGTGTCACTCGATCGTCTTCTGTCCGTACTACATGTGGAAGGTGAGTCATCAAGGACCAAACACTAGTTGAGCAGTTGACAGTTCCATAACTCTCATCATCATTTAGCAGGTCCTTCTCAGAGCGGCGCTCTCATCACGGCGGGCCGAAAAGTGTCTCGATCTCTTGCCATTTCTCCTGTCTCACGCACCAACATGCTCAAGGTGTCTACAATGGCCTGTGTCCATCTACGTCCGGCATTTTCTACCAGAACCCACACCTTCCAACACGGTTCTCTTCAAACCTTACTGGCGACCGCCTTGACAGACGATAGTTTGTTACATTGTGCTTCAAACAAGGCGTAATAAATACAACCCATATGGTATTATTAGTATTACTAGTTTCATTAGTAAATATAGTATTACTCTAATCTGTTGTTTTCATATGTTACTCTAATCGTCTGCTTTCATTTGTTGCTTTAAGCGGTTGCTTTCAACTGTTAATAAAATCTGATTTGTTGCTTTCATCTGTTACTCTAATCTGCTGTTTTCACTTGTTACTAAAATCTGATCTGTTGCTTTCATCTGTTACTCTAATATAATCGTCTGCTTTCATTTGTTACTCTAATCTGTTGCTTCCGCCTGTTCCTCTAATCTGTTGCTTTCATTTGTTACTAAACTCTGATCTGTTGCTTTCATCTATTACTCTAATCTGCTGCTTTCATCTGTTACTAAAATCTAACCTGCTGCATTCATCTCTTATTCTAATCTGCTGCTTCCATGTGTTATTCTAATCTGTTACTTTAATCTCTTGCTTTCATCTGTTACCAAAATCTGATCTGTTACTTTTATCTGTTACTCTAATCTCTTGCTTTCATCTGTCGCTCTCATATGTTACTCTAATCTGTTGCTCTATCTGATAGTCTAATCAGTTGCTATCATCAGTTGCCTCTAACCTGTTGCTCGCATCTGTTGCTCTCACCTGTTGCTTCCATCTGTTTCTCTAATCTGTTACTTTCATCTGTTATTCTAATGTGTTTCATTCATCTGTTACTCTAATCTGTTGCTTTCATCCGTTACTCTAATCGTCAGCTTTTATTTGTTGCTTTCATCTGTAACTAAAATCTGATCTGTTGCTTTCATCTGTTACTTTAATATGTTGCTTTCATATGTTACTCTAATCTGTTACTCTAATCTGTTAATTTGATCTCCTGCTTTCATATGTTACTTAAATCTAAACGGTTGCTTTCATCTATTACTAAAATCTGATCTGTTGCTATCATTTGTTACTCTAATATATTGCTTACACCTGCTACTACAATCTAATCTCCTGCTTTCATCTGTAACTAACATCTGATCAGTTACTTTTATCTGTTACTCTAATCTTTTCTTTCATCTATTACTAAAATTAGATTTTTTACTTTCATCTATTACTCTAATTGTTGCTTTAATCTGTTACTAAGCTCTGATCTAATTTGCTTTAATCTGTTACGAAGATCTGATCTGTTGCTTTCATCTGTTATTATATTCTGATCTGTTGCTTTCATTTGTAACTAAAATCTAATCTGTTGCTTTCACCTGTTACTCTAATCTGTTGCTTTCATATGTTACTAAAATCGTATCTGTTGCTGTCATCTGTTACTTAAATCTGATCTTTTACTTTGATCTGTTACTAAAATCTGATCTTTTACTTTCATCTGTTGCTCTAATCTGTCGCTTTCATCTGTTACTCTGATCTGCTGCTTTCATCTGTTACTAAAATCTTAACTGTTGTTTTCATCTTTTACTGAAATCTGATCTGTTGTTTTCGTCTGTTGCTAACATCTGATCTGTTGCTTTCATGTTTTGATTGCATCTATTGCTCTCATCTGTGACTCTGTCTTTTAATAGCATCCGTCGATCTCACTTGCTGCTCTCATCTGTGGCTGTCATTTGTTACTCTCATCTTTGGCTCCTAAATCTTGCTCATCAATGGCGCTCATCTGTGGCTCTCAAATCTTAGTTATCAATAGCTCTCATCATTGGCTGTCACATCTTGCTCACCAGTCACTCTCAATCTGTGGCTGTCATCTGTGGCTCTCATCTATGGTTATCACAGGTGGCTCTCATCTACTGCTAATGTGGATATTATGTTGAATGCCTCCCCAGCTGTCACATCGCAACCACCACAAGCACACAGGCAACATCGACAAGGACGAGGTGTTCTATCCAGTCAGAGAAAAGGACAACACCCACACCCAAATGGCGCCTGGTTTTGGGTTGGGCATAGGTTGGTTCTTGTATCTGGCTAACGGGTACAGGCATAGAGTGGTATGTAGTTGCTGTGTGTGCTCCGTCCAGCGATACGTGTATACCATGTGTGCTACATCGAGTGATGTGTTTGCTTCATTGAGTGATTTGTGTGTTTCTTGGAGTGATATGTTTGCTTCATCGAATGGTATGTTTGCTCTATATCAAGTGGTATGTGTGCTCTGCATCCAGTGGTATGTATGCTCAAGTGGTATGTGGTTGCCTTGTATTTTCTGTCCAACGATGCATGTATGCCATGTGTACTACATCTAGTGATATGTGCACTACATCTAGTGGTATGTGTGCTCCATCCAGAGATATGTGTATACCATGTGTGCTACATCGAGTGGTATGTGTGCAATGTGTGCTCTGTCCTGTGTTAGTGAATACCACGAGTGCTACATTGAGTGATATATGTGCTACATTGAGTGATATGTGTGCTCTGTCCATCGTTGCATGTATACCACATGTGCTAATCGAGTGATATGTGTGCTAATTGAGTGATAAGTGTGCTACATTGAATGTTATGTGTGCAATGTGTGGTATTTCCTGTCATACTCGTATACTGTGTGTGCTATATCGAGTGATATGTGTACTACATCTAGTGATATGTGTGCTACATTGAGTGGTATGTGTACTGCATCCAACGATGTGTGTGTATCATGTGTGCTACGTTGAGTGGTATGTGTACTGCATCCAGCGATGTGTGTGTATCGTGTGTGTTACATTGAATGGTATGTATGCTATGTGTGCTCCCGTTCAAATGGTATATATACAATGTTTGTTTTCTATCGGGTGGCATGAGTATAATGTGTGATTTGTATTGAGTAGCATGTGCTCTGTGTCAAATGGTATCTGTGCAATGTGTTCTGGATTTAATGGTGTGTAGCGTGTGTGCCTTATCAAATAATATTTCTGCACTGCATCAAATGGTATATGTGCAATGTGTACTCTCATTCGAACGGTATATGTCCAGTGTGTGTTTAGTGTATGTGTATAATGTGTCCTTTGTATTGAGTGGTATGTGTGCTCTGTATCGAGTGCTAAATGTGCAATGTATTTTACATCAAATTGTATGTGTGCTCAACATCGAATGGTATCTATGCAGCAGTGAGTGGTCTGCATCAAGTGGTAAGTGTGCAATGTGTGCTTTTAGTCTAGTGGTATGTGCAAACATGATGCTATATCATGTGGTATGTGTGCACTGAGTGTGCTACTTAGTGTCAAGGTATAAGCCATGTTGTGTCTGTGCAAAATAGAATTGTCATGTGTTCACTGCCTGTCTTACACTAATATCGTGTCTGTGGATTGTATTTGCAAGTTGTATGTGCTACAGCCGAATGTGCTACAGTTGTATGTGATACAGTTGTATGTGATACATTTGTAGGTGAATAGCCTGTTTCCCTCCAATGTGCTAACTGCAGCTGCACATTTATACTGATCTGTCTGGTGTGCTGTTGATGTTGTATTCTATATGAATGGTGCACGTTATGAGAAGGAATCACCTGGAAAATGTAGTGCCAGTTGACAAGATTGACAGGAAAAGAGCAAAGTGAGAAATACCTGGATGGCTTGCCACATAGCATAATCTAGACAAGAACACAGAGCTGATCCAATCCTGTGAGGGGGTGATCCAATCCTGTGAGGTGGTGATCCAATCCTGTGAGGTGGTGATCCAATCCTGTGAAGGGGTGATCCAATCGTGTGAGGTGGTGATCCAATCGTGTGAGGGGGTGATCCAATCGTGTGAGGTGGTAATCCAATCGTGTGAGGTGGTGATCCAATCATGTGAGGTGGTGATCCAATCGTGTGAGGTGGTGATCCAATCATGTGAGGTGGTGAGCCAATTGTGTGAGGGGGTGAGCCAATCGTGTGAGAGGGTGAGCCAATCATGTGAGGTGGTGATCCAATCATGTGAAGTGGTGATCCAATCGTGTGAGGGGGTGAGCCAATCGTATGAGGGGGTGAGCCAATCATGTGATGGGGTGATCCAATCGTGTGAGGGGGTGAGCCAATTGTGTGAGGGGGTGAGCCAATCATGTGAGGTGGTGATCCAATCGTGTGAGGTGGTGAGCCAATTGTGTGAGGGGGTGAGCCAATCGTGTGAGGTGGTGATCCAATCATGTGAGGTGGTGATCCAATCATGTGAGGTGGTGATCCAATCGTGTGAGGGGGTGAGCCAATCGTGTGAGGGGGTGAGCCAATCGTGTGAGGTGGTGAGCCAATCGTGTGAGGTGGTGATCCAATCGTGTGAGGTGGTGATCCAATCGTGTGAGGGGGTGAGCCAATCGTATGAGGGGGTGAGTCAATCGTGTGAGGTGGGGATCCAATCGTGTGAGGGGGTGAGTCAATCGTGTGAGGGGGTGATCCAATCATGTGAGGGGGTGAGTCAATCGTGTGAGGTGGGGATCCAATCGTGTGAGGGGGTGAGCCAATCGTGTGAGGGGATGAGCCAATTGTGTGAGGGGGTGAGCCAATCGTGTGAGGTGGTGAGCCAATCGTGTGAGAGGGTGAGCCAATCGTGTGAGGTGGTGAGCCAATCGTGTGAGGTGGTGAGCCATCATTGCCCACACTTATCGGCCTGGCACTTGATGAGATGATATTCTACCACGTGTTTGTAAAATGTCACAACACTTTGTATAAAGAACAAATTTGAAAAAACAACAAAATCTTTCTTCCGTTGATAACACCATTCTGTTTGGAGTGCAAAGAATTACTCCAGCAGACGACAGTCGTTCGCTGCATAGTGCTTCACGAAGGACTGTGGTGGACATTTTTTTAATGACGTCACTTACTTCATTGTTCAAATTTGTTCTACATACAAAGTGTAGTGAGACTTTACAAACGCCCGGTATATTGAATGGAAGTGTATTTTATTAATATAGTAAGTTATTATACATCACTTTGAAATAACGTTTCATATTGTATATTGTTAGTTTCCATCAATGAATCAACCAATCAGGGGCTTCGTCCACAATGAAGATTGGAAACACTCTACCAGACTGGTTTCTCCATCTCTTGATGTTATCTTCCCATTTGTATCACTGTCTACATCTTGCTTGGCTGCCTACCGCTCTTCCCTCTAGTATGGTTTTCACAAGAGTACTGTGTGATTTAATATCAGCAAAATATTTAAGTTCCCTCTTTTTATTTCTTTCAAGTCTCTTTTCTTTCCCTGTCTCTCTAGAACCTCTCTACTTGATCTCGTTGGTTTCCATGAACTACGACATGTTGTTCAACTTTCCATGAAAAACTACATGTTAGTCTTTCCATGATATATTACCCCTCGTTAGACTTTCCATGAAATACGACATACTGGTCAACTTTCCATGAAATAAAACCTATTTTTCGATTTCTATAAAATATGACATTTTGTTAGACTTTCCATGAAATATGACCTATTGGTCAATTTCCATAAAATATGACATATTGTTGGACTTTCCATGAAATATGACACATTGTTTGACATTCCATAAAATACAACATATTGTTCGACTTTCCATGAACTACAACATATTGTTTGATTTTCCGTTAAATGCGACCTGTTCAACTTTCCATGAAATACGGCATATTGTTCGACTTTCCATGAAATATGACCTTTCGTTCAACTTTCCAAAAACTATGAAATATTGTTCTACTTTCCAAGAAATATGACATTTTGTTTTACTTTCCATGAACCATGACATATTGTTTCGCTTTTCATTAAATACGACCTATTGTTCGACTGTCCATGAAATACAGCATATTGTTCAACTTTCCATAAACTGCGACCTATTGTTCAACTTTCCACTAAATAAGTACATACTGTTCAACTTTCCATGAAATACGACCTATTGTTTGACTTTCCAAGAAATATGACATATTGCTCGACTGTCCATGAAATACAAGACATATTGTTCGGCTTTTCATTAAATACGACCTATTGTTCGACTGTCCATGAAATACAGCATATTGTTCAACTTTCCATAAACTGCGACCTATTGTTCAACTTTCCACTAAATAAGTACATACTGTTCAACTTTCCATGAAATACGACCTATTGTTTGACTTTCCATGAAATATGACATATTGCTCGACTGTCCATGAAATACAAGACATTGTTTGACTTTTTATGAAATAGGATATATTGTTTGACTTTCCATGAAATATAACATTTTGTTCGGCTTTCCATGAAGTACAACATTTTGTTAGACTTTCCAAGAAATATGACGTATTGTTCGACTTTCCATAAACTGTAAAATATTGTTCAACTTTCCATAAACTGTGAAATATTGTTCGATTTTGCATGAAAGACCTACAAAATGTTATGTCGCCATCACATCACAGACCCATAGAAGAAAAATGCTCCGAGACAAATTTATTTATTTTGGGTTTTAGTAATCGTTAAAATTTATAACTTGCACTCATCAACTTTCACCTGACTAATTTCACCAATTCTAACGCTGACCCTCCCATTCCACCCAGGTTCAACACTTTAACCCGCTGGACCCAATGTTTCACAGCCACGTCATCAACTGCACCATCTCCCTGGCCTGCCTTCTATGCTGGTTGCTGTTGCTAGCACGGATGGTGGAGTCCAGTGGCTGGACTGCACTCTGCTACCATTACTTGCTGCCAGAGTTGATCTTCGGCACCTACCTGGTAATCATCACCTTCCTGCACCATCACAGCGAGGGTGTCCCCTGGTACGGGAACAGTGTATGGAACAATGTACGTGGACAGCTGTCCACCGTGGACCGCTCATACGGCTGGTGCCACTACCTCATTCATAAGTAAGTGCGCCTGTTTATGTCAGCTGAGTTCTCCCATGCTGAAACTTATAGTTAGTTGTATGTCTTTTACAGCCTATTGGAATCAACTGTTTGTGATTTATGAAGGCAAATGGACTTTCAGAAGTTCACCAGGGCATTAGCAAAGTTGATATGGATCTGCATGAATGGCATTCTTAAATATTCGGTGCGCTGATGTTGAGGTGGCGGGTTCAACTCCTACACCGATCATTTGGATTAAAATATTGCTTCTCAGTCTTGTCTTGGGGATGGAAATAGCAAGTACCTCTGAAGTCGGAGTGTGTTTGCCTGATGATGAGGGACACTAGTTATAGGGAAAGATAATCCACACACAAAAAATCAATCCAGTGCACCAGAAGCAGTAGCACTTGTATGGACTATGCTTGAGTTCAAAGCCAGCAAAGGCCAAAATAAAAAATAATGTCCTAAGTGTGGTCGAACGAGGCTCGTCGTCTGGCTCAGTGAGAGAAAAGCTAGCCACCTATTCATTCTTTCATGTATTCATTCATTCATTCATTCATTCATTTATTCATTCATTCATTCATTCATTCATTCATTCATTCAGTAGCATGTCTTCTGCAGAACCTCGCTTCCATAACAACCTTCTGGGAAACTTCTCGATTACAAGCAAGATGTCATGCGTCCGATACACCCATCTGGAGATCATCTGCCACATCCTGCACCTATCTTCTCTTTGGCCTTCCTCTTCCTCTCTTCCCAGGCATATACCCCTCCATTATTGTTCTCTCCAAACTTTCATGACATTTCAAGTGACCAAAATATATCAATTTTCTTCGTTTTATCATCTTAGATAGCCAACCCTCTTCAATATTCATCTCTTGAAGTATGGATGCATTTGTTCTTTTCTTTACCCAAGATATTCTTAGAACCACCTATTCAAGCCTTCACACTGTAAAGGTCCTATCCCATGGCACAAAACTGCTTTATAAATATGGAGAATAAGAAGAAATTGGTTCTTGCTTTCTGAACGGCCACGCGTATATCATCTAAACCAATGCAAAGTGATCTGTTTTCAAACTTTAAAAAACAATTAGTTGCATATCTTTTACAGGACGTCGCAGTCAACCCCAGCATTATTTTTTTCTGTTCATGATCTCTGAGCAAGTTTACGTTCAGTAGTTTGCCATTGCTTTCTGAACGACCAGCACCCATACCATTTCCAACTGCCTGCAGCTCATTTTGAACCCTCGATGTGGTATTTCAGGGGAGTTGTGAAACTGTGTTTACTAAAGCCTAAGCCACAGATGCAGATGTGAAGCAAGTGTGCCACCTACATGTTAGCCACATAGGGCAGATTATGGACAACCCATACAACAGCACTCATGTGTTGCCTGGGCCCACCAGGGAAGAAAAGTATATGTGCACTGTAAACGAGCAGGGGAGTGGTCAGAGATGACTGAGCACATTGAAGATCATGAGCAGGGGTGTGGTCAGAGATGACTGAGCACATTGAAGATCATGAGCAGGGGTGTGGTCAGAGATGACTGAGCACATTGAAGATCATGAGCAGGGGTGTGGTCAGGGATGATGAGCAGGGGAGTGGTCAGAGATGACTGAGCACATTGAAGATCATGAGCAGGGGTGTGGTCAGAGATGATGAGCAGGGGAGTGGTCAGAGATGACTGAGCACATTGGAGATCATGAGCAGGGGTGTGGTCAGAGATGACCTAGCAGGGGTGTGGTCAGAGATGACAGAGCATGGGTTGGTGAGAGATGACCGAGCACATTGGAGATCATGAGGAAGGGTGTGGTCAGAGATCGCCGAGCAGGGGTTGTGGTCAGAGATGACTTATCACATACAGCATACATGGCTGATTTATCACACACAGCATACCTGGCTGACTTATCACATACAGCATACCTGGCTGACTTATCACATACAGCATACCTGGCTGACTTATCATATACAACATACCTGGCTGACTTATACAACTTACCTGACTGACTTATCATATACAACATACCTGGCTGACTTATCATATACAACTTACCTGACTGACTTATCATATACAACATACCTGGCTGACTTATACAACATACCTGACTGACTTATCATATACAACATACCTGGCTGACTTATCATACACAGCATACCTGACTGACTTATCATATACAACATACTTGGCTGACTTATCACACACAGCATACCTGGCTGACTTATCACATACAGCATACCTGGCTGACTTATCACATACAGCATACCTGGCTGACTTATCATATACAACATACCTGGCTGACTTATACAACTTACCTGACTGACTTATCATATACAACATACCTGGCTGACTTATCATATACAACTTACCTGACTGACTTATCATATACAACATACCTGGCTGACTTATACAACATACCTGACCGACTTATCATATACAACATACTTGGCTGACTTATCACATACAATATACTTGGCTGACTTATCATATACAACATACTTGGCTGACTTATCACACACAGCATACATGGCTGACATATCACATACAACATACCTGGCTGACTTATCACATACAACATACCTGGCTGACGTATCATATACAACATACATGACTGACTTATCACATATGACTGACTAATCACAAACAACATACCTGTCTGACTTGACCACCCGTAGAATACATAGAAGTATGTATTTACTAAACATAGAAATATGTATTTACTAAACATTGAAGTATGTATTTACTAAACATTGAAATATTTATTTACTAAACATAGAAATATGTATTTACTAAACATAGAAATATGTATTTACTAAACATAGAAATATGTATTTACTAAACATTGAAATATTTATTTACTAAACATAGAAATATGTATTTACTAAACATAGAAATATGTATTTAAGTACATATTTACTAAACATGGAAGTACATATTTACACAAATGAAAATAAAGGATCTTTTTACACCCCTATGGCCCATCGGATTTACTTTGCCAGACCCTCATATTTACAGACCATTTGACACTGGGTGAGTAATGGGGTCTGTATCACGCTGGCCACCATTACGTCCAAAGACATCATCTTGACATCTATTTTAGGTTGAGTCGAGCCCAGATCAATGTTTTTTTTTCCTGATTTTGCTCAGTGGCAAATTAAACCCAAGACCATGAGCTCAGCAGTCGAGTGTCCAGCCAACACGCTACCGAGTGTCCAGCCACCACGCTACCGAGTGTCCAGCCACCACGCTACCGACTCTCCCTCGGATTAACTTCTTCCTTCCTTGTCATTTCAGCATTGGAACCCACCAGGTTCATCATCTGTTTCCTAAGATCCCTCACTACCATCTAGAGGCAGCAACACAATCATTTCGCCAGGCATACCCTGAACTAGTCGTCGTTCGTAATGAGAACATCCTCATGGCCTTCTATCGAATGTTCCAGAAGTTCAAAAGACAGAGCAACATCGCCGACAACACACTGGTGCATGTATACCAGTGACCCGCTGGCCAGATTTAGAGAGATAGCCTTTTTTTTCTGCCAAATTTCTTCACTTGGATATTACACTTAGTTAGCATTATTTCTTTACAATCAATTTTTTAATCTCGTTTTAATCAATTCTGCTAGCACCTTTTGGGGGAAGCCGTTTGTCAAGGAAGGATGGGGGCCGGTTATATGTCCCACTTTTACACAATCGCATAATCAACATGTTTCTATTCATAGGTCAACAGTGTAGTATGGTGTAAGCTTTTGACATTCCACTATACACATTCCACTATACATATTCCACTATACAAATTCCACCACATACATTCCACTATACACATTCCACTACCATAATATGCCGCCTAAAATACAATCCTCAATTTTTTAACAATACTATCCCAACAAACTCCCTCTACCGCACAATCCCAACTAACTTACAACTTCCACAAAGACACAATCCTGACTAACATACAACTTCCATAAACATACAATTCCAGACTAACATACATCTTCCACAAACATACAACTTCCACAAACAATAAACTCCCACTAACATATAACTCCCACAAACATACAACTTCCACTAACATACAACCCCCACTAACATATAATCACCACATACATACAACTCCCGCTACTATACAACCCCCAGCCTTTCACTCAAGCTAGATTACAACTTAGGTGTGTTGATCAGCTCCTTTTCTCGACTTCACTCTTCCTTAATAACATCTTGGTGTCACAGAGCCTAGGGAACACATCACAGAGCCTATGGAAAACATCACAGAGCCTAGGGAAAACATCACAGAGCATAGGGGAAACAATACAGAGCCTGGGACAACATCACAGTCTAGGGAAAACATCACAGTGCCTAGGGAAAACATCACAGAGTCTAGGGAAAACATCACAGAGCCTAGGGACAACATCACAGAGCCTAGGGAAAACATCACAGAGTCTAGGGAAAACATCACAGAGCCTCATCACAGAGCATAGGGAGAAACAAAGTTTCCTACCAACCTAGGTAGGAAAAGGTGAGATGACTAAATGTTCCACTAGATACTAGGCAACCACTGTAGACATCCGACCTGGAACAAGTGAGGTAACTAAATGGCCCACTAGATACTAGGCTATCATTGTGCCTTGGTTACTGAAACTTGAAGTCCTGGGCAGTTATTATTGTAACCCAACAATTGCGAGTTAATCTTAAGATATTTTTGGGTACAGGTATGTGAAAATAATACTAGTAATGGGCAGTTGGAGATAACTAACACCTGGGGCAGAGTGGGTTAAGGTGCGGCCTGTTTGGCCCAGCAGGTTTTGACCCAAAAAGAGTATGGCACATAAGGCAGCAGCCAATGGAGATGTGTTGAGATACTTGGTCCAGAAATAGATCAAGGACCACACAGTAAATCTGAGCAGAGGGTTGTGACAGAGGGGCACCCATACCTGGGAGCAACACACCACAGCACAAACATGATTGGGGAGATATCAGCAAATATATGACAGGGGAGATATCAGCAAATATGTGACAGGGCAGATATCAGCAATTACATGATAGGGGAGATATCAGCAAATATATGACAGGGGAGATAACAGCAATTACATGATAGGGGAGATATCAGCAAATATATGACAGGGGAGATATCAGCAAATATATGACGGGAGATAACAGCAGTTACATGATATGGGAGCAACACACCACAGCACAAACATGATTGGGGAGATATCAACAAATATATGATAGGGGAGATATCAGCAAATATGTGACAGGGGAGATTTCAGCAATTACATGATAGGGGAGATATCAGCAAATATATGACAGGGGGGATAATAGCAATTACATGACAAATAAGATAAATACATCACAGGCCAGGTAACAGAAAATTCATCACAGGGGAGGTAACAACAAGCACATCTGGGGAGATGAGATAACAGTAAGCATGTGACAGGGGAGATCAACAAACATACATCACATTGCATAAGAGAGAATAAATCACAGAAGAGATAACAGATAAATTACGATAATGGACATAACAGCAAACACATAAAAGAGATATCAGAAAACACAAGACAGGGGAAATGTCAAACACATTGCAATGGCTGTTCACTATTTCTTGTAATACGTTTTTCTTTAACAATCTTTGACTTCCTTACTCTCACTATCTATGTAGAGATACTTTCTGGAGTAGTTGGTATGTATTTCTTTCTATTGTTTGCCGAAAGTGTCACTGACTCTGATGAAGATATTATAGAGGTCTCAGTATCTCTAGATCTGTGTGTGTGTGGGTGCGCGCATGAATGATATTTGATTTGACTGGGGGTGGGTGAAGGACGGCTTACACTCAGTAAGTCATCTACAGACAAACGGTGTTGTTTGCCTGGTCAGTGTGAAGTAATGCACATAAGAATACATACTATGTGTATATGTGCAGTGGAGGAATGGGTTTCAAAATACTGGTTGACAGGAGACTGTCTTTCCATCATTACTGTTTTTAATACCATGTGGTGTAGGAAAGACGGGGCAGGGCCTTGAGAATGAGGAATTAAGGCTGCTTAGCTAGTGCAATTGCCCGAACTATGCAGGTTAGGGTTTTATTTTTGCCCCCGGTAGAAACAATCCACATCTTACTGAGGATTCGAACCTGGGTCTTCCGCGTGGGAATCTGTCATTCCCACCATTTGTAACATTGTGTCTCATCTTTACTGGGGACCTCCTCATCACGGACCCCATGGAGTATACTTGCTATTGGTCATGGGGACACCCTGGCTGCTCCGTCACTGTATGTGTGTGTATATAAGTGTGTGTACATGTATACATGTGTGTGTATATATATTTTATGTGTTTTATAATTTGCTGTAATATCATATCATTACCATCATCATACAGTGCCATGTTAACAGGCATGGGTGACCATACTTCCCCTCATCTTGTAATCAACACAGTAATGTGTAAGTTCATGTTCAAAAATTACTTTAAGTATGCCTCCGTGCATCTAAACTTTTAGACCTTTATGTGTGCCAATGTGTATGTGTGAAAAAAGTTATATGCATCTGCGCACGTGTTATGTATGCATATATGTCTACATCTTATAGTCCATGTATGTTTGCATATACATATGTGTGGTATCTATGTATTTATATATATATATAACAGCATGTGTCTGTAGCTCCCACAGAAGCAAGGGACCAATCCTGCAGTTAGTCTTTTTGCTATAGGAGGAGATATACAGGGTTCAAAGTAATGGATTCCCTTAGTGAATTTAAACACAGAGGCCCTAAATAGTCAGTCTATCACAGTAAAATATCACACATACACACATTACAACAGCCTGTATATTGAAACAAACAAGCCACACAAACAAGGTAACACCAGAACGTCTGGACCAAGACAAGCTGCAAAACCACAAACATGCACGTATACAGTTAGTCAGGTCTGAGTCAGATATGACCGAGTTACTGTATGACAGTAGACAGTACTACCTGCTTTCTGTTAGCGCAGAATATTGGGCGGCGCTCACCAAACCCGACACCCCACATTGTGCCAATAGCTTTGGGCAGAGGAGAGCAATTTAAAGTGTACAAGCCTTTTCCTGGTGTGAGGAAATGCAATCTAAAGACTAAATGTCATGGCAGGGCAGACCTGGCCTTAAGCCTTGGTCAGCAACTGGTCTAGGATCGAAGCCCAGACAGGTGGACAGTTGGGAGTATTGCTTTACTGATCCACAGCTTCTGCAGCTTGTCTTGTTTTGGATGTATTGGTGTTACCTTTCCTCTGAAATAAACTAGGTAGGTTGAGAGAGGGATCATGCTGCATCGGCAACACATGGTCTCTAAATCCAGCCCAGGCATTGTGTTATGGAGAGGTATAACTCCATTTTACAAACTATCGTCTGTCAAGGCGGCAAGGTGCCAGTCAGTTTATGTATATAGTGCAAGATATTTTTGGGGCTTCTTTGATTAAATATACAGGGCTGTTGTAATGTGTGTTGTAATGTGTGTTGTAATGTGTGTATGTGTGTTGTAATGTGTGTATGTGTGTTGTAATGTGTGTATGTGTGTTGTAATGTGTGTATGTGTGTTGTAATGTGTGTATGTGTGTTGTAATGTGTGTATGTGCATTGTAATGTGTACTGTAATGTGTGTATATGTGTTGTAATGTGTGTATGTGTGTTGTAATGTGTGTTTTAATGTGTGTATGTGTGTTGTAATGTATGTATGTGTTTTGTATTGTGTGGTGTTATGCAGTGGCGGAGTGGCCCGAGGGTCAGTTTGTCTCATAGTGAGTGGGTCCACTAGGACCCTGATGAAACATGCCCTTTCAGAAGATTCAGTGCCAAATGATAAAGTAGGTTTGGACCAAAGAAAACTGGATGGCAGAAAATGGGAAGTAGGGATGTGTCACAGTTGTTAATATGGTAGCAGACATTTTGTATTATATATCAAATTAATGCAGGTGGCGTAGGGAAAACTACTATAGTGATATTTTAACTATAGTTTGATTTATAAGCTCATGGCGGTTATGTGAAGTTTGAATAAGACAATTTATCATCCCATGGCACTTAATCATTTACACATTAGACATTATGTTTAAAATAGTGATATTCATACAGTGGCTTTTTCTCCTGACAAACAATATCCTTAAACCAGGCCCACCAGTGTTTGTATATGTGTATATTCATGTGTATATGTATGTATCTATGTTTCCATATGTGTATTTATGTATATAAGTATTATGAATGGATGGATGTTTCTATGGGTGCCCATGTACATACATCTAACACATGGCTCTTCAGCACAGAATATCTGTAGTCCGAACTCATACAACAACGGGGATGAAAATAACGAAGTTACTATAACAGATTCAGTGTCAAGCAAAAAGTAAGTTTGGACTAAACAAAAATGGTTGGCAGAAAATGGGAAGTAGGAGTGTCTCACTGTTATGACGTCAAGGTTATCATATGGTAACAGAAATATTGTATTATAACGTGGTGAGACTATTTTAAAGAACAGTTTGTAATGATAATTTGTATCAACAGTTTCTATCGGCAGTTTGTAGCGACAGTTTGCATCTGGCAGTTTCCATCAACAATTTGTACTGACAGTTTATAGTAACAGTTAGTATCAACAGTTTATATCAACAGTTTATATTAACAGTTTGTATCAATAGTTTGTATCAACAGTTTATATCAATAGTTTACATCAACAGTTCATTTTAACAGTTTGAATCAACAGTTTATATCAACAGTTTATATTATCAGTTTGTATCAACAGTTATATTAACAGTTTATGTTGACAGTTTATTTTAACAGTTTATATAACAGCTTGTATTAACAGTTTGTTTCAACAGACAGTACTTATTGTTTGCTGCACACAACAGAACATATCTGAGTTCAATCAATCAATCATGTGCTGTGCCAGAAAGCGTGGGCGGTCATGACTCGTCATTTCACTCGATCACCAGCATCGTGGATCAGCCCAATGTTCCATGCCATGTGGCCAACCCATATCTGAATTAGGAACTATCAAACCAAACATCTCTAAATTCCTAACCAAAGATATCTATCTGAGTTGGGGACTATCAAACCAAACGTCTTAAATTTGGAATTGTCTAACCACAGATGTCTCAGCTGGGAACCGCCTAACCAAACATATCTAAGGTTGGAACTACCTAACCAAGCATTTCTAAATTTAGACCTAAACATTTCTAAATGTATAACTATCAAACCAAACATGTATACATTAGGAACTACCTATCCAAATATGTATAAATTTAGAACTTTCAAACCAAACATGTCTCAATCTTGAACTACCTACCCAAACCTGTTGAAGTTTGAAGCTATGAAATGAAGCAAGTACAAATTTGAAAATATCAAGCCAAGCATGGAATTCGAGATTACCTAACCAAACAACCAGATGCCTATATTTGGAACTATTAGACCAAACATTTCTTAAGTTTGGAAGTTTCAAATCAAAGATTCAAACTTGGAACTACCTGACTAAATATGTCGAAGTTTGTAACTAAAAATACTACACCTTCATAGCATACCCTGGCTGTGGCGGACTGGCTCTAAATTTATTGTTGACAGGAGGCAAAGCTACTAAACCTAAAAGGACATCAACATATTTATAATTTAACATATTGTCTAATAAATGTTTAGAGATATGCCGATTTCATCAGTGTCCCACTGGACCTTCCTTCCATTGGGTACTGGCACTGTATGCCGGAATTCCTATTTGAAACCCTGTGTGGTAGTGTGTATGTGTGTGTACGTTTGTGTGGGTGTCCCTATATGTATTCACGTGTTTATAGATGTGGCTTTGAATGTGTACACATATACTTATATATAGTCCCTAGATGCTAAATACTCATATGTAATGGCCTGCATAGGAACTATTGTGCATATAAGTCGCGTAGCGAGAACTTTGAAAAACAACATGTAGGAGATACCACAACGAAACAATTCAACGATGTTCTGACTGTGATAAACCTTAGTTTAGAGTATCGCGTCTGCCAGCAACTAGATGATAGTAGTACATTTGATATGGCGTCATGGGACAGTATGGTAGGTATGAGTTATTAGAGTACGCCATAGTGTTGGTGATTTTATGTTACTAGGGTACGCCACTGAATTGTGGAGATCGAATGAAATGTTACTTAATGTAAAGTGGCGTATGTAATGTTAATATTTGAGAGAGAGAGAGAGAGAGAGAGAGAGAGAGAGAGAGAGAGAGAGAGAGAACGAACGAACGATTGGACGAACAAACTTTATTTTCAAAGGGTTAAGAATTGGGCATGCAGGCCCGTCTAACATTCTGCCCTTGAGATGCTCAAGGCATTGATATGTGTGTTGTGTATTGAACATGGAATGGGTGTTTTGTATTTATTTGACAATTTTAAATCACAAGACATTATTTTAAATCACAAGACATTTTCTTGTGGCTTTTTGGGTTCTTATACAAGATGTCTCTCTCTCTCTCTCTCTCTCTCTCTCTCTCTCTCTCTCTCTCTCTCTCTCTCTCTCTCTCTCTCTCTCTCTCTCTCTCTCTCTCTCTCTCTCTCTCTCTCTCTCTCTGTCTGTCTGTCCCTCCCTCCCTTCCTAACTCTCTCTCCCTCCCTCTCTCTACATCTGTATAATTGGTTACATTTGTGTGAGATTTATTACTGTTATTTACATTCACCAATCGCATCATGAAATGTTGCGCACTATATTCGAGATATCGCTGTATGCACCCACGGGCGTCAGGCACCCACCCAAACCACGTTCTTAACTGCCCATTATGTTGTCTACACTTTAGCAACTCAAGATGGTTGCTGAATTTTGCCTCCCGTTGTTTCTTTGGATTTTCTCCTCCACAGTATTATAAGCACAGTGTTTAATGTGGATTGTTATGTTTTGTGGACAAATTATAATTTAGATGGCATACATAAGTTGTTTACAGTCAAACATGGAATATATAGTATAGATAGAACAAGTATGCTGTCTCATAGTGTAGATAGAACAAGTATGCTGTCTCATAGTGTAGATAGAACAAGTATGCTGTCTCATAGTGTAGATAGAACAAGTATGTTATCTTATAATATACGTAGAACAAGTATGTTATCTCATAATATAAGTAGAAAAAGTATGTTATATTATAATATAGGTAGAACTAGTTTCTTATCTCATAATATAGGTAGAACTAGTTTCTTATCTCATAATATAGGTAGGACAAGTATTTTGTCTCATAGTATAGGTAGAAAAAAGTATGTTATCTCATAATATAGGTAGGACAAGTATGTTATCTCATAGTATAGGTAGAACGAGTATGTTATCTCATAATGTAGATAGAACAAGTATGTTATCACATAGTATGGATAGAACACGTTTATTATGTCATAGGATAAATAGTAAAAGTTTGTCATGTCATAGTACAGATAGAACAATTACAAGTATGTTATCTCATAGTATAGATATAATAAAGTCTGTTATCTCAAAGTACAGATAGAACATACATGTTATCACATAGTGAAGATAGAATGGATGTGATAAAGAATGGGAAAATCTCATAGTATCGACAAACCAATTCATACCTAATATAGAATGGACAAGCCATCTCATGACCAATATAGAATGGACAATCTATCTCATGGCCAATATAGAATGGACAAGCTATCTCATGGCCAATATAGAATGGACAAGCTATCTCATGGCCAATATAGAATGGACAAGCTATCTCATGGCCAATATAGAATGAACAAGCTATCTCATGGCCAATATAGAATGGACAAACTATCTCATGGCCAATATAGAATGGACAAACTATCTCATGGCCAATATAGAATGGACAAGCTATCTCATGGCCAATATAGAATGGACAAACTATCTCATGACCAATATGAAATGGACAATCTATCTCATGGCCAATATAGAATGGACAATTTATCTCATGGCCAATATAGAATGGACAAGCTATCTCATGGCCAATATAGAATGGACAATCTATCTCATGGCCAATATAGAATGGACAATCTATCTCATGGCCAATATAGAATGGACAAGCTATTTCATGGCCAATATAGAATAGACAAACTATCTCATGGCCAGTATAGAATGGACAAGCTATCTCATGACCAATATAGAATGGACAAACTATCTCATGGCCAATATAGAATGGATAAACTATCTCATGGCCAATATAGAATGGACAAACTATCTCATGACCAATATAGAATGGACAAGCTATCTCATGACCAATATAGAATGGACAAGCTATCTCATGGCCAATATAGAATGGAAGGGCTATCTCATGGCCAATATAGAATGGACAAGCTATCTCATGACCAATATAGAATGGACAAGCTATCTCATGGCCAATATAGAATGGACAAGCTATCTCATGGCCAATATAGAATGGACAAGCTATCTCATGGCCAATATAGAATGAACAAGCTATCTCATGGCCAATATAGAATGGACAAACTATCTCATGGCCAATATAGAATGGACAAACTATCTCATGGCCAATATAGAATGGACAAACTATCTCATGGCCAATATAGAATGGACAAACTATATTATGTCCAATATAGAATGGACAAACTATCTCATGGCCCATATAGAATGGACAAACTATCTCATGGCCAATATAGAACACAGTACTCCGAGGAAAGGCCAGATGGACATAAAATCAGACTGCTGCGGGTATTATTAGTATTGGGATTCTTCGCCAGTCAGTTATTGAAGATGAGGACGGGGCACGAGTGGATATGTGATGTAGTGATGGTTCTTGACCCAGCTGGACTCTAGAACCATCCACGAGGCAAGTAATGCCATAACAGTTCAAGGACTGTGCTCTCATGCTATCTACAGGGATATGCGAAGATTCGGCCTGAGAGAGAGAGAGGTACAACTGTCGGCTCAAGAGCCAAGCTGTTAACGTTATATGGTAGACCGTTGCGGTCACTTATTCTAGCTTTGGAAAAGAAATTGCTTGTTAAAATCATGACATAACGAGAAGTTGGGCAATGAAGAAGTTCAAAAGATTGTATTTATGAGGCAGAAAGAATTAAAGCATAACCTGAGACAGGGTGGCTTCAGATATCAGACGGAAGGGACGGCAAGAATTAACTTTTTCTTGTATCAAGCAACTTACCAAACGATCAGTTAATATATGACCAACCAGGTGTTCTGTATTTTCTTCATTACTTTAGTCCCAGACAGTTGTTACTAACACGCACTCTGTCCTAGTTGTTACTTGAAATAATCATGTCCTAGTTGTTACTTGAAATAATAATGTCCTAGTTGTTACTTGGCTTGTCCTTGACTATTTATTACTTATATCATCCCCGTCCTGTTGCTACTTGAAATAATCATGTCCTAGTTGTTACTTGGCATGTCCTTGACTATTTATTACTTATATCATCCCTGTCCTGTTGCTACTTGAAATAATCATGTCCTAGTTGTTACTTGGCATGTCCTTGACTATTTATTACTTACTATACTGTTGTTACTTGAAATATTCATGTCCTGTTGTTACTTGAAATATTCATGTCCTGTTGTTACTTGAAATATTCATGTTCTAGTTGTTAGCTGCTGCTTGGAATTTACATGTCCTACCTGTTACCTACATATTCAGTTCTAGTTGTTACTTAAAATAAGTCATGTCCTAGTTGTTACTTGAAATGTTTATGTCATAATTGTTAATTAAAATGTTCATGTAAAATTATTACCCAAACCACTCTATCCTAGTTGTTACTTGAAATATTCGTATTCAAGCTATTACATGCCGGCTTCGTGGCTTAGAGGTTATGACTTTTCTCCGTAAACTCGTATACTCTCGTAGGTGACGTGATGACGGTGAGAACAGCAGTGGTTCGAATCGCATAGGTAACTTACGGGGTATGTGCGCCGGCCGCTCAGAAAGCAATGGCAATCTACTGAGCGTAATCTTGCCAACAAATCAACATACAGCTGAAAGATGCTGGTGTTGACAGCGATGTCCTGTAAAGGATATGCAAAAAAAAAAGCTATTACAAACTTTCTCTGTCTTCATCATTGCTTGAAACTTTATGTCCTAGTTGTTACTTGCAATGTGCATGTAAGCGTGTTACTTGAAATACACATGTGCTACCTGCTACTTACAGCCACTATGTTCTAGTTGTTACTTGAAATAGTTATGTCCTTATTGTTGATTGAAACGTTCTTGCCCTAGTGGTATTTTACATTACATGTTTATGTCCTAATTGTTACTTTGAAATATTTATGTCCTAGTTTTTACTTGAAATGCTCATGCTCTAGTTGCTACTTGGAATGCATGTCCTATGTGCCACTCTGAAGCGTTCAGTCCCAGACAAATGCAAAAATCACTTTGTCTTAACTGTTATGGGGTTGTATGAAATGGTCGTGTTGTGGTAATTACGTACACGTGTTTGTCCTAGCACTTATGTGATCTTGTATGTCTTAGTTACAATATTACATGCTTATTATGTAGTTGGTTCTTAAAATGTTTATGTCCTAGGTGTTACTGGAAATGTTTATGTTTGAAAATTTTATATCCAGATTTTACTTCAATTTGTTGTTACTTGAAATGTTTAGGAAAAGATTTTTATGTCCTAATTTTTCCTTGACATATTTTAGTCCTAGCTGTTAACTGAAATGTTTATGTCCTCGTTCTTATTTGAAATGTTTATGCCCTAGTTGTTACTTGCAGTGTTTATATCCTAGTTGTCACCTGTAATGTTAATGTCTTACTTGTCACCTGCAATGTTAATGTCTTACTTGTCACCTGTAATGTTAATGTCTTACTTGTCACCTGCAATGTTAATGTCTTACTTGTCACCTGTAATGTTAATGTCTTACTTGTCACCTGCAATGTCTATGTGCTAGTTCTTATTTGTTAGATCGCTTTACTATCAGCTATTATCCTGTCTATGCGAGGGATGCCCAGCGTGCCTCCTCCGTTTAGAGAAGCAAAGTTTCTAACACATATTCTCCACATGTAAGGTAGCCCACGGACAAAGGCTGATTCATAAGCCGCCACAAGAAGTGCTCACTGAGCTGCAACCACAGAGGATGTAGAGAGACTAAAATCCAACAAGAAAATCAATGCTGAAGCAGGGTCGAAGTGCCGATGTAATTTCTCAAAGCTGGGCAGAGAGCAATTGGTATAGACAACTACTCTGCAAACTTGCTGTCCGTCCAAAGAACTGGGAGTTGGTGGCAGAGCTGGAAAAGACTTGAGCAGAAAAAGTCTCAGAAAAGACCAGACATCTTAGTGCACTCCTCCATGGCAAGTCGGTTAACACAGATTTCTTCTTCTTCCGTTCATTTGAAGCCTGTCTATAACTACAATGTTGTCTCTTGTATGAACTTCAATGTCTTCATAGTACATTCAGTGGTCCATAGAGTTTATTATCCACTGTTGTTTCTCCAGGCTAGAAGGTTTACCTAGATATATCATATTTTGGGCAGTCTTGAAGTATGTGATTTGCTGTCTGCGGTGCCAGTCTACATGTGCACTTGGCTAATTCGCCAATCTTAAATCTTGTATCCACGTGTTTGCATAATCTATTGTGTCCTGTTCTGATGAGCAGAATATTGATTTATTCTTATCCATAAGGTGATAACCGTCTTGAGCTTGTGCTAGTGGCTTTCACACTGATTTGACCATTCTTTTCTTTTGGTGGTATGTAACAGGTATATCAGGTTGTTGTTCGGTTGCTCCATTCTTAGCTAATCAGTTATCTCTCTCATTTCCGGTCACTCCACGGTGAGATGGTATCACCTATATGGTGACCTTACGCTGGTTGCCTAGTTCAGAAAGTAGTGTCCGTGGTACTGGCAATTTTCCCCAGACAGTTAACATCGATGGAACTGACTGTTTCTTGTCAATGGAGAATCAGTACATCTTAAATATAGAAAAGAACGGCTATTTGGTAACCAGCCAGAGACAAGACTATCATGCAGTCAGATTATTCGTATTAGTGGGAAGCTCACGATGCCTGGTTTCCAGGTTCGCATGACATGTTCTTAAGCAACTGGGAGTGAAATGATAGAACTCAGGGGATGGCATGATTGAGTGAGTCGTGCTAGCTATGGAACAACAAAAATGATCAACTGAAGAAACTGAGGCAGTAATATTTCCGTGGCTCAGCCTTAGTAGCGCAGACTGTTGAGACTGGATCATGTAGGAACGTCGCACCCTTGCCGTGGACATTGCGGCGAAGTAGACAACCCACAAGGCAGTGGACACCAGGCTAAAGAAATGTTCGAAATCCAACCACCGCAGCTAAGCTGTGACAGCAGACCTTAGAGCAGTGGTTCTCAACCTTTTTTGGCCCATGCATCCCTTCACCACAAGTTCAGAATGTCATCCCCCTCCCCCTTCGTATTTCCTCCCTATAAATTCCCCTCCCCCCGCCCCTACACAGTATACGTAAAATGGAAGCTAAATTTAATAACACATACTAGAACAGGTCTAGACGTCTACATAACACGTGATTTGCAGGTCTACTTACGTTATAAAACGTATTTCAGAAGGGCGAGAAGTAAGAACCGTATGGACGGAAAAACAGTATCAAGTAATCGGTTCTTGTATTAACACGATCTTGAAATAATCTTAATTCCCCCCTCCCCCACCCCTTCTGGAAATCCTAAAATCCCCCCCCCCCCCCTGAAAGGCCGCGTGCAGGAATGCGGCTTTGAAGTGTAAACATGAGAACATGGCAGCAAGAGCATATCTGAAAAGGGAGGCAGTGGCATGGCATTCACGTTCCCTAAGGCAGGGCGGCTAATCGGGTGGGTACACAAAGTGGCAAATTTGTGGGACTACAGCAAGCAATCCTAAACACACGTCTTCAAATTGGCATACAGGGTACAGATGCACGACAAGAGAAGGACACGTGGGAGTTATGACTGGAGTAAGGCCGTCAACTTGAGTCTAAAGATATAAATATGCTGAAACATTCGTAGAAAGAGAGGCAAATCTGAGGATCAGAATATCCCCGTTATACTTGTTTATGCCCCATTTATTTCTTGAAATGTGTATGTCCCTGTTTATGCTTGAAATGTTTATGTCTTCATGCCTTGTTGGTGCTTGAAATGTTTATGTCCTTCTTGATGCTTGACATGTTTATGTCTTTGTTGATGCATGAAATGTTCATGTCCTTGTTAATGCTTGAAATATTTGTGTCCTCATGTCTTGTAACTGCTTGAAATATTTATGTTAATGCATGAAGTGTGTGTGCCCTTTGTTTATGCTTGAAATGTTAATGTTCTTGTTCATACATGAAATGTTTATGTACTTGTTGATGCATGAAATGTTTATGTCGTCAGGTCTCGTTCATGATTGAAATGTTTATGTCCTCATGTCTTGTTGATGATTGAAATGTTTATGTCCTTGTTGATGCTTCAAATGTGTATGTCCTCATGTCTTGTTAATGCTTGAAATGTTTATATCCCAAATGTAACTTGCAATGCATATGTCCTAGTTATTATTTGAAATGTTTGCATACTAGATATTATTTACAATATGTCTTGCACTATTTGTAATATAGAATGTTTATGTTATTGTTGTTACTTTATTCTCTGAGAGATGTCACTTCACTTTCACTCTCCTCGGGTTTTGTTTGTTTGATTTTTTTTTCTTCATAGCAATTGTCTGGGATATAAAGAGTTAAACAACGTGAGTCGCGTATGTTATATCTGTCATGTGTGCTGTAAGTCTGTCATGTGCGCTGTAAGTCTGTCGTGTATGCTGTACGTCTGTCATGTGTGCTGTAAGTCTGTCATGTGGGCTGTAAGTCTGTCATGTGTGCTGTACGTCTGTTGTCATGTGGGCTGTAAGTCTGTCATGTGTGCTGTAGGTCTGTCATGTGTGCTGTAGGTCTGTCATGTGTGCTGTAGGTCTGTCATGTGTGTTGTACGTCTGTCATGTGTGCTGTAGGTCTGTCATGTGTGTTGTAGATCTGGCATGTGTGCTTTAGATTTGTGGTGTGTATTGTAAGTATGGCATGTGTGCTGTATGTGTCATGTGTACTGTAACTGTGTCATGTACTGTAACTGTGTCATGTCCGCTGTAACTGTGTCATGTACTGTAACTGTGTTATGTACTGTAACTGTGTCATGTACTGTAACTGTGTCATGTACTGTAACTGTGTCATGTCCGCTGTAACTGTGTCATGTGCTGTAACTGTGTCATGTACTGTAACTGTGTCATGTACTGTAACTGTGTCATGAGCTGTAACTGTGTCATGTCTGCTGTAAGTGTGTCATGTACTGTAACTGTGTCATGTACTGTAACTGTGTCATGTACTGTAACTGTGTCATGTCCGCTGTAACTATGTCATGTACTGTACCTGTGTCATGTACTGTAACTGTGTCATGTCCGCTGTAACTGTGTCATGTAATGTAACTGTGTCATGTACTGTAACTGTGTCATGTACTGTAACTGTGTCATGAGCTGTAACTGTGTCATGTCCGCTGTAAATGTGTCATGTGCTGTAACTGTGTCATGTACTGTAACTGTCATGTACTGTAACTGTATCATGTACTGTAACTGTGTCAAGTACTGTAACTGTGTCATGTCCGCTGTAACTGTGTCATGTCCGCTGTAACTGTGTCATGTACTGTAACTGTGTCATGTCCGCTGTAACTGTGTCATGTCCGCTGTAACTGTCATGTCCGCTGGAACTGTGTCATGTACTGTAACTGTGTCATGTCCGCTGTAACTGTGTCATGTACTGTAACTGTGTCATGTACTGTAACTGTGTCATGTCCGCTGTAACTGTCATATACTGTAACTGTGTCATGTCCGCTGTAACTGTGTCATGTACTGTAACTGTGTCATGTACTGTAACTGTGTCATGTACTGTAACTGTGTCATGTACTGTAACTGTGTCATGTACTGTAACTGTGTCATGTCCGCTGTAACTGTGTCATGTGTGCAGTAGATGTGTCATGTACTGTAACTGTGTCATGTACTGTAACTGTGTCATGTACTGTAACTGTGTCATGTACTCTAACTGTGTCATGTCCGCTGTAACTGTGTCATGTACTGTAACTGTGTCATGTACTGTAACTGTGTCATGTATTGTAACTGTGTCATGTACTGTAACTGTGTCATGTACTGTAACTGTGTCATGTCCGCTGTAACTGTGTCATGTACTGTAACTGTGTCATGTACTGTAACTGTGTCATGTACTGTAACTGTGTCATGTCTGCTGTAACTGTGTCATGTACTGTAACTGTGTCATGTCCGCTGTAACTGTGTCATGTACTGTAACTGTGTCATGTACTGTAACTGTGTCATGTACTGTAACTGTGTCATGTAGTGTAACTGTGTCATGTATTGTAACTGTGTCATGCCCGCTGTAACTGTGTCATGTACTGTAACTGTGTCATGTACTGTAACTGTGTCATGTACTGTAACTGTGTCATGTACTGTAAATATGTCATGTACTGTAAATATGTCATGTCCGCTGTAACTGTGTCATGTACTGTAACTGTGTCATGCACTGTAACTGTGTCATGTACTGTAACTGTGTCATGTACTGTAACTGTGTCATGTCCGCTGTAACTGTGTCATGTACTATAACTGTGTCATGTACTGTAACTGTGTCATGTCCGCTGTAACTGTGTCATGTACTATAACTGTGTCATGTACTGTAACTGTGTCATGTCCGCTGTAACTGTGTCATGTACTGTAACTGTGTCATGTACTGTAAGTGTGTCATGTACAGTAACTGTGTCATGTCCGCTGTAACTGTGTCATGTACTGTAACTGTGTCATGCACTGTAACTGTGTCATGTACTGTAACTGTGTCATGTACTGTAACTGTGTCATGTACTGTAACTGTGTCATGCACTGTAACTGTGTCATGTACTGTAACTGTGTCATGTCCGCTGTAACTGTGTCATGTACTGTAACTGTGTCATGTACTGTAACTGTGTCATGTACTGTAACTGTGTCATGTCCGCTGTAACTGTGTCATGCACTGTAACTGTGTCATGTACTGTAACTGTGTCATGTCCGCTGTAACTGTGTCATGTACTGTAACTGTGTCATGTACTGTAACTGTGTCATGTCCGCTGTAACTGTGTCATGTCTGCTGTAACTGTGTCATGTCCGCTGTAACTGTGTCATGTCCGCTGTAACTGTGTCATGTACTGTAACTGTGTCATGTCCGCTGTAACTGTGTCATGTACTGTAACTGTGTCATGTACTGTAACTGTGGCATGTACTGTAACTGTGTCATGTCCGCTGTAACTGTGTCATGTCCACTGTAACTGTGTCATGTCCGCTGTAACTGTGTCATGTCCGCTGTAACTGTGTCATGTACTGTAACTGTGTCATGTCCGCTGTAACTGTGTCATGTACTGTAACTGTGTTATGTACTGTAACTGTGTCATGTACTGTAACTGTGTCATGTACTGTAACTGTGTCATGTACTGTAACTGTGTCATGTCCGCTGTAACTGTGTCATGTACTGTACTGTGTCATGTCCGCTGTAACTGTGTCATGTACTGTAACTGTGTCATGCACGCTGTAACTGTGTCATGTCCGCTGTAACTGTGTCATGTCCGCTGTAACTGTGTCATGTACTGTAACTGTGTCATGTACTGTAACTGTGTCATGTACTGTAACTGTGTCATGTACTGTAACTGTGTCATGTACTGTAACTGTGTCATGTCTGCTGTAACTGTGTCATGTACTGTAACTGTGTCATGTCCGCTGTAACTGTGTCATGTACTGTAACTGTGTCATGTACTGTAACTGTGTCATGTACTGTAACTGTGTCATGTACTGTAACTGTGTCATGTATTGTAACTGTGTCATGCCCGCTGTAACTGTGTCATGTACTGTAACTGTGTCATGTACTGTAACTGTGTCATGTACTGTAACTGTGTCATGTACTGTAACTGTGTCATGTACTGTAACTGTGTCATGTACTGTATATATGTCATGTCCGCTGTAACTGTGTCATGTACTGTAACTGTGTCATGTACTGTAACTGTGTCATGTCCGCTGTAACTGTGTCATGTACTATAACTGTGTCATGTACTGTAACTGTGTCATGTACTGTAACTGTGTCATGTACTGTAAGTGTGTCATGTACTGTAACTGTGTCATGTCCGCTGTAACTGTGTCATGTACTGTAACTGTGTCATGTACTGTAACTGTGTCATGTACTGTAATTGTGTCATGTACTGTAACTGTGTCATGTACTGTAACTGTGTCATGCACTGTAACTGTGTCATGTACTGTAACTGTGTCATGTACTGTAACTGTGTCATGTACTGTAACTGTGTCATGTCCGCTGTAACTGTGTCATGCACTGTAACTGTGTCATATACTGTAACTGTGTCATGTCCGCTGTAACTGTGTCATGTACTGTAACTGTGTCATGTACTGTAACTGTGTCATGTACTGTAACTGTGTCATGTCCGCTGTAACTGTGTCATGTACTGTAACTGTGTCATGCACTGTAACTGTGTCATGTACTGTAACTGTGTCATGTACTGTAACTGTGTCATGTACTGTAACTGTGTCATGCACTGTAACTGTGTCATGTACTGTAACTGTGTCATGTCCGCTGTAACTGTGTCATGTACTGTAACTGTGTCATGTACTGTAACTGTGTCATGTACTGTAACTGTGTCATGTCCGCTGTAACTGTGTCATGCACTGTAACTGTGTCATGTACTGTAACTGTGTCATGTCCGCTGTAACTGTGTCATGTACTGTAACTGTGTCATGTACTGTAACTGTGTCATGTACTGTAACTGTGTCATGTCCGCTGTAACTGTGTCATGTCTGCTGTAACTGTGTCATGTCCGCTGTAACTGTGTCATGTCCGCTGTAACTGTGTCATGTCCGCTGTAACTGTGTCATGTACTGTAACTGTGTCATGTCCGCTGTAACTGTGTCATGTCCGCTGTAACTGTGTCATGTACTGTAACTGTGGCATGTACTGTAACTGTGTCATGTCCACTGTAACTGTGTCATGTCCGCTGTAACTGTGTCATGTCCGCTGTAACTGTGTCATGTACTGTAACTGTGTCATGTCCGCTGTAACTGTGTCATGTACTGTAACTGTGTTATGTACTGTAACTGTGTCATGTACTGTAACTGTGTCATGTACTGTAACTGTGTCATGTACTGTAACTGTGTCATGTACTGTAACTGTGTCATGTACTGTAACTGTGTCATGTACTGTAACTGTGTCATGTCCGCTGTAACTGTGTCATGTACTGTACTGTGTCATGTCCGCTGTAACTGTGTCATGTACTGTAACTGTGTCATGTCCGCTGTAACTGTGTCATGTACTGTACTGTGTCATGTCCGCTGTAACTGTGTCATGTACTGTAACTGTGTCATGCACGCTGTAACTGTGTCATGTCCGCTGTAACTGTGTCATGTCCGCTGTAACTGTGTCATGTACTGTAACTGTGTCATGTACTGTAACTGTGTCATGTACTGTAACTGTGTCATGTACTGTAACTGTGTCATGTCTGCTGTAACTGTGTCATGTACTGTAACTGTGTCATGTCCTCTGTAACTGTGTCATGTACTGTAACTGTGTCATGTACTGTAACTGTGTCATGTACTGTAACTGTGTCATGTACTGTAACTGTGTCATGTATTGTAACTGTGTCATGCCCGCTGTAACTGTGTCATGTACTGTAACTGTGTCATGTACTGTAACTGTGTCATGTACTGTAACTGTGTCATGTACTGTATATATGTCATGTACTGTATATATGTCATGTCCGCTGTAACTGTGTCATGTACTGTAACTGTGTCATGTACTGTAACTGTGTCATGTCCGCTGTAACTGTGTCATGTACTATAACTGTGTCATGTACTGTAACTGTGTCATGTACTGTAACTGTGTCATGTACTGTAAGTGTGTCATGTCCGCTGTAACTGTGTCATGTCCGCTGTAACTGTGTCATGTACTGTAACTGTGTCATGTACTGTAACTGTGTCATGTACTGTAATTGTGTCATGTACTGTAACTGTGTCATGTACTGTAACTGTGTCATGCACTGTAACTGTGTCATGTACTGTAACTGTGTCATGTACTGTAACTGTGTCATGTACTGTAACTGTGTCATGTACTGTAACTGTGTCATGTCCGCTGTAACTGTGTCATGCACTGTAACTGTGTCATATACTGTAACTGTGTCATGTCCGCTGTAACTGTGTCATGTACTGTAACTGTGTCATGTACTGTAACTGTGTCATGTCCGCTGTAACTGTGTCATGTCCGCTGTAACTGTGTCATGTCCGCTGTAACTGTGTCATGTCCGCTGTAACTGTGTCATGTACTGTAACTGTGTCATGTCCGCTGTAACTGTGTCATGTACTGTAACTGTGTCATGTACTGTAACTGTGTCATGTACTGTAACTGTGTCATGTCCGCTGTAACTGTGTCATGTCCGCTGTAACTGTGTCATGTCCGCTGTAACTGTGTCATGTACTGTAACTGTGTCATGTACTGTAACTGTGTTATGTACTGTAACTGTGTCATGTACTGTAACTGTGTCATGTACTGTAACTGTGTCATGTCCGCTGTAACTGTGTCATGTACTGTACTGTGTCATGTCCGCTGTAACTGTGTCATGTACTGTAACTGTGTCATGCACGCTGTAACTGTGTCATGTCCGCTGTAACTATGTCATGTCCGCTGTAACTGTGTCATGTACTGTACTGTGTCATGTCCGCTGTAACTGTGTCATGTCCGCTGTAACTGTGTCATGTACTGTAACAGTGTCATGTCCGCTGTAACTATGTCATGTCCGCTGTAACTATGTCATGTCCGCTGTAACTGTGTCATGTACGCTGTAGCTGTCATGTATGCTTTGTCGCATATATGTTGTAAATGTCTCTTATGTGCCATGTTGTATCTCATATATTCTGTAAGTGCCGCATGCACTGTTTGTCGCGTGCATGCTGTAGGTGTGTCTTGTGTACTGTAAGTGTCCCCTGTGTGCTGTAAATATGTTTGTTGTAAAAAACAAACAATGAGTTATGTTAAACAAGTAACTGACATACATATGTTTCTCTATCTCCCATTAACGGATCATCGTTCTGAACTGGTTATCCTTTCTATTCATACACCATATTATGCAACATACAGCACATTCAGCCATGTTTATTGTCAATATGTGATATTTTAACGGAAATTCCAAGAGCGTTTGCAAACACAGAAATGTGATGTGTCAACTCCAAGTATAAATAGCTCAGTGTGGGTCGTAAGCTTGGAGCACAGAGTATGGCTCGTGTAGAGAAATTTGGAAAAGAGCACTTTGGGGGAGATTTTGTAATATGGAAAGTTAGTGTGAACAAAGTGCAGCAGTGCAAAAGAAGGAACAAATGCAAACGTAGAAGAACTCAACAGATTACAATGTTCGGCCATGAGTTTGGACAAGGAGACAACGAAGACATATATACTAAACACAGTCAGGGACTAAACACAGCCAGGGTACATGAGAATGATGAAACAATAGATTCACAAGAAGTTATTGCCCTTGTACAGGAGACAGGCCCACTTAAGGGAGTTACGGAGGTGTAGAGAAAGGCACCTTTCGTAAAACAAAGTAAAAATAAAGATATTAGTCTGATGCAACCAGTAACAAGCTAGCGGTAGGTACATGTTGTATTCAACAAGTAATCAACTAGCGGTAGGTACATGTTGTATTCAACAAGTAATCAACTATTGGTAGGTACATGTTGTATTCAACAAGTAACACACTAGCGGTAGGTACATGTTGTATTCAACAAGTAACAAACTTGTGGTAGGTACTTGTTGTATTCAACAATTAACAAGTTAGCGGTAGGTAAATGTTGTATTCAACAAGTAACAAACTTGTGGTAGGTACTTGTTGTATTCAACAATTAACAAGTTAGCGGTAGGTAAATGTTGTATTCAACAAGTAATCAACTATTGGTAGGTACATGTTGTATTCAACAAGTAACACACTAGCGGTAGGTGCATGTTGTATTCAACAAGTAACAAACTTGTGGTAGGTACTTGTTGTATTCAACAATTAACAAGTTAGCGGTAGGTAAATGTTGTATTCAACAAGTAACAAGCTAGTGGTTGGACATGTTGTATTCAACAAATCATAAACTAGTGGAAGGTAAATGTATGTATTCATTAAAAAATAAGCTAGCTATAGGCCAATGCAACCGGCTCAGTGGCGAAGGGGTTATGGACACAGTTCGTAATCCCGCATACCCGCTTTCAAAACACAGCTGCGTGCGATTTAGCAGCAGACCGCCTCGCGTTGGTTTTTTTTAATGAAAATGGTATAGGTGCTGGTGGTTCAGAAAGCAATGGCAAACTACTGAATGAAACTTACCAAGAAATTATGATCAGCCAAACAATGCTGGAGTTGTGACTATGATGTCCTGTAAAGGATATGCAATTTTACTAGCCAAATGTTGTGTTCAACAAGTAACACACTAGCTAAATGTGACATTATAATGAACAAGTAACACACTGGCTAAATGTGACATTATAATGAACAAGTAATACACTGGCTAAATGTGACATTATAATGAACAAGTAATACACTGGCTAAATGTGACATTATAATGAACAAGTAATATACTGACTAAATGTGACATTATAATGAACAAGTAATACACTGGCTAAATGTGACATTATAATGAACAAGTAACACACTAGCTAAATGTAATATTAAAATGAACGAGTAACACGTCAGCTAAATGTAAAGTTATAATGAACAAATAACACACTAGCTAAATGTAGCGTTATAGTGAACAATAACACGTCAGCTAAATGTAGTGTTATAGTGAACATTAACACGTCAGCTAAATGTAGTGTTATAATGAAGAAGTAACACGTAAACTAAATGTGACAGTATAATGAACAAGTAACACACTAGCTGAATGTAACATTATAATAAATATGTAACAACTAGCTGTAGGTACACTTGTAACTAAGGAGTCATGAAAAGTATGCCATTCTGTATTTCAGTAACGAGAACTCTAGATGACTAACCAGAAAGTCGATATATAGGAATCCAGAAAATGTCGAAATCACCAACCAGTCAATCAATGAAAACACCAGACATCATTAAATTTCATATAATGTAATGTTTATTATTACTTCTCCAGTCACGGTTTTTTATTTTTTTATTTTTTAGGTTGACATTTTATAATTAGGACCTCAAATCATTGACAATTCGAGGAGTTCTGAAGTTCCTGCAGGGGCAATGTCTAGGGCGAATTAGAATTTATTAGCTGGAGTCGCCATAACATTGTTGGCTAGTTCTCACATAATTTGCACTCTTCCCCCCCCCCCTCTCTGTCTCCGTGTCTGTGTGTGCTTGCGCGCGCGTGTGTGTGTGTGTGTGTGTGTGTGTGTGTGCGTGCGTGTGTGTGTGTGTGCATGTGTGTCTTTTTCTCTCTCACTAATTTTTAATATATTGTTATGCAAATTAACGTTTTACACAAATGACGCACCGAAGTCAGTATTTGAACAAACGCATCGTTGTTGTAAATAGATACCTGTCTGTGGGCATTCGTGTTTGAGAGTATCTTGTTTGTTTTCAATAATGATATTATTACTGACGCATCTGAACCATGTGTGTGTGTTGACAGAATACCGGCCTATATAGTCTCAGGAAACAATATATATAGTAGCAGTAAATAATATATAGTCGCTGTAAACAATATATAGTCGCAGTATTTTTTTTTTTGCGACACGCTATGAGAATAAATAAATTGGAGAACTTGGTCACAACAGGCAAGATTAAAGGCAAAAGAACAAGCTAGTTAGTTGAGTTTAGTCGACAAATCAACATCACGGCACACGGGTGTAACCCACAAATGCTCCGTTCCAATCCTAACTCAAGCCTGAGTCCGGAGAATCTCAGTTCAGTGCACGAACTCCGTAGCACCGGCGAGGATCCTGAAATACTTTGGGTAGATTTTTAACTCGAAATTTTGCCCGGGCAGCTCCGTTAGGCTACTATTTTTCGATTACGAACTGCCAAGGGATTTTTCACGTGCGCAACAATACACACGGGCGTCCGATCTCACTACCCAGAGACCAGGGGAAATTTTGTTACAAGAAATCCACATTCAAAAATCCTGGTCCTCACCAGGGCTTGAACCCGGGACCTCCAGTACTCGAGGCGGACACCATACCTCGAGACCACTCAGCCCCCCAAAAGAACAAGCAAACAATATGAAGGTTCCCATTACGCGCCTTAAGACGCACTGAGCATACGGTTGCTAGACACGTATTATTATAGACCAATGGACACTTGGTTTCAGCATCACTCCGGCTGCCTTTACTTCCCAAGACATACCCCGGTGCCCCTTTAGGCTGGGTCCACCTGATGTTCCAGGTCAATTTTAACAATTTCATCCACCATGATGAGGATTGATCCCATGGCAGCTGAGCTGGTAGGCGAGCTAACTACGCTACCACGGGTCCCTTAAGTCGCAGTGAAACACACACATTGCCACTTGCGTTTCGATAAAAATCGTATGCTTTTCTTCAGGTACACAAAACATAGTCATCAGCGTCTAATGGCCGGAATTGTGTCTGTACATATGCAATGGGGCAGTCACAGAGCTTTGGTATTCAGATGTGACGTGAAACAAGTTGTTCTTGGTGTAGTGTCAACTGATACTGTTTGATATTTGATCAATCACAATAAACCATTTCTAGTTCCGGTTCATGTTTGTATCAAGTCATTGAACGCTTCCGGTGGCTAGCGGGGCTTCGTGTGTGCTGTGTTGTGTCTCCTGAATCCCAGCCATCGTATCTTGTGTTCTTAGTTTTTACATTTGGTTTTGAATGCTTTAGAAATCTGGTGTCATCAGTAGCTATTTCCACTGTATATTTAGCCACGCAAATGTGTCATCTGTGCTACGTGTCATGTATGCTGTAAGTGTGTCATGTGTGCTGTAACTGTGTCATGTGTGCTGTCACTGTGTCTTGTGTTCTGTAAGTGTGGCATGAGTGCTGTAATATATTTAGGTAGGTTTGGCAAAATAAAACGTCACAGTAGCTAGAAACGTTTAAACAACTTTCATATGCGGTGACTGCGAATAATACTTGCTATTAAGTGGCAAGACAAAATCACAAATACTGAAGTATTGGAAAGATAACGTTGTGTGACGGTTTGTTCAGTCTTCGTAAACTTAGATGGATAGGACACGTTAGGAGGGTGGATTATGATAGAATACCAAAGGATATCTGTTTTGGGGAATTACAGATGTGTAAAAGATCTCGGGTTCGGCCTCTACTACAATGCAAAGATATGTGTAAGCGGGACATGATTGATAATGCACACTGGAAGCAAGTCGCCGCCGAACGTGTTACATGGAGGATAAATATCATAAATGGAATAAAGACAAAGTAGAAAATGATTGCAGATAAGTCACACACTGAGCGCGTGAGACGTAAGATGATGCGTGAAGGTGATAATGACCATGTGTTCTCATGCATCCATTGTGGATAATCATTTACAGCATGAATTGGTCTGATTAGTCACATTCGCTACTGCCATGGGTTGTAGTTATTATGCCTTTTTGAAGCACAATGTAACAAACTATCGTCTGTCAAGACGGCAAGGTGCCAATGAATGGCTAGGAATGAACAAAGACGGAGGGCGTGGTTCCTGGATGAGCCAGGGGTCGACCAGCACGAAGACATTGCAGACATCTGGGACATGAGGGAGCATGAGGCGGGAGAGCTGGGCAGAGATCGAGAGGCTTTTAGACGAGCCCTGATGAGGGCGATGTTCTGCACTGGACCTGCAACATGGGTATGAAATGTAATGACACTGGACCTGCAACATGAGGATGAAATGTAATGACACTGGACCTGCAACATGGGTATGAAATGTAATGACACTGGACCTGCAACATGGGTATGAAATGTAATGACACTGGACCTGCAACATGAGGATGAAATGTAATAACACTGGACCTGCAACATGGGTATGAAATGTAATGACACTGGACCTGCAACATGAGGATGAAATGTAATGACACTGGACCTGCAACATGAGGATGAAATGTAATGACACTGGACCTGCAACATGAGGATGAAATGTAATGACACTGGACCTGCAACATGGGTATGAAATGTAATGACACTGGACCTGCAACATGAGGATGAAATGTAATGACACTGGACCTGCAACATGGGTATGAAATGTAATGACACTGAAACTGCAACATGAGGATGAAATGTAATGACACTGGACCTGCAACATGAGGATGAAATGTAATGACACTGGACCTGCAACATGAGGATGAAATATAATGACACTGGACCTGCAACATGGGTATGAAATGTAATGACACTGGACCTGCAACATGGGTATGAAATGTAATGACACTGGACCTGCAACATGAGGATGAAATGTAATGACACTGGACCTGCAACATGAGGATGAAATGTAATGACACTGGACCTGCAACATGAGAATGAAATGTAATGACACTGGACCTGCAACATGAGGATGAAATGTAATGACACTGGACCTGCAACATGGGTATGAAATGTAATGACACTGGACCTGCAACATGGGTATGAAATGTAATGACACTGGACCTGCAACATGGGTATGAAATGTAATGACACTGGACCTGCAACATGAGGATGAAATGTAATGACACTGGACCTGCAACATGAGGATGAAATGTAATGACACTGGACCTACAACATGAGGATGAAATGTAATGACACTGGACCTGCAACATGAGGATGAAATATAATGACACTGGACCTACAACATGAGGATGAAATGTAATGACATTGGACCTGCAACATGAGAATGAAATGTAATGACACTGGACCTGCAACATGAGAATGAAATGTAATGACACTGGACCTGCAACATGAGAATGAAATGTAATGACACTGGACCTGCAACATGAGGATGAAATGTAATGACACTGGACCTGCAACATGAGAATGAAATGTAATGACACTGGACCTGCAACATGAAGATGAAATGTAATGACACTGGACCTACAACATGAGGATGAAATGTAATGACACTGGACCTGCAACATGGGGATGACATGTAATGACAGAAATTACAAGAAGAACAGGGGGGTCAGCATGGCCGAATCGATAAGAGCTCTCGTTCTTAAATTTCCGGTGTGCTGATGCCGAGGTAGAGGGTTCAGCCCCTACACTAGTCAGCTGGACTAAAATGTTGAATTCTCGTCCTTGACTTGGGGACGTAAATTACAAGTACTTCTGAAGTCGGATTGGGTTCGCCTGATGGCGAGGAAGACTGGTAATAAGGAAAGCTAACCACACCCAAAATTCAATCCAGTGCTACTAGAGGTGATGTGTATGGACAAGCTAGTTCAAAGCGAGCTAGCACCCCCCCCCCCCCCCCCCAACCAAAAAAAAAACACACACACACACAATAAATGTTGCTTGAAAAATCTCAATAATTGAAAGCTGTTAGTGACTGGAACACAAAAATGTATGCGCAATGTTTAACATGAATTCTTATGTTTAAAAAAAAAAAAAATAATGTAGAAGTCACATACCGACTGCTTTTTACAGTCGAACAAGGATGTTATCTCATGCGTATGTGGCGAAGGGATTGCCAACATTATTCCCAATCCTGCAGACCGTGTTCGTAATCACCTTCGGGCGATTTGGAAGCAGGCCGCCTTGTGTTGATTTTCAACAGTGGTATTAGTGTCGGATAGTTCAGAAAGCAATGGCAAACTACTGAATGCAAACGTGTCTCGTAAATAAGAAACAGCAAACAAATTGCTGGGGTTTATTGCGACGTCATGTGAAGGATATGCACCTAACTTAATGCATACATTAAATATGCTATTTTATATTGAGGATAGAATGGGCGTGATAAAGAACGGACACGATATCTCAGAGAATGGGCAAGCTAACTCAGAGCCAAAATAGACTGGACAACGTAATTTCATGGTCAAGATAGTATGGACTAGGTAAGTTCATGGTCAAGATAGAATAGACAAGGCGATTCATTCTAGCCCCTCACTATGAAATAGCGAAATGTATTGTATCCATCAGGGTCAAAATAGACTGAACAAGGTAATCCCAAGGTCAAGACAGAAAGGACAATGTAATTTCATGGCCAAGACATAATAGAAAAAGGTTTTTCATGGTCAAGATAGAATGTCTAAGATAATTTAATGGTCAAGATAGAATGGACAAGATAGTTTGATGGTCAAGATAGAATTGACAAAGCTATCTCATAGCCAAGATAGAATGGACAAGATAATTTGATGGTCAAGATAGGATGGACAAAGCTGTCTCATGGTCAAGGTAGAATGGACAAACATTATTTCATAGTCAAGATAGAATGCATGTGGTAATCTCAATGCATACAATTGAATAGACAAGGTAATTTCATGGCCAAGATAGAATAGACAAAGCTGTCTCACGGTAAAGGTAGAATAGACAAGATAACCTAAAGGTCAAAATAGAATGGACAAGCTACCTCATAAAACAATGGTCATTACAGAATGTATTTTAGCCTATTAAATGTGCCGACAGAAAGTACAACAAGAACAAATAGTGCTTTAAAAAGCCTCAATCAATGAAAGTTTGTATTTGTTGAAACAGATACAACAACGAAACTCGAAATACACAGAGCGTGCATATTCCGTGTACCACCCACTGGGTGCCAAACTTGGATGTTAAACAAATCAGCTGAAAAGTACCTACACAATATGAATGCAAGTGTTGGACATATAAAATATGAATACAATTGTTGGACATATACAATATGAATACAGTTGTTGGACATATACAATATGAATATGTCGATTATGTCATAACGAAATCTCGAAAAGGTTAGTCAGCCATGAGAGTCATGGCGACTGCCAATATCGAGCAAAGACTGCTAATACTTCTGTTCAAGGACTTGTGCTTTCACGCATCGAGTATGCCCTGGCCATCCTCACTGTCAGCCCTACACAGATTGGAAGACTTGAAAAGGTACAGAACGAAGCCATGCGCATCATTTTGGGCTGCACGAGAGACACCAGCTGTGTAGCAATGAGATACCTCCTTGACTTCCCGACAATGGAACACAGGATCAAGATCTGGAGAGCTCGTGCATACTTAAAAATAAGTGCAGATGAGCAGCACCCTCTGCATGACGCTATATTCAGAGAAAAGCGTGACAGGCTAAAAGAGGGGCAAATCATGGATGGGTCGGGCGGAAGATGTCGTCAGACAGGTCTACAGTCTTACCAGTATCAACCCCGGCAAGGAATGGGTGCCGGTGCCTCCAGCTTTTAAGTGCACTTTCTCCTGCATTATCACACTCGACAGACGGTGCAGAGAGCAGAACCCCGCCGCTGTCAATGCTGAGGTTAACGCGCTCATCTATGAACACTCAGATAGCCCCGAAGTGCTCATCTATACAGATGGATCTGTTGTAAAGCAGCAGAGAAGTGCGTGGGCATTTACAGCCCGTTCAGCGGGCCGAACCGTTCAAGAATCCAGTGGTGCCCACTCTATGACCACGAGCAGCATGACGATGGAGGTGATGGCAGTTACACAGGCTTTCATATGGCTGGAATCACAGCATACCAACGTGTGTGTACTAAGTGATTCAATGAGCATGATTCAGAAGGTCGAAGCTGGATCTGTACGTAGACAGTGGACTGAATCGCTGCGGAAGTCTGTTGTTCGTAAAGTCACCTTCACCTTCGTCCCGGGACACGCGGGAGTCGAGGGAAATGAACGAGGTGATAAACTGGCTGGCTCTGCACCCCCTGTAGATGGCCAGCCCATGGATGGTGCCGATGTTATTAACGTCCTTAAAGATATGGCGAGAACAGAGGACTTTGACGTCAGTGATTCCACATCGCTGTCCAGGATGAAAGACTTGGGAGTAAGAATCGGCACAGCCAGACGCGAGAGGTACATCGGGAAAACAAGGCGCCTCGTCAACCAACACAGAACTGGCACTATTAGCCACCGGACGCTGATGCATATGCTGGGGGGAGGATCTGAGCACCTATGGACATGTCCGGAGTGCAACGAAGATACCCCAACTGATAACTGATAACTGATACAATATGAATACAGTTGTTGGACATATGCAAAGTGAATACAGTTGTTGGACATATGCAATATAAAATACAGTTGTTGGACATATGCAATATGAATACAGTTGTTGGACATATGCAATATAAAATACAGTTGTTGGACATATGCAATATAAAATACAGTTGTTGGACATATGCAATATAAAATACAGTTGTTGGACATATGCAATATGAATACAGTTGTTGGACATATACAATGTGAATACAGTTGTTGGACATATACAATATGAATACAATTGTTGAACATATACAATATTAATGCAATTGTTGGACATATACAATATGAATGCAGTTGTTGGGGATATATAAAATGGATACAATTGTTGGACATACAACAATAACAATATGGATACAATTGTTGGACATATACAATATGAATGCAATTGTTGGACATATAAAATATGAATGCAATTGTTGGACATATACAATGTGAATACTGTTGTTGGACACTTACAATATGAATGCAATTGTTGGACATATACAATGTGAATACAATTGTTGGACATATACAATATGAATGTAATTGTTGGACATATACAATATGAATGTAATTGTTGGACATATACAATATGAATACAATTGTTGGACATATACAATATGAATGTAATTGTTGGACATATACAATATGAATACAGTTGTTGGACATATACAATATGAATACAGTTGTTGTGGATATATAAAATGGATACAATTGTTGGACATATACAATAACAATATGGATACAATTGTTGGACATATACAATATGAATGCAATTGTTGGACATATAAAATATGAATGCCATTGTTGGACATATACAATATGAATGCAGTTGTTGGGGATATATAAAATGGATACAATTGTTGGACATATACAATATGAATACAATTGTTGGACATATACAATATGAATACAGATGTTGGACATATACAATATGGATACAATTGTTGGACATATACAATATGAATACAGTTGTTGGACATATGCAATATAAAATACAGTTGTTGGACATATGCAATATGAATACAGTTGTTGGACATATGCAATATAAAATACAGTTGTTGGACACATGCAATATGAATACAGTTGTTGTACATATACAATGTGAATACAATTGTTGGACATATACAATGTGAATGCAATTGTTGGACATATACAATATGAATACAGTTGTTGGACATATACAATATGAATACAGTTGTTGGGGATATATAAAATGGATACAATTGTTGGGCATATACAATATGAATGCAATTGTTGGACATATACAATACGAATACAATTGTTGGACACATACAATATGAATGTAATTGTTGGACATATACAATATGAATACCGTTGTTGGACATATACAATATGAATACAGTTGTTGGGGATATATAAAACGGATACAATTGTTGGACATATACAATAACAATATTGATACAATTGTTGGACATATGCAATATGAATTAAATTGTTGGGGATATATAAAATGGATACAATTGTTGGACATATACAATATGAATACAATTGTTGGACATATACAATATGAATACAGTTGTTGGACATATACAATATGACTACAATTGTTGGGGATATATAAAATGGATACAATTGTTGGACATATACAATAACAATATGGATACAGTTGTTGGACATATACAATATGAATAAAATTGTTGGAAATATGCAATTTGGAGAATAAAATACTTCAGACATTAAAATATATTAACATCTAGACGAAATGCGTATTGGGAGGGGGGGGGGGGGGGAGTGTACCAGTCAGGCGGGAAAGACAAAGACCAACATATAGATGGAATAAAATATGATAGATAACTTACACATGATAGCCACAGGGGCAGCACATATGGTTTATGACCTAGGGACATGTCAAACGTGCGGAGATCTGCACGCATAATGGTACCCGATAATGATTTAGACTCTTTGAAAGTAATGCACTCATGCTTGTTCATGGTTACAATTTCTCTCAATGGACTCCGGGGAAAGGCCCGACAGACACATAATCAGACTGCTACTGGTACCATCAGTACTGGGACTCTTCGCTGGTTGTTGTAGATGTTAGAACTGAGTGTGTATGGGAATGTCCCGAGTGCTGTGATGATTGTTTGTGACTCAACTCTCTCGATGATCATCTGATGTCTTATGAGAAGAAATACACTGGAGAACTTGGTGACAGCTGGCACTATTGAGGTGAAAAGAACAAGGGGAAGGCAGAGTAGTAAATATATGGATAGCTTGACCAGATAGCATGATTGAGCATGATCGTGATAAACAACACAGAGCTGATCCACGACTCGGTCCGTAGTGGCTGGGGTTTCATTGCGAAGGCGATGCTTGAAAAAGGAGAATCTGGCATATGCGACTACAACCTCCAGCATGAGAATGGAGGTGGAAGCAGTCACAGCAGCCTTCCGATGTTTGTAGGTGACCGCTTCAATATAAATTGCATTCATTACGGACTCACGGAGTATGCTTAGTAAGGTGGAGAAAGAAATGTTCCGTGTAGAATGGTTTACCTCACTTCGGCAGTCACAGATTGTGAGAATTGTATGGATGTTCTGCTCTCATGTGTGAGTGCAAGGGAATGAACATGCTGATAGGCTGGCAGGGAATGCACCTCTCGGTGGTAGATTACCTATGGACAAGGGAGAGGTGGTCGTGCGCCTGCGGAACCAGGTGGGTAAGGTGGAGGAAGAGATTGAGAATCCTTATGTGGAGAGAATTATATGACTGGGGATCGGTAGGGGTTCTGGACGAATCTCAAAACAGAGTGAAGACCAGAAGAACTTTCAATCAGATGGCAGTTGGAACGATTAGCAGTATGACTCTTCGCTGACTATGGAAAGCGGGGACGGAGTGTGTGGGAATGACCTGAGTGCGGTGATGTCGGTTATTAGCTCAACTCAACTACGATTCTGGTGATCGTGTAAGACGGTGAAACATGACCGCCCAATCTTACCAGCATGGCACGTGATGAATTAATCTTCTACGGGAATCAACAACTGTGGAATGTGCACAGATTTCGTGCCCTGCCATATAAATAGCACCATGTTTCAGAAATGTCGATTATGTTATACGTAATACACAAAAACATTAATTGTTGGGGAATCCTTGAGGTTTCTGGACTAGCAAGAGAAATAAATTCGCAGGTATTGATTGGCATTCTTAGAAGTGGATGAAGGAACTAGAGATTCGAGATCTAACTAGATTATATAAATACATTGGAAACCATAGTGACCACACGGATATGTGAACCTGTCGTCTCCATATGACCACAGCACCTGGCTGAAAGGAGAAGCATTATGAGTGTATTTGCATTTTCCTCCCGGTCTTTTGTACTACTCCTTTTACCATGACGCGTGACAGAGCCGATGTAGGTGTAATTTTCTGTTATTCGCACGTCTTCTCTCACATTCGACATTATCAAAGTACATTTGTTCCTGCAGGGAGGCGTTGTTGTCAATCGGAGGTGACAGATTCGAATCTCGGTTGGTAACTATAGTTTTCAATTTGTATGTTGTCAACTTCCTTCTTCTCACTTCTATGAGCGCTAAACAATACATGTATTTATTTATGAACTGTCCTGGTGGCCTCATCGGGTTTCCAATTGATATTTCTATGTTATCGCGTAGAACACTTTAGCCGCTAGTTGATATTATTTCATTCTAGCTAAATGTCTGAACCATTTAATTCTTTGGTGGTCTGTAAAGTTAATAGTCGGTGTTATCCTTACACTTATTCTTAGTTTCTCATTTGTCTCTCTGTCTCTTTTTTTTTTTTCCTTTTTTCAGATGCGTTACTGGCGCATCTCATCTGACATCATGTGATTCTGTGTATTTCTAGGGTTGTCCATGTTTGACATCGGTAACACAATGTTTGTGCGAATAAAGCATCCATCAATTTCTGTTTTGTATAGATGCTGATATTTTGATGTTTTATTACAGGTGCTATGTTAATAGTAGATGCTGGGGCGGGGGGGGGGGGGGGGGTGGCTTTCGGTATTCCCCTTTAAGACTTATCACGAGATAAGCTGCAACATGTTTTTCAAGTTTTCATTTTCTCTTCATTGCTTTCATTTTTTTCATATTTTTATTCTTCTCAAGCATCCTTACGCCTTAATGTAGTCACCGGAGGGTCTTCTCCATGACTATATGTTGTGTTTTGTGTATGTATTTGTTTGCTGATGAAGGCTAGTCGCCGCAACGTCCTGTCTGTATCTTAGTCTTGTTCTGTAAAGCTGCAGGTCCAGGTCTATTTTGCGAAAGAAAAAAATATTTTCCACCGTTTCAACAAACCTCCGTGGCGTTGGTTATAATAGTGGTGGTTCATGGTGTGGGATAAGTTTGTCTAGTTTTCTGTGCCAGTGTTAGCTGGCTTATCGATTGGCAGAGTTTGTACGTGAGACGTCAGCCGGGGGGTTGGTTGGCCGGCAAGTTTTCCTTTGAGTCCGTCTCCTCTGGTGGTTTCTGTTGTCAGTGTTGACTACTTGTGCGTTTCGCTTGGCTGGGTACAGTTCTTATAAGGACTTTTTATTTGCTCTTTTTGCCTCCTTTTATGTGTATTGTCTGTAGAAGCTTTTCGATGTTTTCATTTTTCTCCTTGCGCCTTTTTTTTCACTTTCGAGTTTGAGTTTCTGCTGCCTTTCGATTTCTTCCTCTGTGGTCAACCACGGGACGATCTCTGTGCCATCTATATAGTACCCATCTGGGTATTCGTTGTTTTCGTAATCATAGTGTATTTCTGGGCATTCTTCAGAGGTCTGGCGGACGTGGGTTTCCCCTTGAATTTCTGAGAATTCTTTTTTTTTTTCCTTTTCTGCTTTGTGCCTTTTGCATTCCGGGAATCTGAGTTCATTTTTCCTTTCCTTTTTTTGTTTGCACTGCGCGACGAGATACTCCAAGGTAAATGAAGATGATCCCAATGGTGACTCTGTGCCGTTGTCATGGTGCTCCTCTAGGTTTTCTTCAGAGGTCTGGCGGGATATTGGATTCCCCTCGAATTTCTTGGGCGTCGTGGTTGAGCTGTTTGCTTTAGCTTGCAGCCCCGGCTTGGTCTTTTGTTGGGGTTCATCTTGCGGCTTCTCTGTCGCCTTTTCCTTTTAAAGCTGCATTACTTTGTGTTATTTTATATTGTTTACATTTCCACAGCTTTACCGCAGTCCCACCAAATGTAATTCATATTCTGTTGTGATCTGGCATTGCGAGTCAAGTGCCCAGCCCATCGAATCTGAATCTTCACTAGTAGAGTGTGGATACTAAGCATGAGCGCTCTTTCTAGAATCTCAGTGTCTGGAATCTTGTCTTGCCATTTAATCTTCAATAGCCCAGATGTAAATATATTAAGTAGAGGGTAACGGACCCGCTTCTCTGCACTGAGTCATACTGGGTGCATGGTGTTGGTTTAATTTTTATATAACCAATGGGCGCTTTATGGGTAATGTGATCAAGATCACTTCAGCGCCTTTATTTCCCAGAGCATTTCTTGGTGTTCAGCTGGGTCACCCTTGGAGTAGAATTCTTTATTTAAAAAGATCCCGGTCTCGATGGGGTTCGAGTACATGACCAACAGGCCAGCATGGTGAGTGAGCTAGCCACTGCACCGCCAGGGCTCCGAACTTTACAACTACTGATTCTATACTTCCTGTGCCACATTGTATTTCCTACCACTCAAAGCTGGACATTCTCCATCATGATCGACATCCGGTGGGACTGTGTCTTTCAATTTGTATATATTGAAATATGCCGTATTCCACAGTAGTAGACGGTACTACCTGGTTTCTGTTAGCGCCGAGCGTTGGGCGGCGCTTACCAAACCCGACACCCCACATTGTGCCAACGGCTTCGGGCGGAAGAGCGCAATTGGGAGGGTACAAGCCTTACCCTGGTGCGAGGAAATGCAAGCTAAAGACAAAATTGTCATGGCAGGGCAGACCAGGCCCTAAGCCTTGGTTGGCGACTGGTCTAGGATCGAAGCTCCGACAGGCGGACAGTTAGAGCATTGCTTTGCTGATCCGGCAGCTTCTGCAGCTTGTCTTGTTCCAGATGTAGGGGTGTTACCTTTCCTCTGGAGTGAACTAGGCAGGCCGAGAGAGGGATCATGCTGCATGGGCAACACATGATCTCTATATTTTAGCCCAGGCTTTGTGCTATGGAGAGGCAATAACTCCATCCCTGGTCTTAACTGGTCTCGGAATCAAAGCGAGAGGCAACTGTTACGGGTTATAAGTCCTTGTCAGTTGGCGTAGACATGGGGCGCCACGCGTTGCCTCTGACGGTGGGAGACACCTATAGGTGTCACTGATCAGCTACCGCCCGCCTCAAGCTGGGCAGCCCCCAGCCAATTGGGTGCTGATCCGCCACAGCCTGCCTGCTTCAATGGGTGCTTGGGGCTAGGACAAAATCTGAATCGCAGGCTGTAAAACCAATGCACCAGGTACAAACAAAAATATAAATAGAAACCTCAAGCTACGGCTTGCAACCTGGAACGTGAGAACCATGTGTCCAGGATTTTCCACTGACTTGACCAATATTGACGATGTGAGAAAAACGGCTGTGATTGATGCCGAACTCAATCGTCTTAACATTGATATTGCTGGCCTGCAGGAGACTCGCCTCGCTGAGGAAGGGTCACTCAGGGAAAACAACTACACCTTTTTCTGGAAGGGTAAAGGGCAGGCAGAAAAAAGGCAACACGGTGTGGGCTTTGCAGTGAAGAATTCGCTACTGGGAATGATTGAAATTCCAGCAGGAGGAAATGAAAGACTATTATCCCTGCGCTTGGCAACCTCTTGTGGGTTTGCCACGATTATTACTGCATATGCACCGACACTCGATTCCTCTGATGATGTGAAGGATTTGTTCTATGAGGAGTTAGACTCTGTGATTAAGGCAGTTCCAAAATCCGACTACATTTATATGCTCGGTGATTTCAATGCTCGTGTGGGCAAGGACTCGAGTTCATGGCCAGTGTGCCTTGGAAAATACAACATCGGTCGCATGAATGAAAATGGGCAAAGGCTGCTGGAGCATTGCACCAGTAATGACCTATGTATTACAAACTCTTTTTTTAAAACAAAAGAGATGCATAAGGTCACATGGAAACATCCAAGATCCGGCCATTGGCACCAGCTGGACTTCATCATCACACGGAGACAACATCTGAACCATATATCATTGACTCGTAGTTACCACAGTGCTGACTGTGATACGGATCATTCTTTGGTTGTTGCAAGGGTTAGACTGAGACCAAAGAGAATCTACACAGCTAAACACAAATCTAGCCCCAGGATTAATATTATTAACACTCATGATCCTGAAAAGTGCTTTCAGTTTCAACAGCAACTTGAAGACGCTTTCACTGATACACCAGAAAATTGTACAGTAAATGAAAAGTGGGGTCAAATTAAGGAAACTCTTTGTAAAACTGCCGTAAGGGTTTACGGCACTGTGGATCATAAGAGGCAGGACTGGTTTGCGGCCAACAGCGAGACTCTGCAGCCCTTGATTGATAAGAAGAAGAAAGCTCTCTTAAGAAACAAGGAAAGACCAACGCGTAACACTCTGAGTGAGCTAAGGCAAGCTAGGAAGGATGTGCAAAAGGCTGCCAGGCAGTGTGCAAATGATTATTGGATCAAGTTATGTGAGTCCATTCAAATCGCAAGTGATAAGGGAGACATAAGAAGCATGTATGAAGGAATAAAGAAAGCCTGTGGTCCAGTGATCAAAAGAAGTGCACCATTGAAAACCTTGACTGGAGAAGTCATCACTGATAAGAAACAGCAGATGGACAGATGGGTAGAGCACTATTTGGAGCTTTACTCAAGTGAGACCAAACTAGCGGATAATGCCCTCAACGCCATAGAGGCTCTACCAACTCTTGACCACCTGGACACACTTCCCACCATAACAGAAGTTAAGTGTGCTATAAATGAACTTGCATCTGGCAAGGCTCCAGGTAAGGATGGGATTCCAATAGAGGTTATCAGGAGTGGGCAAGACACACTCACTATACAGATCCACCAGCTAATAGAGCTATGCTGGCGTGAAGGACAAGTCCCACAGGATTTCAAAGATTCAAGCATCATAACACTGTACAAGAACAAGGGCGATCGGAGCGACTGCAACAACTATAGGGGTATCTCACTTCTGTGTATTGTTGGAAAAGTATTTGCCAGAATTGTTCTGCGCAGACTTCAAGTCCTAGGAGATCAAGTCTACCCCGAATCACAGTGTGGCTTTCGACAGAACCGGTCTACCACTGATATGATATTCTCATTGCGACAAATGCAAGAAAAATGCCGTGAACAGAATCAACCACTGTTTATTGCCTTCATCGACCTCACAAAGGCATTTGATTTGGTCAGTCGTGAGGGTCTGTTCAAGGCACTAAAGAAGATTGGCTGCCCACCAACTCTTCTGTCCATTGTGGAATCGTTCCATACAGGCATGAAGGGTATAATCAAGTTTGATGGTGCAACTTCTGAAGAATTTGAAATCAAGAGTGGAGTTAAGCAAGGTTGTGTACTAGCTCCCACCCTCTTTGGAATATACTTTTCACTTCTACTGAAATATGCATTTCGTGATCAGGATGGTGGTATATACATTCACTCACGCTCAGATGGCGGCCTCTACAATGCTCAGAGATTGAAGGCTAAGACCAAAATTAGGAGGGTACTGATCAGAGAGTTGCTTTTTGCAGATGATGCTGCAGTTACGACCCACTCTGAGGAAGAATTGCAATGTCTACTATCTGCATTCTCCAATGCTTGTTCTGAATTTGGTTTAACAATTAGCAAAAAGAAGACACAGATTATGTCACAAGGTGCACATGGGGTACCATCAATCTTTATTGACGACGCCGAACTAGAGATAGTAGACCATTTTACATATCTAGGATCAGTGGTAAATAGCAAATTATCCCTAGATCAGGAAATCAACATCCGGATTGGTAAGGCAGCAACAACAATGAACAGGTTAAGAAAAAGAGTCTGGGAGAACAGGAAGCTTACTGCCAAAACAAAAGTCCTTGTCTATCAAGCCTGTGTCCTTAGTACTCTTCTCTATGTCAGTGAAACCTGGACAACTTACTCACACCAAGAGAACAATTTAAACAGCTTTCATATGCGGTGTCTGCGAAGAATTCTTGGTATTAAGTGGCAAGACAAAATCACAAATACTGAAGTATTGGAAAGATCAGGTTGTGTGACAGTTTATTCCATGCTCAGTCTTCGTAGACTTAGATGGATAGGACATCTTAGGAGGATGGATGATGGTAGAATACCAAAGGATATCTTTTTTGGTGAATTACAGATGGGTAAGAGATCTCAGGGTCGGCCTCTACTACGATACAAAGATGTGTGTAAGCGGGACATGATTGATACAGGCATTGATAATGCACATTGGGAGCAAGTCGCCGCTGAACGTGTTGCATGGAGGGCAAATATCAGAAATGGAATAAAGTCAAAGGAGAAAATTATTGCAGAAAAGTCACACACCAAGCGTTTGAGACGTAAGATGGTGCATGATGGTGGAAATGACCACGTGTTCACATGCACCCACTGTGAACGGACATTTACAGCGCAAATTGGCCTTATCAGTCACACTCGCTACCGCCATAGTTAAAAGTTATTATGCCTTTTTAAAGCACAAACTATCGTCTGTCAAGACGGCAAGGTGCCAATGATTGATGGCATATTTTGGAAACCGGCCACGTGATTGATGCGTTTCGTGTGTTGTTTAACACACAAAATGGTCGCATTTTAAAAGCCGGCAGAAGCAATCACCATTAATATACAGAAGCCAGTTTTGTTCAGACAGAAAGACATGATAATCAGTTTGAAATTACCGTGGTCGACAATTGAAACTACTGTGTGGATGTGTGTACTGTATATTTCAGCTTGAAGGATTCATCTAATTACTTTACTTTATGCTGTGTGATTTCTGCAGTATATAACCTGACGAGATGCAACGAAATATGCCAGGCCACAAATCGTACAATCAATTGTTTGTGTCTTCGTTATTCAAATGTGTATATAGTCTACTGCGACATTTCATCACTGATAAATGCGTATTCTTGTATGCGTGCTAACCAATACCTGCGATACGATTGCTCTCTGTCTAACCAACTACTCTATCAACGAAAATCGTGTATCTTACCCCCATCTCAAACATGGCTGCTTTAACGAAGTGAGTTCTAGTCGCCATGTTAATAATTAATTGAATCTAGTTTCACCGCATCTCGGTAGGTGGCCACACACGTGTTGAAACAGCACATCTTCTTTCGTGATACTTAGATGGCTGTGAACGTATTCTACTCGTTTCCGAGATGTATGTGCTTTCTCTTCTCATAAAAGGAAGGAAAACTATCTGACAAGCTAATGTTGTTATTGTTATTATTAAAGACTGGGCAACGCTTGGGTTCTCGCCCCAGTGTGTCCAATGTCACGCTATAACACAGGCAAATGATCATCGGCTCTTTCTGTGTTCCTGATAACGTGTGTCATGTATCTGGCTTTGATGGACTAGCAGTTTCTTGACACACCCAAGGACAGGGCGGTCAATGAGATCGTGTTCCTCAGTCTAGCACTAAAGGTGAGCACATTGCAGTGTGTTTGTCATTGTCTAGATGCCTGCTCAGTCATCATAATCATTTCACACATTCAAGTGATCATTGGACTCCACCCTTCTCTACACGCCTGTCAAGTCTCAAAGGGATGAGCATCTTCACGGATAAGATCAGTCTATTGTAGAAAATGAAAACAGAATATGTCAGTTATTATAGGGATAAGACCAACCTTATATAGACTATGAACACAAAATCTGTCAGTAATTATAGGGTTAAGATCAGTTGGTTATACACAATGCAAACATATTGTGTTCAGCAGGCTGGTGACATGGTCTATTCGATATTCTTCTAAGGCATTCATCATTTCTGTTAAGACGATGCCTGGACCCGGGATCTTGACAGATTTCATATAGTTAAGAGTATCCTGAACTTCTATCTTCAGAAGTGATGGTCCTTCATTATTACTCTGAATATCATATTGTTCTTCTCTTGTATTATCATAGAGGTTTTTCACTTAATCTGACCATGATTTTTACATCTTTTGTTTTCAGGCAGTCTGTTGATGTAGGTGTTCTTTTATTAGTAAGCTCCAGAATTCTTGTATGCAATAGTTTGGTATTTTTACTGTTGTGTTCTTTCTCAATTTCACAGCAACTCTGTTCAAGCAGTAATTGTAGGAGTAACACCAATTGTTTACAGTTAATGAACCTAGACATAATCTGTGCCAAAAGAGATGCAGGACGAACAGATGACTTTAAGGGAATATGGGAATTTGCTTCCTTGCCCAGAGTGTGGGAGATGGGAGTGACGCGATGAGCATTTTGCCAAGAGCACAAGACATTTGATTAACCAACACGGAACTGGTACGATCAGACGATATACGTTGGCGATGATGTTGAGGAGGAGATGTGTGATGATGAATCTCTTTAATCATAAGATAATAAACCCAGAATGTGACAGTAATTGCAGAAATAAGATCAGTCTTTTATAGATAACTAGCTGACCCTGCCCGGCTTCGCCCAGTCCCTGGTGGGAAGCATCTCATTTAATTCATATAAGTAGTCATATAAGTTCCCGTTCCCGTTACCGACTATCTGTCTGTCTGTCTGTCTGTCTGTCTGTCTGTCTGACCCGGCCCGACATCGCCCAGCTCCTGGTGTGAAGCATCTCATTTAATTTATATAAGTAGTCATATAAGTTCCTGTTCCCGACTGTCTATCTGTCTGTCTGTCTGTCTATCTGTCTGCCTGACCCTGTCCGGCTTCATTAAATTCATACAACAAAAAAAAATGTAACTTAAAAGAACGTTCTACCACACACCATCCATTATTTTTAATGAAAACTCTTTCTAATCACCTGCATGACTACAGTAACTTCTTAAGCAAAAAAAGATGAGTTACAATGTTATGCATTGTGCATCATTTTTATGAAAACTTTGAAAATGCCTTACAGATTGTATCATTATTTATTATAACTCATATGCCGGTACATAACTATGGACAAAGAGTTTATAAATCTTTGAAAACGATGCCACAATATGACTATAAGTTATACAGAAAAGTTATGCCCCTTGAAATAACTTTTACAGAGTTAGGTCCCCTGAGATATATGAAATTATGATGAAAAATGAAAAATGAAATAATACTGAGTAAGCAGGCGATTTCACACTAACAAAATATCACAGTTGACAGCTCTGGAATGAAAGGAAGGCGTGTAGAAAATTTCATCTCAATCGGATGGGCCGTTCGCGAACAAATAAAGGACATACATACATACAGACAGAGATACGCACATCCTAATTTATATATAAGATGAAACCCGAATCTGGAAGTGATATCAATGATAAAATCATTTTACACACAGAAGACACAAATAAATGGTTGCGCGATTTATTGCTTGGCATTTTACGATGCATCTCGTCAGATGCATATCTCTACGCTATATATATGTATATATATATATATATATATATATATATATATATATATATATATATATATATATATATATGTATATATATATATATATATATATATATATATATATGTGTGTGTGTGTGTGTGTGTGTGTGTGTGTGTGTGTGTGTGTGATAGCACGAAGATTAGAGATGAGAGATGAGAGAGAGCAGAATAAAGGTAAGAGAGAGGAAGGAAGAGAGGTGTAAAGAATAAAGGATTGATAGATAAAGATTGTCCGTCTTCCGGTCGTAGAGATAACCACTAAATCTGATTACCCTTGGTTTTATCTACCAACCTCACAAGTATACAGGTATGCAGGTCACGAATAAAACACTACCCTAACCGACAATAGTATAGGCACTCAAAAGAATAAGCTAACACTGAATCAAGTTTATTTGCTTCTCAAAAGACATTACAAAGTAGACAAAATATCGTGCGAAATCAATTCAAATTATTATGGAAAAATGCTGTCAGGTAACTAGCATCAAGAGAATACCATCAAACTAAGGAATTGCAATTAAACCAATAACTAGTCACATATCAATCAGAGGAATATAATAAGAAAGTACGCAAATCTGACAAGAAAGTATATAAATCTAATAAGGATGCACACACACGAACTACCACCGTCAAATGACCACCCACTAGTTTACCCAGGCAATCGATCAAGCGACAACCTGAAAATTAAACAAAAAGACACCCTTGACTATGTGAACAGCATCATCGGGTGTCATTAACCTGCTACTCACCCTCGTCTTCTGCTACGTGTATTGACATCGGGTCAGTGATATTCCATCACTGCCTGGGCGGTCGTACACCATCAACCAGTATGCCAACATCAACCCATAACACCCCAAACACTGCACCATGTGTCATAATCAGGTGATATTAATACAATACCCACGCCGACACTGATAGTCTTTCCACAGTGGACAGACACATATAATTCGGCAGTGGGAAAACCCTAAACAACAACTCCTGATCCGCTTGCCCACATCGGCCGGGTTTCCCCGCGCCAGACACATAACACAACAGCTGATAACTGGACGTCACATTTCAACAACTACATCAGGTAACCCCCAACAACAACACTTCTGTCCCCGAGGCCGACAACACAATACGCCAGTGACACGTACTGGCGCCATGTCTCCTTATCATTGGCGCCATCATCGTACTCAACAGCATGTATTAATATTATACATACTTATATACATGCATTCTCAACAACATAAATTCCCCCTGTCCTTAATCACAAAACAATCAACACATCATAAACATAGTTATTGATCAATAATGACTTCAGTTCCCCTCATGCGTCGTCTATATGTAACCTAAGCCATGAACCCCTACGCCTCATCACCACTGTGTATATTATAGCCATTATTAATAACAACATAAATCTACATCATCAACAATATCACTGCAGCTTGGTACCCCAACAATAATCATAAGACAACAAGGTGGGACACATATACTGCCCAAAATCACATATATGAAATGCCCTTTTACACCTAAACTCCTACAATCATTATAATCTTTTGCAGTACATAAGTCCACTCATGATTAACCATCATTATGGGCCGTCAACATCGACCACACAAGCCCACGCAACTATTAACACAAACACATGTTGACAACATAGATTCATATCACGCCTAACAAAATCTTAACCATGATAATTGATCAACGTGCATCTTCATCCATTCCCGCAGTATAGTCCATCGTCTTTACTAGCCAACCTTCTTCAATATTCAGTCCTTGAAGTATGGACTCAACTGTCCTCTTCTTTACCCAAGATATTCTCACAACCAGTCTGTAACGTTTCTATCCAAAGGCATTCCTGTTCCCTTCAGCTCACTTAGTGCGCGTCCACGACTCCAGTTGTATACAACCATTCCCCATCTATCCTTATTCTGTCTATTCTCCATCTCGCCTTATAATATTAAAGCCATCTAAACCTTTTATTCCCGATTCTCCGTGAAGATCCGAACCCGCGACTTTTAGGTTGTACAGCTAACTAGTGGCATGCTCCATCTCCCCCGCCGCTATCTGACCCCGATTCAATTCTACCTGGTCAGCAACAATACAAGCGCATTTCTTCACCTGAAGGCCTGCTCTTCCAGTCCATTCATTCGCTATAGTCACCTGGTTCCATTGTACGGTTTGACCTCTGGCCGAGTCTAGTACCCGCCCTACCGGTCTTGTCGTGTTTACATTTTTATGAGAAATAAATCGGGGACTCTTGAGGACAATATTACCGTTCGCAAATAATGACCCCTAGTATGGTTTACGTCGCAGTCAATCCCCGCTATCGGCCCATTGTAGTTTGCCAATGCTCCCTGATTTAGCCTGTTATTATAGTTAGCTAGCTAGTTACGGGTCCGTTACAGGACGTCACATTCAATCCTAGCTTTCACTGACCGCTCACGATTCCTCGGTAAATTTATCCACGGTAGCTTGCCATTGCTTTCTAAACCTAAATACCATTACCGCGCCCGACTATAGACTAACAGGTATACAAATTAATCTTAATCAACTTACGTAAGAGTCCTGTCCAGTGGATAATTGCTCGCCTGCCTACGTGTGCTTTGGTCTGATCACCGCCCGTCTCAGAGTGATTTCGCCACTTTCCAATAAAGTCAGGCTCCTTCCAACTTTGTTCGACGCAGTTCTCTGGATGATCCCATCAAACGTGTGTCCTCTTAGCCCACTCTAGTCTTGTGTGACTTTCCTTAATGATTGCAATTGACAGCAGCAATCAATAGTTTCTTTAGGGCGGTTCTTTTTCCAACACTTAAGTCCGTGCTTCCTTTGGTCCTCGGGTATACCTGCCCGACCAGAGTTTCCACAGCCTTCTTGGTCCCAACAGCCTTTGAGTATCTGCACTCGGCCGTCTCACATCTGCTTATCCCCCCAACTGGTTGCTGTACCGCGTATAAATCCAACTCGATTTGGCGCCTTTCTGGAATCACGTGACCATGCCCTCTCTTATCCCCCGAAGGTCCTCCAATCCGTACCTCGCGTACCTTGATTAATTTGCATACTCTGCATCATATTAACCCAAATCGATATTATTTTTCCGGTTCATGGCCGGGTCCATCTTTTCCCGCCGCCATAAATTTGGAGTATGGCGTCCCCTTCTGAAAGCTAAGGTCACTTCCAATGCCGCCTGTACTCATAAATTATGCTGCTTCCAACGTTCACCTGTTGTCCACCTGACAGCTTGAACCTAAAGTATAGATTACATCCGGAACTCCTCTCCCTTAGAAACTGCTAGTCAATAATAGCAGGTGACCTTGCGGCTATTCAGCAATGCACTCCCGCTCAAACTGGTCCTTGAACTTTCTGTTTCCAAAAATATTCCAGTTCATGTTCTCCCGGTAAGCTTGGGCGATTTTTGCGAAAAGCATTTTCCACACTGTCTCATATCTTCTTCTTCTTCTTCTTCTTCTTCTTCTTCTTCTTCTTCTTCTTCTTCTTCTTCTTCTTCTTCTTCTTCTTCTTCTTCTTCTTCTTCTTCTTCTTCTTCTTCTTCTTCTTCAGCGTTCCGAGCCATTGAGGTTCTTATATATATATATATTATATATATATATATATATATATATATATATATATATATATATATATATATATATATATATATATATATATATATTATATATATATATATATATATATATATATATATATATATATATATATATATATATAATGAGCCATGCTGATTAGCGCAGGGGGTCATGTTTCGCCATCTCACACGATCACAAGAGTCGTGGATCAGCTCTGTATTCTTGGCTTGACCATACCACGTGGCCAAGACATCCAGATATTTACTTCTCTGCCTCCACTTTGTATTGATTTTTTTTTTTTACTCTATCTTGCCAGTTTCACCCAGTTCTCCAATTTATTTCTTCTCATAATGTGTCCACACAATTTTGACCGTCTACGTCTAATTTCCCTAATCAGTTTATGGATTTCATTTGTTTCTCGTAGGAGGTGGTCATTAGTTTTTCTGTCTGTCCATGATATTCTTTGCATTTTCCTCAGAAACCATATTCCCACAGCCATTAGATGTTTCTCAGCTTGTCTGCTCACTGTTAACGCTTTACAATCATGCAAAAGTACATGTTCTATGTAGCACTTCAACACTCTTTTTCTCGTTGTCATTGACATCTTTTTATTGGTCAGCATGTTTCATATCTTGCAAAAGGCTACCTTCGGCATAACGATTCTTGTTCTAATATCACTAAGCAACCCCATCAGATGTTAAAACTGTTCCGAGATAGTTGTACCGATTAATTTGTTTAAGAATATTCCCATTCACCTGTATATTACATTGTGGTATTTCCTTCTTCCTAGTGACGATCATAAGCTGTGTTTTCTTACAATTTAATATTAGCCCTAGTTGTTCACTGTCTGTAACAACCGCATCTACTAAATTTTACGGCTCCTGTTCATTGTCAGCAACCAATACGCTATCATTTGCATATTTAATGCTATTAATGTTATGCTCCCAATTGTGATTTCTCTCATATTTTCTAAATTTCTAAAATAAAATAAAAATGTTCACTGTATAGGGAAAAATGTTCTAGAGACAATACACATCCCTGTCGCACACCTCTCTTAATAGACTGATATTGACCTACTTCATTATTAATCCTTATGATAGCTTGTTGTTTCCAATAAATGTTGCTTTTTCAAGTCTAAGGTCACTACCATTAATTTGTAGATTTGCAAGAATCTTCATCATGTTGGCATGTCTTACTATATCAGACGCCTTTGTGTAGTCAATAAAGCAAAGATGTTCGTCTTTATTTACTTCCATAGACCACTCGATTAATGTTCTCAACATATACACATCATTTTATTTACTCTTGTATTCTACAAACCCACATTGTTCTTCTCCTATTTCGGGTTGTATTTTCTTCCTAACTCTTTGCATGATGATTCTTAATAAAACTCTTCGTGATGTGGCTCATTATATTAGGGACGTTCATTTGAAACCCGTTCCAATGGCTTTATTACAAAAGCATGAAATAAACATTAACAGGTGTGGTAGAATTAAACAAAGCATTCATTTTGAATGAATTATGCACCCTGGGTTGGTCAGAAGAAGTCGCCGTAGGCATTCAGGCAAGCATCCCATTGCTTCGGTAGGCGGCGAATGCCGTCCGCAAAAAAGGATTGTGGTTGCTCACTGAACCAAGTGTTTACCGCGTTCATTACGCCTGCATCTGTGTGAAATCGTTGCCCCTTGAGAGCTTTTTTAGAGGTCCGAACAAATGAAAATCTCATGGTGACAAATCAGGACTATAGGCTGGATGTTGCAGAATTGCCCACTTCTTCCTTGCTAATGCTTCCTGCGCAATCTTTACGACATGCGGACGAGCAATATCGTGCAACAAAATCACACCGCCTGAAAGCATGCCGGGTCGTTTATTCTTGATGGCGTTTTGCAGCTTGTCTAGTGTTTGCAAGTAGTGCGTAGAGTTCTTTAAAGTTGGCCAACAATAGACCTTCATGGTAAAAACAAATGTGCTCTGCATAACCTTACCAGCGGAAACCTGTAACTTGAATTTTCTGACTTTTGGTGTTCCGGCGTGCTTCCAGTGCATGCTCTCTTTTTTATTTTTTTTTTATTTTTTGCTGCTCGGCTCAAAGTGGTGACACCATGATTTATCGCCTGCCACTATGCGGAAGAGAAATGCATCACCATCCACTCTGTAACGCAGAAAGTGGTTCAAACGCCATCCCATACGTTCCTCTTTTTGGTGGTCGGTTAACATCCGTGGTATCCACTGTGAACACACCTTCCGATATTGCAGTTTCTTATGAACCACTGTTGAATTGTCCCAATTGACACATCAAATTCTTTCGCTAGCAAACATATGTTTCGACAAATGTTCATCTGTACTGCTGCATCAATGTTGGCGATGGTTTTTTCTGTTGCAACAATATGCGCTTGACCCGGCCGTCGAAGATCTGTCGTGAACAGACGTCCTTTCCTAAACATTCGTGCCCAGTCTGTCACTGTTGTCTTCGACATACATTTGTTACCGTGCGCTGCCTGCATTCTTCGATGAATGTCCACTGATCGACATCCTTCTAATGAAAGAAACTGAATCACCGCTCTTTGAGCTTCTTTGGACGGATTTTGGATCAACCCGGCCATTTTCTCCACCGTCAGAAACAGAACTTATGCATCATGGGACGATAAGCACGTGCTCTTTTATTCATTGGTCAGTACTTATCACATGACTATGACATGATCATGTTCAACTTACGAAATTACGCGCGGTGCAGCACGAACGGATTTCAAATGTGCGCCCCTTATACTAATTGTTCGGTGTTGTTCACACCCCAAGGCTCCTGATTTATTTGGGATTGCAAGAAATATAGAATTACAGGAGGTATATCAGTAGTATATAGGTACAAAAGCCGCCCGTTTTTTGAGGCGAACATCGCTTTTGCGCCTCAAAGGGCGATAACTCTTCAGGTATTTTAAGTAGGCGTGGCGTTTGCGAAGTGGCTCATCAGAGGTGACGTGGTCAAGTGACTCATCAGAGGTGACGTGGTCTAGTGACTCATCAGAGTAGATACGACATAAAAAATACGACATAAAACATTAAAAATAAAAAAAAACGAGCAAAAGAAGGTATCCATCCATCCATCATGTGCCATGCCGGTAAGCGTGGGCGGTCATGTTCTGCCATCTCACTCGATCAACAGAGTCGTGGATCAGTTCCGTGTTTTTGTCTCGACCATGCCACAAGGCCAAGCCATCCAGATACTTGTTTCTAGGTCTTCCCCTTGGTCTGTTCCCCTCGATCTTACCAGTTGTCACCAAGTTCTCCAAATCATTTCTTCTCATAACATGCCCAAAAAATTGTGACTGTCTACGTCTAATGTCTCTGATCAGTTTACGATCTTCATTTGTTTCTTGAAGGACTTGTTCATTGGTCTTTCTGGCTGTCCATGGTATTCTTTGCATTTTCCTCAGAAACCATATTTCTACAGCCATCAGATGTTTTTCAGCCTGGCTGCTCATTGTCCAAGCTTCACATCCATATAAAAGTACAGGTTCTATGTAGCATCTCAACACTCTTTTTCTCGTTTCAATTGACATCTTTTTATTGGTCAGTATGTTTTTCATCTTGCTAAAGGCTACTTTTGCCATGGCGATTCTTGTTCTAATCTCTTCAAGGCATCTCCCATCAGATGTTATTACTGTTCCGAGGTAATTGTACCTATTCACTTGTTGAAGAATATTCCCATTTACTTGTATATTACACTGTGGTATTTCGTTCTTCTTAGTGACGACCATAATCTGTGTCTTTTTACAATTTAATTTTAACCCTTGTTGTTCACTGTGTGTAACAATCGCATCTACTAAATTTTGCAGGTCCTGTTCATTGTCTGCAATCAAGACTGTATCATCTGCATATCTAATGTTATTGATGCATCGTCCCCCAATGTTGATTCCTTCCATATTTTCAATATTTCTAAAAATATTTTCACTGTACAGGGAAAACAGATCTGGAGACATTACACATCCCTGTCTCACACCTCTCTTAATAGGCTGATATTGGCTTACTTCATTATCAACTCTTATGGCAGCTTGTTGTTTCCAATATATGTTTTTTACAAGTCTAAGGTCTTTCCCATCAATTTGTAGATCTTCAAGCATCCTTATCATGTTGACATGTCTCACTTTATCAAAAGCCTTTGTGTAGTCAATGAAGCAAAGGTGTAGATCTTTGTTTACTTCTATAGAACGTTCGATTACGGTTCTCAGTATATACACAGCATTTACTGTACCCTTGCCTACTACAAACCCACATTGTTCTTCTCCTATTTCAGGTTGTATTTTCCTCCTAACTCTTTGCATGATAATTCTTAGCAAAATCTTCGTGATGTGACTCATTATACTAATTGTTCGATGTTGATCACATTCCAAGGCTCCTGATTTCTTTGGGATTGCAATAAATACAGAATTACATAACTCATGAGGTATGTTTCCAGTATCATATATTGTATTAAGCAGACTGGTAACTTTATCTATTCCATATTCTTCTAAAGCATTAATCATTTCTGTTGTGACGCTGTCTGGACCGGGGGTTTTGCCAGATTTCATATGATTAAGAGCATTCTGAATCTCCATCTTCAAAGAAGATATATAATAAGAAGGTATATAATAATGTTAATAAAATATATATAGAAGAAAAAAAACAAACATAGTAAGTGACCGCTTATAGTTAAGGGTGTGTGATGACGGGGTCAAGTGGTGGTCAAGTGGTGGTCATGTGGTGGAGTAACCACTTAAATTAAAGGGGAAAGTACGTGTAGTGATGTGGTGGTGGTTAAGTGTGCTATGACGTGGTCAAGTAATGGTCAAGTAGTGGTCAAGTGACGAAATTTTAGTGGAAAGTAGTTGTAATGATATGCTGATGATTAAAGGGTGGTAAATTAGTGGTCAAACAGTGGTCAAGTGGTGGTCAAGTGAGGAAAATTTTAGTGGAAAGTAGTTGTAATGATATGGTGATGATTAAAGGGTGGTAAATTAATGGTCAAGCAGTGGTCAAGCAGTGGTCAAGTGGGGAAAATTTTAGTGGAAAGTAGTTGTAATGATATGGTGATGATTAAAGGGTGGTAAATTAGTGGTCAAGAGGTGGTCAAGCAGTGGTCAAGTAGTGGTCAAGTCGTCGACTGAACACTTAAACTGTCGGGGAAAGTACGTGTAGTGAAACGGTGATGGTAAAATAAGTAATGACATGATCAAATAGTGGTCAAGTAATGGTCAAGTAGTGGTCAAGTAGTGGTCAAGTGGTGGTCAACTGGTCGAGTGACCCCTTAAATTGTCAGGGAAAGTGAGTGTAGTAAGTTGGTGATGATCGTGAGGTGGTCAAGTAGTGGTCAAGGGGTGGTCAAGTGGTGGTAAAGTGACCCCCTAAATTGTATGGGAGGGTACAGTTAGTGAAACGGTAGTGGTTAAAGTGCTCGATGACGTGGTCAAGTAGTGGTCAAGAAGTGGTCAAGGGGTGGTCAAGTGACCACTTAAAATATAGAGGAGAATAGGTGTAATGAAATGGTAGTGACAGGGTGACGATAAAGAGGTGGTCAAGTAGTGGTCAAGTGATCGAGTGACCACTTACATTGTAGAGGAAAGTAGTGTAGTGAAACCAGGATGGGTAAAGGGAAGAGAAAGCAGTAGTAAGCTTATTAATATTAATATTATTAATATTAATTGTAGCGACACCAATAGTAATTGTAGCAGTAGTAGTAGCAACAGCAGCAATAGTACTAGTAATCATCATCATCATCATCATCATCATCATAATCATCATAACGTGTCTTACCGGCTGGCGTAGCCGATCATACCGCCCCACATATTACTATCTCCGAAAGCGTTTAACAATTCCTGGGGTGACTCACGCTGCAGGAACCCCCATAAACTATATTATCTTCATGCAATGGTGGTAGTCGTAGGACCAGTAGTACTAGTCATCAGCATCAGCAAGAGATTTATCACCTGGCGTGGGTGAGTATGACAAGCCATAAATTACGATCTCCAACATCATGGATCAGCAATACAAGTAGTAATAATATTGGTAGTAGTAGTAGTAGTAGTAGTAGTAGTAGTAGTAGTAGTAGTAGTAGTAGTAGTAGTAGTAGTAGTAGTAGTAGTAGTAGTAGTAGTAGTAGTAGTAGTAGTAGTAGTAGTAGTAGTAGTAGTAGTAGTAGTAGTGGTAGTAGTAGTATTGGTAGTAGTATTAGTGAAAAAGGGAGAAACAGAAGAGGTGGAGATGGACTAGTAGTAGTGTAAGAGTAGCATTAGTAGTAGCAGTAGTAATAGTAGTAATATAGTAAACAATAGTAGTAGAAGTATTAGAGTAGCATTAGTAGTAGTAGTAATAGTAACAAAAAAATAGTAGTAGTAGTAGTATTAGTAGTAGTAGTAGTAGTAGTAGTAGTAGTAGTAGTAGTAGTAGTAGTAGTAGTAGTAGTAGTAGTAGTAGTAGTAGTAGTAGTAGTAGTAGTAGTAGTAGTAGTAGTAGTAGTAGTAGTAGTAGTAGTAGTAGTAGTAGTAGTAGTAGTAGTAGTAGTAGTAGTAGTAGTAGTAGTAGTATAGCGAGGGTGCTTGTTGTTTCACTAAGTATTTGTATAACTTATGCACTATAAAACTAGTTTGTGTTGTATGGTATGTAATGTGTCGCTGAAATATATGTCTTTTGATTTTGTAAGTGGCGATGACGTCATAATGACCTGCTCTATCATTGTCACCACCTTATTGATAGTGTCTTCATTGCCGCGAAAAAGGCTCATTGTGAGATACTGAGCATTTCTCAAAGCGACAGAGTCTGGGGTGCATGACCATTAGGAGCAAGCAACGATACGGCAACTACAAGGTAACTACAAGGCAAATGGCGTCGAGTATAGTGTAACGTATACAACTTATGAGATCATGATTTGTCCGTTCCATCACGGGCGACAAATAGGTGGTCACTACGTCCTCAAATTACTCACTCAAATAAACATATAGGATAATAAGGCACCGACCCAAACAAGGAAAACGGACAAAAACAATTTTAAAAATGACATAATCGTTAAAATGTAACACATACAAAGACAGATACAACAGTGACTGAAATAAAATAAATATGACACTACAAAATAGCACACACACACACACACACACACACACACACACACACACACACACAAACACACACACACACACACACACACACACACACACACACACACACACACACACTGGAAACTGAAACAACCAATGAAAAATCGCTGACACGAACACTAGAAGCTGATACAAACACTAAACAAGGTACCTAAAGAAAAGCTAAATTTTGTTAACCATAATGTGAAAGTAGGAAAATGTGATACCCAAATGTATAACAAATATCACCCTAAGAGACGAATAGCTCGTCCCAACTTATAAAAAATAGGAAAATATGTCAACCAAATGCGAAAAAGTTAGGCCAAATATAGTAACAGCTCAACCAAACTTATGAAAACTAGGAAACATTGTTAGCCAAAGAGAATAAAAACCTAGGTCAAGTAGGAAAATCTGTTAGCCAAATGTGAAAAATGTCGACCAAATACAGAAATACCTCGTCCACACGTATGCAAACTAGGAAAATTTGTTAGCCAAATAGTAAAAATATTGCCCAAATAGGAAAATTTGAGAGCCAAATATGAAAAAATATAATCCAAAGAGAGGAATAGCTCGTTCCAACTTATAAAAAAGTAGGAAAATATGTCAACCAAATGGGAAAAAGTTAGACCAAATACAGAAATATCTAACTCAAACTAATGAAAAGTAGGGAAAATTTGTTAACCAAAATATAAAAGTAGGAAAATGTGATACCCAAATGTAAAACAAATATCACCCTAAGAGAGGAATAGCTCGGCCCAGCTTATAAAAAAGTAGGAAAATATGTCAACCAAATGGGAAAAAGTTAGGCCAAATACAGAAATATCTAACTCAAACTAATGAAAAGTAGGGAAACTTTGTTAGCCAAAAGGAAGAAACCTAGGTCAAGTAGGAAAATCTGTTACCCAAATGTGAAAAATGTCGACCAAATACAGAAATAGTTCGTCCACACGAATGCAAACTAGGAAAATTTGTTAGTCGAACAGGAAAAAATATTACCCAAGTAGGGAAATTTGAGAGCCAAATGTAAAAAAATATCAACCAAAGAGAGGAATATCTCGGCCAGACTTATAAAAAGTAGGAGAACTATTTGCCAAATGGGAAAAAGTTAGGCCAAATACAGAAATATCTCAACCAAACATATAAAAAATAGGAAAATTGACAACCAAACGGGAAATATATTGACCAACTAGGGAAATGTGTTACTCAAATAGGAAAAATAATGACCAAGTAACGAAATACATCGCTCAAACTTATGAAAACTAGGAAACTTTGTTAGCCAAAAAAAAAAAAAAAAAACTTGTTGAAGTAGGAAAATATGTTAGCCAAATGTGAAAAATGTCGGACAAATGCAGAAATAGTTCGGTCACACGTATGCAAACTAGGAAAAGTTGTTAGCCAGATAGGAAAAGTATTGGCCAAATAAGAAAATTTGATAGCCAAATGTGAAAAAATATCAGCCAAAGGGAGAAATATCTCATCCAAACTTATAAAAAGAAGGAAAATTCTCAACCAAATGAGAAAAAGTTAGACCAAATATAGTAACACCTCAACCAAACTTATGAAAACTAAGAAACTTTGTTAGCCAAAGAGAAAAAACCTTGGTCAAGTAGGAAACTCTGTTACCCAAATGTGAAAAATGTCCACCAAGTACAGAAATAACTTGTCCACACTTATGAAAACTACGAAAATTTGTTATCCAAATATGAAAAATATTGCCCAAGTAGGAAAATTTGAAAGCCAAATGTGAAAAAAAATAGCACCCAAAGAGGGTAATATCTCGTCCAGACTTATAAAAAGTAGGAAAATTTGTCAACCAAATCGGGTAAAGTTATACCAAATACAGAAACATCTTAACCACATTTATAAAAAAAAAAAAGAGGGTGAAATGTCGACCAAATACAGAAATAACTCAACCCAAGTTATAAATATGGCAATCAAACTTATGAAACATCGAAAAATGTGTTAACCAAAAGGGAAAATATGGTATACGTAACGAAATGTCTCATCCAAACTTATAAAAAGTAGGAAAATATGTCAACAAAACGCGAACAATGTCGGCCAAATACAGAAATTTCTCAACCAAACGCATGAAAAGTAGGAACAACTTGTTACCCAAATAGGAAAAATATTGGTCAAGTAAAGAAATAGCGTGGCCAAAACTATAAAAACGTACCAACATTTGTTAACACAACTTGGCCACTTGTTCTTACAAACTTGCTCGCTGGCTCAAACAATTCGTCCACTTGCTATTACAATCGGTCGACCTATCCTATCAACTCACACACTTACCATAACAACTGTCCCTTTTCCCCAACATCGTGTCCACCGACTCTCTCATATTATCGACTCGCCCTATCAACTTACCCACTGGCTCTAACAACTTCCCCACATGAGCTCACAAAATTTCCACTTGTTATTACAACTTGTCGACAACCTCGCCCAAATTACCACTTACTCTTACAAACTGTCCCAACTGCGCGCACAAAGGTGTCCACTTGTGATTTCACAAGTAAACTAACTTCCTCCCGCAGGAGACAAGAAAGATGGTTGCAGCCACCATGGTGGAATGGAGAGGTCGAGAAGGCATGGCTGGAAAAGAGGCAGGCTGTCAAAGACTGGCAAAAGGCCAGAAAGGCTAACATGCCACAGGTTGAGTTGGCGAACCTGAAGACTGAGGTCGATAGGACGACGACTTTATTCAAATCCTGCGCCAAACATGCCAAGGTCGAGAAATGGGACGAGTTCTGCAGGAAGGTGTGCTCCGAGCGATCTCTTACGACATTCTGGCGCCTCCACAAGAGCATGAACGGTGCTGCACAACGTAGGGGTATTCCAGACTTTCAAGGCACGGACCTGGCATGGAAAAAGTCGGATGCGGATAAAGGTAAGGCCCTTCTTGCACGCTACATAGAACAGACTGACCAGAAAGACGAGCCCGCCAGACAGAGGACCACAACGACACTCTCTCAGTTGTGCGAGGGGGTCGGGACAGACGAAGAATGGACAATCACAGCTGAGACATTGCGTGTGATGCTCAAGAAATCACCTAACACCGCCCCAGGCCCAGACGGCATCCGATATGATGACCTACTGGTGATATCAGATGATGACATGGAAGAACTGGCAAGAGAATTCAACACCAGTATCCAGAGGGGTCAGGTCAAAGAAGAATGGCTACACAGCTACTTGCTGCCGCTGCCAAAACCGAACAAAGACCATTCCAAGATAAGTGGCCACAGAATCATTACGATGCAGAATACTGTTGGCAAGCTACTGGAGAAAATTGTAGCACACAGACTTGCTTGTGGCTTGGAACAGCTCGGCTGCTTCCCGCCCACACTTGGAGGATACAGACGCAACAAAGAGTCATGGCTGAATGCGGCGGTCTTTGCTCAAGATGTTTACGAAGGATTTCAGGTCAGAGAAGAGACATGTGCGGCCGCCATAGACTTAGAGGACGCATATAACAGAGTATCTTTCGAGCACTTGATGCAAACCCTCCTCAGACTGAAAGTGCACCCTCACCTTGTACGATGGATAGCTGCAGTTCTGCTCCAAAGGAAGGTGGTGCTAAGATGCGGGAGTTGGTCTTCTGAGCCGATAACGATATGTCCAGGATTGCCGCAGGGTTCACCACTGTCACCTGTACTATTCAACGTGTATACGGTGCCGATCACTGAACAACAGTTGGACGGGAGGGGTAGGACTCTGTCATTCGTTGACGACATCCTCGTGTATCGACAGGGTCGAGATAGACAGGCGGTTGCCAATGATATGCAGGGCGAACTAGATCGAATTTCCTCATGGTGTGCTGATGCCGATGCCCTCGTCAACCCTGCAAAGGCAACGGTTACATGGTTATCACTAAAAAACCATATTGTGAAAACAGACCTGCCGGCAGTAAGAATGGATGGGAGCAGTTTGAGTAGAACCCAGTCAATGACATATCTTGGCGTGAGGCTTGATCGTAGCCTGTCCTTCAGAGATCATGTCGATTATGTCATAACGAAGGCTCGAAAAGGTTTGTCAGCAATGAGAGTCATGGCGACTGCCAATATCGAGCAAAGACTGCTAATACTTCTGTTCCAAGGACTTGTGCTTTCACGCATCGAGTATGCCCTGGCCATTGTCACTGTCAGCCCTACACAGATTGGAAGACTTGAAAAGGTACAAAACGAAGCCATGCGCATCATTTTGGGCTGCACGAGAGACACCAGCTGTGTAGCAATGAGATACCTCCTTGACTTCCCGACAATGGAACACAGGATCAAGATCTGGAGAGCTCGTGCATACTTAAAAATAAGTGCAGATGAGCAGCACCCTCTGCATGACGCTATATTCAGAGAAAAGGGTGACAGGCTAAAGAGGAGCAAATCATGGATGGGTCGGGCGGAAGATGTCGTCAGACAGGTCTGCAGTCTTACCAGTATCAACCCCGGCAAGGAATGGGTGCCGGTGCCTCCAGCTTTTAAGTGCACTTTCTCCTGCATTATCACACTCGTCAGACGGTGCAGAGAGCAGAACCCTGCCGCTGTCAATGCAGAGGTTAACGCGCTCATCTATGAACACTCAGATAGCCCCGAAGTGCTCATCTATACAGATGGATCTGTGGTAAAGCAGCAGAGAAGTGCGTGGGCATTTACAGCCCGTTCGGCGGGCCGAACCGTTCAAGAATCCAGTGGTGCCCACTCTATGACCACGAGCAGCATGACGATGGAGGTGATGTCAGTTACACAGGCTTTCATATGGCTGGAATCACAGCATTATACCAACGTGTGTGTACTAAGTGATTCAATGAGCATGATTCAGAAGGTCGAAGCTGGATCTGTACGTAGACAGTGGACTGAATCGCTGCGGAAGTCTGTTGTCCGTAAAGTCACCTTCATCTTCGTCCCGGGACATGCGGGAGTCGAGGGAAATGAACGAGCTGACAAACTGGCTGGCTCTGCACCCCCTGTAGATGGCCAGCCCATGGATCGTGCCGATGTTATTAACGTCCTTAAGGACATGGCGAGAACAGAGGACTTTGGCGTCAGTGATTCCACATCGCTGTCCAGGATGAAAGACCTGGGAGTAAGAATCGGCACAGCCAGACGCGAGAGGTACATCGGGAAAACAAAGAGCCTCGTCAACCAACACAGAACTGGCACTATTAGCCACCGGACGCTGATGAATATGCTGGGGGGAGGATCTGAGCACCTATGGACATGTCCGGAGTGCAACGAAGATACCCCAACTTATAACTGATAACTGATAACTGATAACTCGTATATAGTCAATGAACACAGAACGTAACACTAATAGTAGGATAAGATCAGTAATTTCTTAACAATGAAGGCAGAATTTTACAGTAATTGTAGATATAGGATCACTTTTTCAATAGCAATGAACATATTATTTAGCAATGATAGTGAAAATAAGGCATTTGTTAATAACACAGATAATGAAAATTAGCCTAGAGACAATACAGTCGTTTATCGACAATAAACAGAGGCTATGGTAATAATTAGTAAAATAAACAAAGGACCCTTTTATAGGTCTTAAGGCGCATTTGGGCATATGGTGTTTGACCCATATATGTATAAACCAGTCGGCGATATATTATGGACAATGACAATGTTGTTTGTCCATCAAGAATGACGATGACCTTTCATTTCATCCATTGGAGTTGGAAGTTTGGAGCTGTGAGTTCTAAGAACGAATGAATGAACGAACAAACTTTATTTTCAAAGCGTTAAGAATTGGGCACACAGGCCCGTCTAACATTCTGTCCTTCTATCACTCTCTTTTATACATTATTTCATCCACACATCATTTGAGGCCAACTGAGAACAACAATGTTTAGTTCTCTCCATGAGCTCTACATCGGTGATCGTGCTTTAAGTCCTATTTTGGCTCGAAATTTTCTTAGACAAAGTGGGCAAAGAATGCTTGGTTCCAGGAGGTGACTCTCCTGCGGTGGTTTGTTTTCTGTGTCCAGCCTTTTGTTTTTTTACAGCTCTTGCAGTCTTGTTTGCTTCACAAGTGACTACACCATTGCGGAATGATGTACCCCACTAATTTCGGTCTTTGGCAGCAGTCTCCAAAGTGACATGATGAATTCCAAAAGCTTTTAGTGAGATTTTCAAAGTATCTTTAAAGCATGGACAATGAATACAGAGTCAGACAGTAATTCACATTCAGCCAGAAGTAAAGGCAGATACTAACGAGCAAATAACTGCACAAACATAACTTAAAACATTATGTAAAGTCTCCGTTGTACACGCCCTGAAGCATAGTGTGAATATAGTTCTGGCCCTATGTGTGTACTGACCAATCTGCGCTCAACAACGGACATGAGATTCCTGAGAAGAATACTCAACGTATCAAGAAGAGGGAACACCAGAAATGATGAAGACAGAACTAAAGTAAGAGTTATAGCAGCGCTAGATTTTATAAGAAAACAACAACTGAAATTTTTTGGCCTTATGACTAGGCTACCAAGTAACAATATACCACAATAATCAATGATGTACAGACCAAAAGGAACCAGATGAAGAGGCCGACCATGTAAACGATGGACGGAGAGAATGACAATCCATGGAATCTCGATACATGAAACCCATAAAGTGGCACTCTCCCGTTGTTTATGCTTCACCTTGACACGGCAAGGTATACGATGAATAAGATGAGATGAAATGAGGTAAGATGAGATGAGGAGAGGTGAGATGCGATGAGATTAAGTGAGATGAGATTAGATGAGATGAGATGAGATTAATCCACGCTCAAGAGGCCTCATCTCATCTCATCATGTTCCTCTTGTACCTTGCGGTGTTGGGGTGAAGTATAAACAGCGGGAGAGTGCCCGTCTATATCCATTTGAGCCAATCTGTTTATACTTCCTAGCTCAAGAGGTTATATGGTCAATATCCCACCGGTCCCCTTTATTTCCCACAACACTTTCTGGTAAACATGTTAGACTGGGTCGACCTGGGTCTAATGTAAAATTTGGAATCGACCCCGGTGTGATGGACCCCATGACCGTCGGATGGCGTCTTGCTACTGTGCTACTAAGGATCCTAGATGTGGTATGGTGCTACCATGGATCCTTAATGTTGTACTCTAAGAGTGTTTCCGTTTGCAGATACGGCCACTATAGAGTTAAATGTGACTAGAATATACAACATGGCTGTTGTCAAGTCAAGTCAAGTCAGGCCAAGTCAAGTCAAGCCAAGTCAGGCCAAGTCAAATTAGTTAAGCCAGGTCAAGTCAAGTCAGTTCAAGAAAAGTATAGAAGACCCGTTTTACCGCCTTGGGAGGTCGACATGACATATGCTGCTAGCCCTTTACTTGTCCAGACCAACCGGCACTGGACGGCTGACATGGTCGGTATCGCACAGTCCGCCTTTACTTCCCAAAACATTCCATTAACCCCATCTAACCTGGGTCGACCTTGAAGCCCTGGTATACTTTAAACATCTGCCCTATGCGGATTCGAACCCATGACCACCCTGTCGACAGGCCTGTCGCTGTCCACTGCGCCACCTCGTGTCCCACTTTGTTGTTGATTGGTTGTTTGTTTGTATAGAAGCAGTTTTCAGTCACGGATCTGTGGTATGATAACGCCATCACATGCTGTAGGCCTGGGAGCATGGAGGAATGGGTGACCAATCTTTCCTTCACTTTAGCCAGCGACGAGTCCGGGCTCGAACCGTATCCGACCGTGCGCAGTTCTCTATCAACTACGTTAGCGGATCCGCTGATGTTACTCAAGTCATCTTGTATAACTAGCTGCTACTGGCACCTGGCTGTCTAGACAGACGATAATTTGTTACATTGTGCTTCACAGACAGCACAACGCCTGGGCTGAATTGTAGAGACCATGTGTTGCCCACTCAGCATGATCCGTCTCTCGACTGTCTAGTTTACTCCAAAGGAAAGGTAATACCAATACGACTTGAACAAGACCAGCTTCAAAAGCTAACGGATCAGCAAAGCACTGCTCTAACTGCCCACCTGTCGGAGTTTCAATCCAAGACCAGTTGCCGACCAAGGCTGAGGACTTGACTGTCCTGCCACGACATTTAGTCTTTAGGTTGCATTTCCTCGCACTAGGATAAAGATTGTAACCTAACTTGAGTTACATTTCTGTTTATTCCTCAAGTGGTATGTGGTTAGTTCACCCACAACAGGCTATTCTAGCAACCCCGCTAGAGCAATAAAGCTTTATCTGTCAAACAGGGGCATTAAATAAAATACATTATGATCACGCTTAGTGGTTTTATGTGTGCGTAGATGTGTGTGTGTGGAGGTCGGGGAAATGTTCAGACTATATCTATATACAGTCCGATCATATCCGTTTCTTTCTATAGTAGCTGAAAATCAGAACTTATATAAATATCACACACAACCCACTGACTGACACAATCGCATACATCCTACTCCCACACAATCTCCCCCACCAACCTGCTGCGTCTGCCAGGTCCCTGATAAGCACCAAGAACGCGCCATGGCTGCAGGTCATGCCAGAGTGCACACTCAAGAATGTAGTCATTACAGAAGAATATCATCATCATCGTCTTATTCTTCCACTTTTGCCGTCAATCGTGTTAAGGAAGGATAATTTACGTTCTAGTATCCAATGGGTGTCACTGGATAGTGTCATTTAATGTGATTGTTCATAGTCTTTGATGTCGTTAATCCATTTTCTTCACAGGAGTTCCCTTGTTTTCGTATTATATCGTCTATTTAGGGCCAGTGTTGGTAGTTGATGGTGTTGCATTCTAACAAGATGGCCGAACCACTTGATTTTCTGTCTTTCAGTATATGTGGCACAAAGTGGTGATCCCACTGTCTGTCTGATAATATCATTTCTTATTCGATCTCGGATGGTTAAGTTATCAGCTCTCCTCAAGCATCTCATCTCGCAGGTGTTAACTGCGTAAGTGGGATTTGGATAATATCAAAGTTTGACATAGGTAATTTAGGTTGGGTGTGAATATCCTATTTATTACCTGTCACTTTACGGACATAAATAGCATAGGTTTTGGTATGAATGTGTTATTTTCTACCTGTCGTTTTGCTGACATTGGTATATTTGGGTGTTTCAGTAAAGGTACAGAAGGCTGTGACAATCAAAAACAGCAAATAAAGTCAATTCAGACTATCCTTAGAGAACTAACTAATATAAACTATATACTTCTCGGTTATTATTTTGATGACGACAGCAACGGTAATTACTATAATAGTGACAATAACGATAGAGGTGATGATTATGATTATGATGGTAATAGACGTGTGCGAAAAGAACTACAGACACAGCACCAGGCCCGGATAGGGTTAGGTGCACAATAATGAAGAACATGGACGATGGTGACTTGTAGAAGATGGTTTTTTGCTTTAACCTTAGCATGAAAACGACAGAAATACCCCAGGATTTGTTGCACAGCTACCGTGTCCCACCCCAGGACCCAGACAATGATCACTCAAAACTAAATGGATATAGACTTATAACCTTGCAATACACATTTGACAACGTATTCGAGAAGATAGTTGATGCAAGCTATTGCACCACTTGGAAAGCTGTAAACTGCTCCCCAAAGGGCTTGGGATTTACCGGCCTGGGAAGGACACCTGGGCCAATGCGGCAACATTTGCATTCGATGTCTATGAGGGATACCAGAATAAACAAGAAACGATGGCAGTGGCACTTAACGTGGAAGATGCTTACAACAGGATCGGGTATTATCGTTTGACGTACACTCTGTTGGACATAGGTTCTGCTGTTGGATTGTCAAATGGATACTTTGTAAGCGTAAAATTGCACTTTGCATGGGTTCATGGACTTCAGACCCATGTACTATTACAACTGGGCTGCCACAGGGATCTGCCATGTCCGGAGTGCCCTTTAATGTCTACACCAGCAAAGTCGCAGCAATTGAGGCTCTAGGAATTGGTAGACCCTTGACATTCGCAAATGATGTGCTTATGTACAGACAGGGAATAGAACTGAAAGAATGGTTGAAGACTTACAGTCGGCTGTAAACAGGGTGACGGAGTGGTGTATTGACTCAGAGACCGTAATAAATCCAGACAAGGCATTGGTTGTGTGGTATTCCCCGGATAACCGAATCGTGAAGGCAGATGTCCCGTGTATTACATTGAATGAACCTTCTCTAAGTAGAAAGAGCGAAAATTTGGAATCAACTTCGACAGGTATATGTCTTTTAAGGATCATGCTGAGGCATTGGTGGTGAGGGCTAGATAGGGACTTCAAGCATTGACGGCGATGGCAGCAACCAGGGTGGAGCAGAGGATGCTGTACAGGCTCTTTCAGCAGTTAATAATTTTTGTCAATGGGGCTGGTTTAGGGCTGCTGATAGTATCAAATAGCCAACTTGAAAAGTTAGAGGGCATACAGAATGTGGCCATGTGGGTGATCACCAGGTATATGCATAAGGCACATCCTGACACTACCAACAATTGCGGAAAGGCACATGGTCCTTCAAGCCAAATGGTAGAGAGTCGCTGCAGACAGGTATCACCATCTGCATGAAGCCATGGATATGGTCAAAGGTCACAGACTGGGGAGAGGCAGGCCCTGGATGACATAAGCCGAAATATATATTAGCCAGGTGCGTGAATTCGTGAAATTAATCGTGGAAAAGAGTGGGTAAATGTACCGGAAGTCATGTCCGACTGGCACAATGTAATAGTAACACTGGGTCGTGAGTGCAGTGAATGAGCAGAGGGCCGCACTGAGTTTGAGGTGCAGCAACTGATCCAGAGTAATACACATCGTGGTGACATAGTGATCTACACCGATGGGCTAGGGGTGAGAAATAGACGTATAGGCTGTGGTTTCGTTGCGAAGGCTAACGGAAGATGCTTTAAAAAGGAGAGTTTGGCATATTCGACTACGACCTCCAGAATGAGAATGGCGGTGGAAGCAGTTACAGCAGCCTTCCGATGGCTGTAGGAGACCGCTGCAACAAGCATTGTATTCATTACAGACTCAGGGAGTAGGCTTAGTAAAGTTGAGAAAGGAATGTTTTTTGTTTTTTATTTGGTAGAATTGCTTGCATCGCTTCAGAGGTCACATATTGTGGTAATTGTACGGATTTTCTGCCCTGGTCTTGTGGGTGTGGGTGGGGGGAGGGGGTGAGGCTGATAGGCTGACAGGGAATGCACCTCTTGATGGTGTACTGCCTGTGGACAAGGGAGAGATGGTTGGGCGCGTATGGGACCAGATGGAGAAGGCGGGGGTACAGACTGGGAGCCCGTATGTGCAGATAATTATATGGCGGTGGATCGGCAGGGGTTCTGGACGTATCTCAAAACTGAGAGGGAAGACCAGGATAACTTTCAATCAGATGGCAATTGGAACGATTAGCAGTATAACTCTTTCCTGGCTGTTGAACAAGGGGACGGGGCGCGTGTGGGAATGTCCTAAGTGCAGTTATGTCGATTCTTAGTTCAACTCAACTCAACACATAATTATATCGGTAATGATGGAGACTATCGATGATTGTGATGATGACAAAAATGACGAAGACGGTGATAATGATGAAGGCTTTAACAGCGACAACGATAATTACTATGCAAACTATAGTGATGATGAAGATGATGACGATGACGATGATAATAGCGATGACGACCATCATGATGATGCTGATGATAATGGTTGTGGTGGTTTCGTCGACAAATAAAAGTGGCGTCTTGTGAAGAGAGAATCGACGTCATTGCACTGAGTGTCAATCGTATACGACTCAGTCTCATTCCGCAGAGCAGTCAGAGGACAGCGACGCATACAGCACGAACTCTAGAGCTCAAGCGACGACCCCCAGGAGTCTCAGACAAAACTGCACTCGTGAATAGAACAACGTAGCCAAGAATCGAACCCACGATCTTCGGACCGCGGGGGAGGCGACGTAACCACTTCATCACGGGTACAAGAACAACTCCACCGTCATTGCATTCCACGGTCACAATGTTCTGTTGTAGAACAATCAACATGCGGTTGTAGAACAATCAAAACGCGGTTGTAGACCAATCAACACGCGGTTGTAGAACAATTAACACGCGGTTGTAGACCATTCAACAAGCGGTTGTAGACCATTCAACAAGCGGTTGTAGACCATTCAACACGCGGTTGTAGAACAATCAACAAGCGGTTGTAGACCAATCAGCACGCGGTTGTAGACCAATCAGCACGCGGTTGTAGACCAATCAGCACGCGGTTGTAGACCAATCAGCACGCGGTTGTAGACCAATCAGCACGCGGTTGTAGACCAATCAGCACGCGGTTGTAGACCAATCAGCACGCGGTTGTAGACCATTCAACACGCGGTTGTAGAACAATCAACACGCGGTTGTAGACCAATCAGCACGCGGTTGTAGACCAATCAGCACGCGGTTGTAGACCAATCAGCACGCGGTTGTAGACCAATCAGCACGCGGTTGTAGACCAATCAGCACGCGGTTGTAGACCAATCAGCACGCGGTTGTAGACCAATCAGCACGCGGTTGTAGACCAATCAGCACGCGGTTGTAGACCAATCAGCACGCGGTTGTAGACCAATCAGCACGCGGTTGTAGACCAATCAGCACGCGGTTGTAGACCATTCAACACGCGGTTGTAGAACAATCAACACGCGGTTGTAGACCAATCAGCACGCGGTTGTAGACCAATCAGCACGCGGTTGTAGACCAATCAGCACGCGGTTGTAGAACAATCAACACACGGTTGGTTATGTGTTCAGTAAGACAGTGGCAACCTTTACTTCCCAGAAAATATCCCAGCATCCGTCTTGTCTCCCAGGTCAATGAAAGCAAAGCCGTGTGTTGATGGATATTTGAGCACATGACTACCGGCCAGCAGACAAGATGATGATGATAGTATAGCAAAACGTGTCAGTGTAACATAACCAAACCTAACCTAACCTAACCTAACCTAACACAACATAACAACATAACATAACAACCTAACCTAACATAACGACATACATAACAAAATAACGTAGCTTAACATAATCTAACAACGTAACATAAGACGACTAACATAACAACATAACATAATCTAACATAACCTAGCATAACATATCAACAGTCTAACCTAACATAACAACATACATACGATAACAACATAACACAATGTAATATAGCCTAACATGATATAACATAACACACGCAGGTGAAACAAGGACAGATAGTGACAATCATGGAAGGGTTCTTCCCACAGCTCTTAGGATAGCACTTTTGTCAATGCGCTGTCGCGACACCCCATTGAGGAATAGAACCAGGGATACCTATCACACAGGTAGTACGAGTACTTAAGCGTGGCCGGGTAGAGGTACTCACTATCAAAGGATAAGCAAGCTTCCCCTTTCCCTCCACTAGCCTACAGGACGTACGTGGCAAGCTGGAGTACCCCTTTAGACCACCGATAACAAAAGGGTTTAAAAGTTGACTTCACTGCACCGGGTATTTATCTCATATGGCTCGCCGAAGGCGTGCACAAGGCACGAACTCCGTAGCTCACCGACGACCCCCAGGAGTCTCCGAGAAATCTGCACTTATGAGCCTAACGACATAGGCCGGAATCGAACCCACAATCTTCGTAGCGCCAGCCAGGCGTCGTAACCACTTTGCTAAGGAGACTCCCAGCCCACCGATCAGTCACGTGAGCAGGTAGTGAGTGGAGCTTTGGAGAGCCGACATATAGTTGTTGGTTATGGTCCACGCTCACTGACCAGTACGGTCAATGGTAAGAAGGAAAGCAATGAAAAACTACCTTCTTTACAGATGACTCGTAAATCATGTCTGTGCGCAATACCTGTGGACAGATGTGATCACCAACGCCACACGGCATAGAATTTCTCGTCCTTGACTTCATCATCATTAAGTGCACTGCCGGCTGGCGTAGGCGTTCATGACTCTCCACAGATCTCGGTCTTTGGTTATCTGGATCAACTCCGTTGTTGATATTCCAACATGCCACCTTCTCAGTCCATTTAGCATCATTTCTCTTGGTCTGCCTCTACCTCTCTTCCCCTCAATCTTTCCAGTTGTCACGACATTCTCCAATGCCTCTCTTCTCATCACATGATCAAACCCAGCTGTTTGCCTCTTTTTTTATTGTTGTATAAATGTTCCAGTTTTATTAGCCTCTTTCAGACAGTCGTTGTTAGTTACATTGGCAGTCCAATGAATTCGCAACATTCATCTCAGGAACCACATCTCTGTTGCTTCCAATCTCTTCCTAATTTGTTCATTTACATGCCACAATTCACAGCCATACAGCAAAGCTGGTTCTTTATAGCATTTAAGCACTCTCTTTCTTATATTCAATGACTGTGACTTATTGCATAAGATAGTCTTCATTTTCTGAAATGCAGCCTTTGCTTGCCCTATGCTGTTTTAATCTATGTTGTGCATCTTCCATCTATGTTATAAATGCCCTAGGTATTTAAAACTATCCACTTGGTGAAGAATTTTCCCTTCTATCTCTGTTTCACATTTGGGTGTCACCTTTTTCTTTGATATCACCTTTGTTACTGTTTTCTTGATATTCAAGGAGAGCTCTTTCTTTGCACTCTCTGTTACTACAATGTCCACCAATTGTTATAGATGTTTTGCATTTTCCGCCATCAATACTGTGTCATCTGTGTCGCATGATTGCGCACTCCGTCTTGTTCACTGCTGCACATCACAATTTCAAAACACACTTCTCACTAAGGGTTTGCACTAGAGAGAATTGGGATGCTAGGAATGTGGCGTCAACAGTATTAATAGCTGTGACACCCAATGATGGACAGATCATGTGGTCTAAGCCTGTTCTGTCCATTGGTTAACCTAGAATAATCGCGTCGCCCGCGAAAGGTTTTGGGTCCAGCGACGCTAAATGTCAAGCACTTGCAGAGCGACCGGCAAAGCATCTAGATGTGATTTAGGTCTCTGTATGTCCCTCATCCTGATTCAGAAGGAAAGCTTCAGACGAAATTATGCCTGAGTTTGTTTATTTCTGAGTCAGGTAAAGCTTTAAGAATGAGAGTGTGTGTGTGTAAGTTCCGGCACTAATATATATATATTTATTCTTCTATTAGAAGATAGAAACCAACTTTCAACCAGTCCCAAGATGGCTACTCTCTGCCAGCACTGATGTAGATATCTGACTCCATCTCTCATTCGTTTCCAGAAGAGTGCTGTACAATCACTATGTCTGAAGCTGTGAAAAAGAGGCTCAATTATGCCCAGACTGTTTCCTATTCTTGAGTCTAAATCCCACTGGCTTGCTGACTGTGTTCAGAGCAGGTTTAGTACAAGATAATCTGTGATCTGTGTGCTGGGTGTCGCCTTAGTTGCAATCCACAGCGAACCGCCAACACACGCGAATGTGAGAAGGAGGAATGAAAGACTCTACCTCTTATCTTATATGTTCGTGGCGTGAAGACAGAATGTGTGTGTAACTGTTTAGCATCCATGACTGGTCCAGCATTTATACTGTTGTGATTTATTCGAACAAGCATTTAGCACTCTGACGAACAACAGTCCAGCTAACAGACCAACACCGGCACTCAAGTGAACGAATAAAAGAAGAATGGTGTTAGTTTGAGAGAATGAGTACAATGTGGTGTCTCATCTTTCTTTCACTCTGTATATTTATGTGTTATTGAATGAGAGGCAGTGTAAATCCTCATAAGGAACATTTCACATAGACCTCCACATTTATACCCATTATATGTTACTTATATTAACTTTAGAGTGAAATATTTAATGTATGTTTCTTTACATTATTACTTTGATGCAACATGTGGAATGTAGTTTATTAAACCATCACCCTGTTTGACCTAGTAAGTAAAGGACATAATATGCTTTCATGCATAAGCACTTCTAAACTGTCAAGGGGAAATATCACCCCAGTGTCAGAAGAAGTAAGTAAAGGAAATGACAGAAGAGGTGAGAGGGTATAAACAGGAAAGTATCCAGGCAGACTAAAACAATGGTGGCAGCACTGATTGGTAACATGAGTTAATGAGAACAATCATCCTATTCTGTTCCATTACTATGTAGGGATCAGATATGCTGGGTACATCTCATCATTTACTCTCCATCATTCTTTTCTAGCCTTGTCAGTCATTGTGTCTGTGTCCTCTGTGAGAACAACAGCCAACCGGCCCCTAGGTACAAGTGCAGTAAAAAGAAAGCTTGCCCAATATAATTGCTGATGTCTAATGCCAGTACAAGGAGACACAATGTAGCTCTTAACTTGTAGGTACTTCCTGAATCTGCTACCTTCTGTACCTCATGTCTGTAAACCCTTTTCATTCTTGTCCACTGGAGAATCATCATCTTTTGGCTAGATATAAATGTGTTCACCATGTTTATCCACCTCAGGTGAGGATGGCGGTGTTCACAGATTGTCATGATCCAGAGGTGCAGAACATTGCCCAATAATGTACAATGGCTGTCAACCTAGAGCAGATCTGTAATATAAAGGTGCAACAGGAATATGTGGCCAGGACCCAGAATATTCAAGGAGTCCTCACTGAACTGTGCCCAAACCGGATCTGTGTTTCATGATTGATCTGGTGATTGATATATTTACAGTGTAGAAACAGTTCTAAGATCATTAGGATCAAGTTTATACCTCAATGCAAATTATTTACAAATATGGCAGAAGTTTGGCACCATTTCATCACTGCTATACTTTGATTTTACTCAGTGAAACTTTATACTTGTGAGAACAATCAATAACTTTCAGGAACAGAGAGTAGTCATGGACTCCTCTGATTCATACAGTGTGTAGAGACTGTTTAGACTATTTGTTTTATAAATCCTTGAGAAATGTTCCAGTACCATCTGGGGTATTTATTACAGAAACAAGAGCAGGCTAACTGATGGGAAGGCTTAGTGGCCAAATGACTGAAGTCATCTCTGAACATGAGAGTTCTTATTTCTAATGTTGAATATGAACATTATCTCAATGTCTTGATGTATTTCATATATGTCATAATGCATCACTGGTTACTTCCACAGGTATTTTTATTTTGATTAATAAACCAAAATTAACTGTTCCTGCATTTTTCTGTCAGTCCATTGTGGTGTGACAAAACTTTTCATTATTATCTATGTGTTTAGTTAATGTAACTACTTCACATAAAGGTAGTATCTGGAACTACAGGTGACTGGGTAAACTCTAATAGACAGCTAAAGTCTGTCCTATTGTAATCTCCCAGGTTCCAGGTTACTCAGAAAAGGGAACTTTATATTTTATTAATTCCTGTGACCATTTCACCTAAAAGGGAAAATGATCATAGGTGGGGGACTCTCGAGCTAATTAAGTTTCTCTTTTCGGGAAGGAAGATTTTGGAGGGAAGAAATTAATTTTCCTGGGGAAACCCCTAGATTTCCAGAGCTATTATGGGTCACTTTGGCTTCCAAGAACCCATCCCCTCCAAATGAAATCAGTCCCATCCTTATAGCTTTACTTCATTGTGGGGTAAGTCAGAGTGGGTACTGCTTCCAACTCTCAATATGTCACATTTACTGTTAGGCTCGTCTCGGGGTAGAACTCGTGCTTTCTCGTAACCATACAACATTTATTGTTGGTACCACATAGTGGGTTAATTTTGTTCACACCACAACTGCTTGAAATATGTGAATATTTTCTTTCAGGTTTTTGAAGTGAAACAGAACTCTACATTTTTTTGCGGAACTGTATTTACAATTTTAAGGACCGCATTTGCAAGGCCACTAGGTGGACTTTGTGTAATTCAAGATTCAGAACCACTGATTAGAAATCACTTTAGGTCTTATGTTACCAGGTGTAGATCAGAGGGGTAAATCAGAATCTTTATTGTCTAGTGAGGTTGACTTCGGGTGTTTGGTGTTTTTCTCTCAATAGTCGAAAACTCCAGATTTCGTGCAGGATTTTCCTGCAACATTACATTGTTGATTTGTTGTTTGTATTTCGCCATTGCATGCTTTGTACCGTTTCAGATACAGGGGTTTTCCTATCTGAATCAGACAGAGGCGACACTTGGTATTTTTTTCAAATATTTGGGAAAGATCTAAAATTTAGCATGGCGGAAACAGCTTTACTACGGAAACAATATGTCGATGTAGGCAAATCATGTGGGTTAAAGGGTCCTGAGCTCGCGAAGTACGTCTCTGACGAATTCGATAGACATGAGCGTTTACAGGCTGAGATAACCCAGAAGGAAAAAGACAGAGAGACTGAAATAATTCAGAAGGAAAAAGACAGAGAGGCTGAAATGATTCAGAAAGAGAGAGAAAGCCGGATAGCTTTAGAGTTGGAGGATAGGAAGCTGCAGTGTGAGATGGAAAATAGAGAAAAGGAAAGACAACATCAGTTGGAGATTAGGCGCATGGATAATGAGTTGGAGAGGAGGAGACTGGAGAGTGGTGTTCCTACCACCCCCTCCATTTCCACACGTAGGCCAACTACAGATATACAGACAGAGGAAAACTACCATCACACTGGAGCGATGGCATTTCCTTTGGAACCATATAATGAGAACGCTGAAGGGATTGATCACTATCTTTCCAGGTTCGAACTTATGTGTTCTACATGTGGGCTTGATGAATCTAAATGGTCGGTGAAACTATCCCAGGGTTTAAGAACTACTGCTTTTGAAATTTTCTCTAGACTTAGTCATGAGGAACGACAGGGTTACGGTGTTCTCAAAAGAGCTTTACTAACTCGCTTCGAAGTCGATTCTGATAACTATAAAAGGAAATTCAGATCAGCTAAGAAGGAGCCTGGGGAAAGTTACAGCCAATGGGTTGAAAGATTAAAATCCTACCTGATCAAATGGGCAGAGATGGGAAAGTTTGAAGAAACATTTGAAGGACTCCGAGAGATGATATTGATTGACCAATTAAGGGATAAAATGTCATCAGAACTTCGGGCGTTCTTAACACAGAATGGAGCTGATAGACTTGAGGAAATTATTCTTTTGGCAGAGAGATGGGAGAAATCTCAGAAGGAGGTGGGAAGTAAGAGTCGGATGACCAAAGCTTCTCCCCCAGACCAATCACTCAAGACCAAAGAAAAAGAACACACCAACCCCAATAAGAAGTTGAAGAAATCTGCGAGCACCAGTCAAACTTATATTCAGGCTGCCAAGAAGAGTGGGAAGGACTACTGTACCAATTGCCGGAAGGTAGGACATCACACAAAAGATTGTCGGAAGAAACCTCCTACCCCTCACACAGTTGCATGTCTGACTCGCCGGAAGGAACGTAAGGTGAGCACTAGTGAAACGTCCAGTGTGACAACTCATGAAGACACCCACCCCAAAATTCCGGTAGTGGAATCCATCTTGCTAAATGGATACCCTGCCATTTGCTTATATGATACAGGTCTAAATTATGACTGCGTCGTAGCAACATCCTTAGTTCAGCCAGAACAGTTGACTGAGGAAATGGTGATTATACATGGACCCTTGAAAAGTTCAGCCAAGATATCACTACCTGTGGCTCGAGTACATATAGCTTCGCGTTATGTTACTGGAACAATCAAGGCAGCTGTGATGGAAAATCCCGTGTACCCAGTCCTGCTCAGTTGTCGTTACGTCTTTCTAGGAGAACCTATACAGCCTGTGATAGTCGCTGCTTTGACGACTAATTCGCAGACAGAAAAGACTCCAGCATCGTCGACTCCGACCAACCCTCGATCAGAGGATTTGAAGAAAGCACAGAGTGCTGACAGCACCTTGTTGCCATGCTTCAACAAACTGCCTAAAGCACATTCACCTCCAAGAAGAGGCGACATGTATATGAAGGGTGGACTTCTATATCGCAAGGCAGGTAAAAGTGGACAAGAATATTCTCAATTAATTGTCCCGTCTTCGTATCGTGCTCAACTATTGGATATGGGCCACAACTTATCTTTCAGTGGGCATATGGGAATAAATGCTACTATGCAAAGAATTTCCATGCACTATTTTTGGCCCGGAATGAATTCTGACATCACCAGATATATCAAGTCATGCCCTGAATGCCAAAGAGTGACCCCCAAGACATAGGACACCCCCTGTCCCGCTTGGTGAGATGCCCCTAACTGGATCTCCTTTCGAGAGAGTTGCCGTAGACATTATCGGACCACTCCCCAGGGCGCGGAGGAAGAATCGATACATATTAACATTGGTAGACGTCTGTTCAATGTGGGCAGAAAATATTCCAATGCCATCAAGTGACTCCAAGCACATTGCTGAAGCCTTACTTGAGATATTTACTCGGATTGGATTTCCCCTCAAAATCCTAACCGACAATGCATCACAGTTTCGCAGTAAACTCATGGAAGAAGTCTTTCGGCTATTTCATGCTCGCCATATCTATTCATCTCCCCATTTGCCTCAAACGAACGGGAGTGTAGAACGGTGGAACGGTACCCTCATCAGTATTCTGAGAAAGTTAGCTCATGAAAAACCAGAGGATTGGGACACATATATTCCTGCTGCATTATTCGCATACCGGGAAGTGCCGCATCACTCTACTGGGATTGCGCCCGCAACACTGTTGTTTGGGAGGCCAATCAAGGGACCCTTGGAAGTATTACTGAGAACATGGACTGATAATCATGCAGATGATACAGTTGTTACTGCATCTGTTTATGTTGCTGAGTTGAAGAAACGTCTACAACATGGTTGGAGACAAGCGAATGTGAATCTGCGTCAAGCTCGACGAAGAATGACTCGCAATTTCAACAAGAAAGCAAAAGATAGAGAGCTGACAGTGGGTGAAAAGGTGCTGCTACTACTTCCAACCAGTCAGAACAAGTTGCAAATTGGATGGAAAGGACCATTTGAGGTGACAGAGAAAATATCTCGTACTCACTACAAAATTTCTGTCAAAGGCAAGTTGAAAGTGTTTCACATAAACCTTTTGAAGAAATGGAATGAAAGGTCCGCAACCTCCGAAACTGCACACCTGATGGCTATGGCTGTTGCTACTGAAGTAGAACAAGGAATTACCATGGGAACAGAATGTACACTGCAAGCCAAGGAGACATTTCAGGATGTGGATATCCATACCAACCTATCTCCAGATCAACAGAAGCAAATTCGAGATCTTATGGCCTTGTATGCAGAAATACTTACCGACAAACCAGGTCTTACTAATTTAGTGGAATTTGATATGAAGCTAACAGATGATACACCTGTGCGAGTCAAGACGTACCCAGTTCCTTATGCCAAGCAAAATACTTTGCAGGAAGAGATACAGCAGATGCTCTCATCAGGAATTATATCACAATCTGAATCTCCATACAGTGCTAGTGTGGTGTTGTTGAGAAAACCTAATGGTGAACACAGAATGTGCATCGATTATCGACAGCTCAACGCGATTACTGAATTTCAGGCAGAACCTCTAACCGACCAGAATCAGCTGTTCACTAGTCTCAACACAGCCCAATACTTCACCAGGATTGATCTCAGTAAGGGATATTACCAAATTCCTGTGAAACCGGAAGTCAGACCGTGGTTAGCTTTCAGTATCCTGGAGGACACTACGAGTTCAATGTTCTTCCATTTGGATTAAGTAACGCTCCAAGTGTATTTACACGCATGATGAGAAGATTACTTGACCCATTACATCATCCGGCCATCAGCCACTTCATGGATGATATTTTAGTTGCTACTGAAACATTTGAGGAGCATGTCGAAACATTGCATCTATTGTTCAAGCGACTTAAGGAAACAGGTTTGACAGCAAGACCCAAGAAGTGTCAAATAGGATTTCAACAATTGGACTTCCTAGGCCATAAGGTATCTCAAGGCTTCATAACACCTCAAGGAGGAAATGTGGAGAAACTTCAGAGAGCACCTCGCCCAAGGACCAAAAAGGATGTTCGATCATTCGTCTCCTTATGTGGATTCTATCAAAGATACATTAAGGACTTCAACACACTGGCTGCACCCTTAACGGATCTTACCAAAAAGGGGAATCCAGAGAAAGTCATATGGTCAGCTGATTGTGAGAAGGCTTTTACAGCTCTCAAACAAGCTTTAACAGCCAAACCGATCCTACATCTACCCAACCTCGACCGCTCATTCGTGCTCCGCACAGATGCGAGTAATATTGGAATAGGGGCCACCTTACTCCAGAGAAAAGGAGATGATCACTCAGAGCTATTCCCTGTAGCTTATGCAAGCAGGAAACTGAATGCTTCTGAACGGAACTACTCGGTGATTGAGCGTGAGTACCTTGGTCTAATCTGGGCTGTGGAAAAGTTTCAGGCATACCTGTATGGTAAACATTTTACAGTGCAATGTGATCACCAACCCTTGATGTTTCTGGCATCGTCACGGAATCTGAACGCAAGACTCATGCGATGGTCGCTGCTGTTGCAACCATACTCATTCCAAATCGAATACGTTCCTGGGAAAATGAACGTAGGCGCCGACTTCTTAAGTCGTTGTCCAGTTCCTGATGAACCATCAACTTCGGATGAAGTGGAAAACCAACAAGAGGGATCACAAAAGGAACCGTGTCAGCTGTGAACGACTGAGACGATAGTTCTCCACAGAGATCAATCTGGAGGGGGGCTCTGTCGCATGATTGCGCACTCCGTCTTGTTCACTGCTGCACATCACAATTTCAAAACACACTTCTCACTAAGGGTTTGCACTAGAGAGAATTGGGATGCTAGGAATGTGGCGTCAACAGTATTAATAGCTGTGACACCCAATGATGGACAGATCATGTGGTCTAAGCCCGTTCTGTCCATTGGTTAACCTAGAATAATCGCGTCGCCCGCGAAAGGTTTTGGGTCCAGCGACGCTAAATGTCAAGCACTTGCAGAGCGACCGGCAAAGCATCTAGATGTGATTTAGGTCTCTGTATGTCCCTCATCCTGATTCAGAAGGAAAGCTTCAGACGAAATTATGCCTGAGTTTGTTTATTTCTGAGTCAGGTAAAGCTTTAAGTATGAGAGTGTGTGTGTGTAAGTTCCGGCACTAATATATATATTTATTCTTCTATTAGAAGATAGAAACCAACTTTCAACCAGTCCCAAGATGGCTACTCTCTGCCAGCACTGATGTAGATATCTGACTCCATCTCTCATTCGTTTCCAGAAGAGTGCTGTACAATCACTATGTCTGAAGCTGTGAAAAAGAGGCTCAATTATGCCCACTGTTTCCTATTCTTGAGTCTAAATCCCACTGGCTTGCTGACTGTGTTCAGAGCAGGTTTAGTACAAGATAATCTGTGATCTGTGTGCTGGGTGTCGCCTTAGTTGCAACCCACAGCGAACCGCCAACACACGCGAATGTGAGAAGGAGGAATGAAAGACTCTACCTCTTATCTTATATGTTCGTGGCGTGAAGACAGAATGTGTGTGTAACTGTTTAGCATCCATGACTGGTCCAGCATTTATACTGTTGTGATTTATTCGAACAAGCATTTAGCACTCAGACGAACAACAGTCCAGCTAACAGACCAACACCGGCACTCAAGTGAACGAATAAAAGAAGAATGGTGTTAGTTTGAGAGAATGAGTACAATGTGGTGTCTCATCTTTCTTTCACTCTGTATATATATATGTGTGTTATTGAATGAGAGGCAGTGTAAATCCTCATAAGGAACATTTCACATAGACCTCCACATTCATACCCATTATATGTTACTTATATTAACTTTAGAGTGAAATATTTAATGTATGTTTCTTTACATTATTACTTTGATGCAACATGTGGAATGTAGTTTATTAAACCATCACCCTGTTTGACCGAGTAAGTAAAGGACATAATATGCTTTCATGCATAAGCACTTCTAAACTGTCAAGGGGAAATATCACCCCAGTGTCAGAAGAAGTAAGTAAAGGAAATGACAGAAGAGGTGAGAGGGTATAAACAGGAAAGTATCCAGGCAGACTAAAACAATGGTGGCAGCACTGATTGGTAACATGAGTTAATGAGAACAATCATCCTATTCTGTTCCATTACTATGTAGGGATCAGATATGCTGGGTACATCTCATCATTTACTCTCCATCATTCTTTTCTAGCCTTGTCAGTCATTATGTCTGTGTCCTCTGTGAGAACAACAGCCAACCGGCCCCTAGGTACAAGTGCAGTAAAAAGAAAGCTTGCCCAATATAATTGCTGATGTCTAATGCCAGTACAAGGAGACACAATGTAGCTCTTAACTTGTAGGTACTTCCTGAATTTGCTACCTTCTGTACCTCATGTCTGTAAACCCTTTTCATTCTTGTCCACTGGAGAATCATCATCCTTTGGCTAGATATAAATGTGTTCACCATGTTTATCCACCTCAGGTGAAGATGGCGGTGTTCGCAGATTGTCATGATCCAGAGGTGCAGAACATTGCCCAATAATGTACAATGGCTGTCAACCTAGAGCAGATCTGTAATATAAAGGTGCAACAGGAATATGTGGCCAGGACCCAGAATATTCAAGGAGTCCTCACTGAATTGTGCCCAAACCGGATCTGTGTTTCATGATTGATCTGGTGATTGATATATTTACAGTGTAGAAACAGTTCTAAGATCATTAGGATCAAGTTTATACCTCAATGCAAATTATTTACAAATATGGCAGAAGTTTGGCACCATTTCATCACTGCTATACTTTGATTTTACTCAGTGAAACTTTATACTTGTGAGAACAATCAATAACTTTCAGGAACAGAGAGTAGTCATGGACTCCTCTGATTCATACAGTGTGTAGAGACTGTTTAGACTATTTGTTTTACAAATCCTTGAGAAATGTTCCAGTACCATCTGGGGTATTTATTACAGAAACAAGAGCAGGCTAACTGATGGGAAGGCTTAGTGGCCAAATGACTGAAGTCATCTCTGAACATGAGAGTTCTTATTTCTAATGTTGAATATGAACATTATCTCAATGTCTTGATGTATTTCATATATGTCATAATGCATCACTGGTTACTTCCACAGGTTTTTTTATTTTGATTAATAAACCAAAATTAACTGTTCCTGCATTTTTCTGTCAGTCCATTGTGGTGTGACAAAACTTTTCATTATTATCTATGTGTTTAGTTAATGTAACTACTTCACATAAAGGTAGTATCTGGAGCTACAGGTGACTGGGTAAACTCTAATAGACAGCTAAAGTCTGTCCTATTGTGATCTCCCAGGTTCCAGGTTACTCAGAAAAGGGAACTTTACATTTTATTAATTCCTGTGACCATTTCACCTAAAAGGGAAAATGATCATAGGTGGGGGACTCTCGAGCTAATTAAGTTTCTCTTTTCGGGAAGGAAGATTTTGGAGGGAAGAAATTAATTTTCCTGGGGAAACCCCTAGATTTCCAGAGCTATTATGGGTCACTTTGGCTTCCAAGAACCCATCCCCTCCAAATGAAATCAGTCCCATCCTTATAGCTTTACTTCATTGTGGGGTAAGTCAGAGTGGGTACTGCTTCCAACTCTCAATATGTCACAATCTGCATAGCGTATACTGTTTATATATTGTCCTTGGCTTGGGGACGTAAATTACAAGTATCTCAGAAGTCGAAGTGGGTTCTCCTGGTGGCGAGGGACACTAAAAAGCTAATACACACACCAAAATTTAGTCCAGTGCACTAGAAGTAATTGCACGTTAATGGACTACGTTTAAGTTCAAAGCAAGCGAGCGCCAGACAACATAATAAATAAAAAGATGGTAGCACTTACATTTCCAGATCGGGTAATATACTTAAACAGGTCAACCGATGGCGGGCTGTAAATGAGATACCTGCCAGGCAAACGCCTTTTCTTTCAGAACCGGTTTTGAAGTCGTCAGCAACAATACAGAACTTGGGTCCCGATTCATGCTGCCTGGTTCTGACAAGATGTGACAACAAGTGGTGTCATTGTCGGGGCGATCGTTATACAGAGGGGCCCGACAACCCGGAAAGTCTCGAGGGATATAGAGGCAGTCAGTCCAGGCGGCTGCAAGAACGACCTTCCTGTTAGGTATTCAAAGGTTATAATAATTATGTGTGCCACATGATAGTTAGCAAAAAATGTTCCGCACATGTCAATTCCATTCGTGGCTCTTTGTGTTTGTGCGGCGCGAGCGTGCATGTGTTTATGTGCGCGTGTGTGTGTGAATACCTTGAAATGTATCCGCAACGGCATAATGTGCCATTCACTTCATCACCCGGAGAGCTGCCAGAAAGTTCATCGGTATGTATTAAGTTGTCTTTTAGTCAACGGATCACCATCACGGCACACGGGTATAACCCATAAGTGCTCCGTTCTACTCCTAACTCAAGCCTGAATCCGAAGAATCTCAGCTCATTGCACGAACTCAGTAGCACCGGCAAGGATTCTGAAATACTTTGGGAAATTTTTAACTCGAAATTTTGCCTTGGCAGCGCCGTTAGGCTACTCTTTTTCGATTTCCAACTGCCAAGGGATTTTTTTACGTGCGCAACAATTTATACGGGTGTCCGATCTCACTACACAGAGACCAGGGGCAATTTTGTTACTAGAAGTCCAAGTGAAAAAGTCCTGGCCCTCACCGGGGCTTGAACCCAGGACCTCCAGCACTAGAGGCGGAAACCATAACTCGAGACCACTCAGCCCCCATCGGTATGTATTTGTGTGATTGTATTACATGTATGATTGATTGAATGTACGTATGCGATTGTACAGTACATGTGTGATTAATAGTACCTCTGTGATTGTATGTATGTGTGATTGTATGGCACATGTGTGATTGAATGTATGTGTGATATTATAGTATATGTGTGATTGTATGGTACATGTGTGATTGTATGTGTATGTGTGGTTGTATTGTTCATGTGTGATTGTATGGTAAATGTGTAATTGCATGTACATATGTGATTGTATGTACATGTGTATGATTGTATGCATATGTGTAATTCTATTACTTGGTGTATGATTATGTATATACACGTGACTGTATGCACATGTGTGATTGTGTACACGTGAGATTGTATGCACGTAGAATTGTATGCACGTGTGTGATTGTATGCATGTGTGTGATTGTATTGTACATGTTAGTTAGTTAGTTAGTTAGTTAGTTAGATAGTTAGTTAGTTAGTTAGTTGGTTGCTTGGTTGGTTGGTTGGTTGGTTGGTTGGTTAGTTGGTTGGTTGGTTGGTTGGTTGGTTGGTTGTTTGGCTGGCTGGCTGGCTGGCTGGCTGGCACGCTGGCTGGCTGGCTGGCTGGCTGGCTGGCTGGCTGGTTGGCTGGTTGGTTGGTTGGTTGGTTGTTTGGCTGGCTGGCTGGCTGGCTGGCCGGCTGGCTGCTTGCTTGCTTGCTTGCTTGCTTGCTTGCTTGGTTGGTTGGTTGGTTGCTTGCTTGCTTGGTTGGTTGGTTGGTTCGTTCGTTCGTTCGTTCGTTAGTTCGTTAGTTCGTTAGTTCGTTAGTTCGTTAGTTCGTTCGTTAGTTGGTTCGTTAGTTGGTTGGTTGGTTGGTTGGTTGCTTGGTTGGTTGGTTGGTTGGTTGGTTGGTTAGTTAGTTAGTTAGTTAGTTAGTTAGTTAGTTAGTTAGTTAGTTAGTTAGTTAGTTAGTTAGTTAGTTGACAGATCATCCTCATTGCACATCGAACCATTCAGTCTATAAGTGCTCGGATCCCTTCCTCAGTAAATATCGCAGCATGTAGCGGCTAACAACACCAGTTCTATGTTGGTTTATCAATCTTCGTTGGCTTCCTGCGTAGTGTTCTTGTTTGGCCACCCCTCTTTTTATTTGCTGTTCTCGCAGTCTGGCCATACCTCTTTTAACTTGCTGTTCTCGGAGCTTGACTATGGTTGTAGTTTCACAGTCATCACTTGGTTCTCGTAAAAGTCTTACTTCTCATAGAGCATTCAGAATGTCAGCCTGGTCCATGGCCCGTCCACAGTCCACAGTAGCCTTACCTGCGAACATGTCAGCCCACTCATTTCCTTGTACATCCGCATGCACTGGCACTAAAATAAGACTAATCTTTGTCAGCCGGGACCACTCCAGAGACAGCAACCACTCTCTTCGTATCCACCCCATCTCTCCCTTCTTGAGCATGTCCATTGAGTCGCTAAGGAAACATGCTTTAGTGAATGTCTGTGTATCGAGCCATGTTATTGCTTTACTTACTGCCATGACATCCATAGTCTGGCTACTTGTGGTCAAAGCAAAAGCACCAGAATCCTCCTTCACAATTCTCCCTCCGGCCTGAGCCGTATTTGAACTTCTCACTCGTCGAACGACCGACCCATTCGTGTAAATGACAGTATCACTGTCTAACGAATTCTCGAATTTCAACGTCTCCACAACTGCCAGATTTTATTGTCTGCATTTTCTGTCTAGTTGGATGCAAACTGAAAAGGACGTACAGAAATCTGTTGGAACTTGTACCCACTCCTCGCCAGGTTCTAAGGCCTCAAGTGAACACACCTATTGAAGAATGTCTCCGGCTTGACCCATCCACGACGTTCCTCTTTTTAACCTGCTGCCCTTTACTTTCTTAATTTCACTATGCAGTAGATGTTGTGTGTTTGCATTGACTCTGAGGTAGGCAGGTGCTCTGCAAATTTGTATTCTGTCTCCAGCTGTTGGAAAATCAAGAAGATAGCGCATTGCCCTGAATGCTGTATCTCTTGCACATCCAAGAATAATACGCATAGCTTCGTTCTGTATCCTTTCCATTCTTTCCATCTGCTTACGGCTGTGAGTCAGGATCGTCATCGCATACTCAAACACAGACATTATCAGACACTCGTATAGAAGACATAGATGGCGCTGCTCACAGTTTGCTGCCGTCATCACCCGCATCGCAGCCAAACCCAACTTGGCCTTTGTTATCACCTGGTCGATATGCTCATTATACGCAAGGCTTTGATCAGAACGTATCGCCAGGTAATTCATTGCCTGCGTTCTTTCCACAGTCTCTGAACACAGATTTACAGTTGGTGTTGGAGTGTTTACAGTATGGTTATTCAAAGAGAATCATGTCACTGTTGCTTTTGTTGGGTTGACCACTGCCCCAGCTTCAACACACCAAGTACTTATGCGATTGAGTTCGGTTTGTAGTTCCACAGCAACCTGCTCTCTATCTTTACCTTAACGATCCACTAACACATCGTCGGCATCTGACAATGTCCTCCCCGGTCCAGTGATCTGTTCGCTGGTAATTCTCACAGTGTAGGCGTGGAAAAGCACCGGAGATAATGGTGATTTCCTGTGGCTGGCCCATATATGTTGTTGTTGGTTCAGAAGTCCAACTGCCACATCTAAATAATTTCCGTTGGAAGAGGGCTGCAGCGATCCAACTAAGGAGGAATGGATTTATCTTGGGTTCAAGCAGCTGAAACATTAACAAATCCAACGCATCCTCAAAATACATCGCCGTAGCACATGTTTCAATGCTTGAGTGGAAATCTCCATAGACACCATAGTCAAAAACTTCTGCGTTGGTCCAGATTTATCTGGACGGTACCCTCCAAGGGTAGGTGGGAAACAACCTTGCCTCTCTAGCTGGCTTGATATTTTCCTGGCAATATAGTACATGTGTGATTCTATAGTACATGTGTGATTATATGTACATATGTGATTGTACGTACATGTATGATTGTATGTATATATGTGATTGCATGCTAATGTGTGATTGTATGGTGCATGTGTGATTGTATAGTACATGTGTAATTGTATGTGTGTGTGTGATTGTAAGTTACATATGTGACTGTATGCATGTTTGTTATTGTATGCACGCGTGTATGATTGTGTGTATACGTGTGGTTGTATGTATGAGTGTGATTGTATGTATAAGTGTGATTATATGTATAATTGTGATTGTGTGCACACATGTGATTATAAGCACGTGTGTGATTGTATATACCTGGGTGATTGTATGCATGTGTGTGATTGTATGCGTGTGTTTGATTATATGTATATGCGTGTTTGAATGCATATGTGTCTTTGTATGTATATGCGTGATTGTATGAATATGCGTGATTGTTTGTGAGATATGCCGTGTTTCCCTGAAAATAAGACCTACCCCTATAATAAGCTCTAGCACGATTTTTCAGGATGCTTTTAATACAAGACCTACCCCTAACATAAGCCCTAGTTAAGATGGTCAGCTAGAATGAGAGACTTGTTGTTGAATGGCCAGTCGAGGTACAGACACCACTGGTGCGTACTTGATAATGAACGGATGTGGTTCATAATTCAACACGTCACTCGTGTGAAATAAAGTTACCAATGCCCTACGAGCAGGCTACATGGACAAGAAATGCTCATTTAAGGAAAGCGTTCTCCTAAACGTCCCATACAGTGTCGCTGTACCTTCACATACACGTTCCATACAGTGTCGTTTTACCTTTTCATACACGTCTCATACAGTGACGTTTTACCTTCTCATTCACGTCCCATACAGTGACGTTTTACCTTCTCATTCACGTCCCATACAGTGACTTTTTACCTTCTCATACACGTCCCATACAGTGCCGTTTTAATTTCTCATACACGTCCCATACAGTGCCATTTTTCCTTCTCATACACGTCCCATACAGTGTCGTTTTACCTTCTCATACACGTCCCATACAGTGACGTTTTACCTTCTCATACACGTCCCATACCAGTGACGCTTCATCATTTCCTAAACGTCCCATACAGTGTCGTTTTACCTTCTCATACACGTCCCATACCAGTGACGCTTCATCATTTCCTAAATGTCCCATACAGTGTCGTTTTACCTTCTCATATATGTCCCATACCAGTGACGCTTCATCATTTCCTAAACGTCCCATACAGTGTCGTTTTACCTTCTCGTACATGTCCCATACCAGTGACGCTTCATCATTTCCTAAACGTCCCATACAGTGTTGTTTTACCTTCTCATACACGTGCCATACAGTGACGTTTTACCTTCTCATACACGTCCCATACCAGTGACGCTTCATCATTTCCTAAACGTCCTATACAGTGTCGTTTTACCTTCTCATACATGTCCCATACCAGTGACGCTTCATCATTTCCTAAACGTCCCATACAGTGTTGTTTTACCTTCTCATACACGTCCCATACAGTGACGTTTTACCTTCTCATACACGTCCCATACAATGCTGAATATTTTGTTTCTTTTGCGATCACTGGCTTTGAACTTAACCGTAGTCCATACACACTACTTCCAGTAGTGCTGGACTGAGTTTTGTGTGTGGATTAGCTTTCCCTATTAACAATGCCCCTCGCCATCAGGCGAACCCACTCCGACTTCAGAGGTATTCGTAATTTACGTCCCCAAGTCAAGGACGAGAGGTTAACATTTTAGTCCAACTGTCCGGTGTAGGGGTGAACCCCTTAACTCGGCATCAGCACACCGGATGTCTCAGAACACGCGTTCTTAACCATTCGGTAAAACTGACTTGCCAATGCTGAATATTATCTGCTACATCACTGTACTCCTTGCCAGCTGGCCCGGTTCCAGTTCACTTTGAAGCGAATTTTTGTTTTAATTGACCTTAGCCCTCAAGTCTTCTTAGTCTAAACTTGGTACCAGGAAATGACTTGGGAAGAAAGGGCGGTCTGCATAATATTGACATCACCCGGCGCACTTCGATTGGTCTATAACAATAATGAGCTTGCACCATTTACACAAAACGCTTCAAGTTGATATAAGGATCCCTTACTGTGTATTTATTTATTTATTTATTGTGAATATAGTTCCAGTTTGCTTGAATTTTTTTTTTTTTTTTGCATATCCTTTATAGGACATCGCAGTCAACACCAGCATTTCTGCCCATGTGATCTCTTGGCAAGTTTACGTTCAGTAGTTTGCCATTGCTTTCTGAACGACTTTTACAGAAACCAACGCGAAATCAACGCAACGCGGTCTGCTGCCAAATCGCGCGCAGCTGTGTTTATCTATATATATAAAAGAGACTGTATGTGTGTGATTGGATATGTATTGGATGCGTTCGATAACGGTACATCCGATTGAGATGAAATTTTCTACACGTCTTCCTTTCATTCCTGTACAACCGACTGTAATAGTTTCTTAGTGTAAAATTGGCTACTTACTTACTAAAATTTCATTTTGTAATTACATGACTTAACATAAGAAATATTCTATAAAGGGACATAACTTTTAGTAGCACTGATATGTCTTAGGTTAAGTCCCCTGGCTATAGATAGCTATATAAATAAATAGATACATAGATAGATAGATCTGACCCGATAGATAGAGAGGGTGGGATAGACGGAGTGAGAGACGGACGGGCAGGCAGGCAGACAGACAGACAGATAGATAGACAGATAGATAGACAGACAGACAGACAGCCGGGTCGACAGACAGACAGACAGACACACAGTCGGGAACGGGAACTTATATGACTACTTATATGAATTAAATTAGATGCTCCCCACCAGGGACTGGGTGAAGCCGGGCCGGGTCAGACAGACAGACAGACAGACAGACAGACAGACAGACAGCCGGGTCGACAGACAGACAGACAGACAATCGGGAACGGGAACTTATATGACTACTTATATGAATTAAATTAGATGCTCCCCACCAGGAACTGGGCGAAGCCGGGCCGGGTCAGACAGACAGATAGTCGGGAACGGGAGCTTATATGACTACTTATATGAATTAAATTAGATGCTCCCTACCAGGAGCTGGGCGAAGCCGGGCCGGGTCAGACAGACAGACAGACAGACAGACAGACAGACAGACAGACAGACAGACAGATAGATCCCCGCCAGGGCCTGGGCGAAGCCGGGCCGGGTCAGCTAATTACTTTATATGGACAAGTTTAATTGCTTAAAGCTTCGGCAAGTTTCGTAATTTTATATTGTCTTTCTCCAGGCTTGGTTGTTTTGCTATTTTAAGCTATTTAGTCCTTATTGAGTGGTAAACTAGTTTCCTGTATTTTGCAAAGATTAATTTATAGTCGCCGGTCTCTCTGGCCGAGGGGTTACACCACTTTCTCCGTAATCCCGTTTAACACGCAGAGTCTAGTAGCGGGCGAGAACTGGGAGCGGTTCGTCCCCCACTGGTGACTTGCGGGATAACTGAGCCGGCCGCTCAGAAAGCAATGGCAAACTACTGAGCGTAATCTTGCCAAGAGATCAACAGACAGCTGAAAGATGCTGCTGTTGACAGCGATGTCCTGTAAAAGGATATGCGAAATAAAAAAAAAAAATTTTTTTTAATTTATAGTCTCCCTTTATGTCAAATGTTCTATTTTTCAGTTATGGTTCAGGTTACTGTAACTTTATCTTCGAAATCTTGGAGTCCCTATTCCCCAATGCGGAGTATGGTTTGTAATTTTCCCTTGCGCCTCTAGGTATTGCCGGTCTTCGTGGCGAAGAGTTTACGGACGAGGTTCGTGATCCCGCATACCCGCGTTCGAAACAGCTGCTGGCGATTTAGCAAGTGACCGCGTTGCGCTGGGTTTTTTTACGAAATGGTATGGGTGCCGGTCTCTCAGAAAGCAATGGCAATCTACTGAACGTAAAAATGCCAAGACATCACCAGCAGCAAACAATGCTCTTGTTGACTGCCAACGTGCTGTAAAGGATTTGCAAATAACATCTAGGTATTGATTCGTTACAGCTTTGAGCACACCCAGGTCAGCTATTTCTCCAGTCCGTTTATGTTGTGCTGTAATTTGCTACTGTATTTGTATGTACATGTGGACGATTTACGGTACAAAGATGTGTGTAAGCGGGACATGATTGATACAGGAATTGATATTGCACATTGGAAGCCAAGTTGCCGGTAATCGCATTGCATAGAGGGCAAAGGTCATAAATGAAATGAAGACAAAGGAGAAAATGATGGCAGATAGGTCAGAGTGCGTGATGGTGGAAGTGACCATGTGTTCACCTATAACCATTGTGGACAACCATTTATTACTCTAATTGGTCTGATCAGTCACATTCGCTGCTGCCATGGGCTGTAGTAATTATACATTGTTTTTTATTGAAGCACAACGTAACAAACTATCGTCTGTCAAGACAGCAGGGTGCCATTGTTGAGTAAGGAGAGTTTGTTTCATTTAGATCTTTTATAACACCATAGTGACAAGGGCTTGTGGGTGAGGCAGCACGTGCTATATTAGCTACACATTTCACTGTTATCTCTGTTGATTAATTTATTTAGCACAATTACTTCGATGTTCAGTTCTATATATGCCGTTAAAAATGCAAGATTTGATGTCTATATAGACTGCCATCTTTAACCATAGGCAGATGTATCACCTGCTTTGTTTATTAAACGTAAATTGGTTGTCGATCTCCCAGTTCTTTGCTTCATTTCTGCGTACATTAGCATCTATTATAACCTGACGTTTCTGAATGATAGTTATATTATATACGTGTGTTATTATACGTGTGTTATGTATATGTGTGTTGGTTATATGTGTGGTATGTATATATGTGTCTTAAGCGTGTGTATATTACGTATACGTATGATATGTAAATCCATGTTATTTGCGGTTCATAATCAACATATCATCACATTCACCGTATTGGAGTTGTTCATATTATACTTGTTCATATAACATTAGTTGACACGCTACAGATAATGAATGTATAATGTATTGTCAGTTCTCTTTTATTCATCGCATGTCTACAGTAATGTGTACCATCTTATCTAGTAAAGGCGAAGTTACGGTGCACAGATAGCGACAGTTGTTGCCTATGTAGATTCACCGGAATGTCAGGGCGTGGTGGGCACCTGCTGTCACCCCTGACAAGATGATATCAGACAAAACCCAGAGACGTTCGACACGGCCATTAGTATCGTTGACGTTAGGTGACTTGTGACTTTCGACTTGTGACTTTCGAATGCACATAAAGCAAATATTCTGTATAGATAGTATACAAGGGTAACCACAATCTACTAAACGTTTCGGTTAAGTAAACCTCCGGTAGCAAAGACAAATAATTTGCATTAATTACAACAGATATTAGCACAAAGTTTAGAATTTGTAACTGTAAAGTATGGATCAGAAACATGGAGGACTAAAGTAATTATTAATAAACTACGAATATTAATTAACTGATGTCTGGGCGGCATAGTGAGACTAAACTAATATAACAGAATTATCCATGCGGAGCTCGAGGGGAGGATGAGACAAATAGCAGCGAGCCACGAGATGAAGGAAAGGCGCTGACACTGGGTAGGACACACAGTGAGAAAACCTGATAACAGTATAACTAGACACTCTCTTGTCTACCACCCACAGGGCCAATCATATAGAGGGAGACCTCAAACACACGCTGAAGAAAATTAGAGACAGAGATGAAAAATATGGGGAGCGACCCGAAAGACACAGCAAATGTTAGAACTGCTTGTGTGTGGTGTAAGAGGACCTATGGTTCAATGGGGGATAAGGGGTAGAAGAAGAAGACACCAGATAAATAAGCTCATAGGACATGGAGAATAGAGAGGACGTAAAACGAATTCAATCATGCAGGCTATGGCGTGAAATCAAGCTAATCTATGATTACAATGATCTAGTTATATACGGGTGTCTAACATTTATCCGGGGATGTAAGGTTCTACATATTCGCGCAATGTCAACGACCATGTAAATCACATTTCAGCCAAAGTATTATTCAATTTTCACATAATAAGATACATACATCTGCAGTATACACCTGACCAGATGCAGCACAATATTTCAGGCAAGAAATCGTGCGATATTTTACTATGGCCTTTGTTTCAATGTATTCAGGGAACAGCGTGTAGTGAATGTCAGGCCGGCTCTGGGGCGAAGGGGTTTAGGACGCATTTCGTAATACCGCATACCGTGTTAGAAATACGTCTGCGGGAGATTTGGCAGTAGACCGCCTTGCGTTGGATTTTATAAAATTATATTAATACCAGTCGTTCAGAAAGCAATGGCAAATTACTGAAAATAAATTTGCCAAGAAATCACAAACAGCAATAAAATCCTGGGGTTGACTGTGACATCCTGTAAAAGATATGCAAATAACTTGAACATAAAGCTGTGGGGTGGCTGGGATTGCCCTAGGTTGTGTATCACAAGAGAGGATACTCATTATAGTTCCAGAGAAATGCATGGGAAACGACTGGCGTGGGTGATCATGCTTCTCCACATCTTGTAATCACCAGCATCAAGTAGCAGTTCGTGTGCACACCCACCTCATACACCAGTGATCCGGAGTTCGATGCCGGGTCCAGTCAGCGATATGCACTACTGACGAGCCCAAACGAGGGCGAAACTCGAGTCTAGTGCTTCCAATCTGACGTGGACAAGGCCCGAGGTTCGTACCTAAATACAATCAGCGTTGCTAGTAGTGGGTTGTGATCAATCTTCAAACCTCAAATCAGGAAACAACCAAATAAATCAATTCTTCTATCTGTTTGTCATTTTTTTTTTTTTTTGGCGCTCGCTTTGAACTTAATCGTGATGTAAACACACAACTTCTAGTAGTGCTGGACTGAATTTTCCGTGTGGATTAGCTTTCCCTATTAACAGTGTCCCTCGCCAGCAGGTGAACCCACTGCGACTTCAGAGGTACTTGTAATTTACGTCCCTAAGTCAAGGACGAGAGGTCAACATTTTAGTCCAACTGTCCGGTGTAGGGGCTGAACCCCTTACCTCGGCATCAGCACACCGGATGTTTAAGAAAACGCGTTCTTATCCATTCGGTCATGCTGACCTCCTGTCTATTATTTTATTTGTCTTTAAGACCACGCTGCTCATTTTGTACCCTGTAATAACACAACACATAAAATTTTTAATGTCGTTTCATTACCTCTGGTTAGATTCAATGTTTCAGAGCCATATAGTGCTACAGACCTGATTTGTATAGTGTGATTCTTGTCCGCATCTCGATGTGTATGTTTGCTTGCTGTTGAAACGGTTCTTTCTCACACAATGCTGCTTCACTACTGCGATAAAAAGAAATGTTTGGAGATTTAGTAAGAGTTCCGAACAACACAAACTGTTGCGTGATGCGAACTCATATATTCACAACTGATATCGGAGTTTCTTAATGATTCCGTCTCTTCTGTAGTTACCGTTGATCCATTTTTGAGTTACAACCAGAATGCAAGGATGTCTATTGATCTGTCTTCGCACGGTGAGATTTAAAATATTTAGGTGGTTGTAGTGCAAGGGATGACATAACATGCAACTTTGGTCAGAGCACACAATGAAATGTGATCAGGGCACTTGATGTATTCCTGTATTCTACACACAATCGCGAACCAAACAATCATCGTCACGTGCCATGCCGGTAAGCGTGGGCGGTCATGTTTCGCCATCTTACACGATCACCAGAGTCGCGAATCAGCTCTGTGTTTTGTCTCGACCATATCACGTGTTCAAGCCATTATGATATTTACTTCTCTGCCGCCCTCTTGTTCTCTTCCCCTGAATCTTGCCAGTTGTCACCAAGTTCTCCAATTTAAGTCCTCTCATGACGTCTCCAAAAAAAAAAAAAAAAAAAAAGCCAGGTTATAGTCATCATCGTCATCATATGTCCTGCCAACTGATGTAGGCGTTCGTGTCTCTCCAAAAGTCTCATAAGGTGTATAACACACGCAGCTGGAAAAACCTGAAGAGATAGAGAGATACATGAGAAACTAAGAACAAGTGTATGGATAATACCAATTTCTGACAAAGAATTAGATGGTTCGGATATTTAGCTGGAATGGAACAAGATCAACCAGCGGCCAGAGCGTTCTATGTGAGAACATTGGGATACAAGGTGAGAGGACGACAAACGACGAGTAGAGTTAAAGAGAAACTAAAGTAGTCAAATACCATATAGGCACAATCAAAATTAAGTCAGTTTCATGCCCTTTACATGATGTCGCAATCTACCCTAGCATTTTCTGGCCGTTTTTGATTTACCAGGCATTTTTTAACACTCAGAAGTTTGCTATTAGACGTAGACAGTCACAATTTGTTGGACACGATATGAGAAGAAATAACCTTTAGAACTTGGTGACAACGGGCAAGATTGGGGGGAAAGAACAAGGGGAAGACAGAGAAGTACATATCTGAAGGCTTGGCCGCGTTGTATGGTCGAGACAAGAACACAAAGCTGATACACGACTCTTGTGATCCTATGAAATGGCGAAATATGACCGCCCTTGCTTATCGTCACGGCACAAGATGATGATGAGTTTGCCAATACTTACTGAAGAGCCGACGCTTATACCACCGGAATCAGCGCAAGGTGATCTACTTCCAATTCTTCCTCGACTCAGTGTGCCAGAGAATTGTGGAACACTTTCACTGCCCTAGGTCACAACTCCGACACAAGCAACAAGACAAGCGACGCTTCACAGAAACAGCAGATAGGACAATAGAAGTGGAAGATTGCTTACAGCAGTCTTGTATTCATATACACTTTTACTTAAAGAACCACCTTTTCACTGGTATTTTTTTTTTTTCGCTCGATTTGAATTCAAGCGTTGTGTTATGGTGCGTTGTTATATTATGTAACATCACGTTGCGTTACGTTAATTTACGTTATATTACGACCGAAATCCCCACACACTGGGTATTTTTACGGTTTCTGTGTGTGGGTGTGTGTGTGTGAGATTGCGTGTGTGAGAGAGAGTGTGTGTGTGAGAGAGTGTGTGAGAGAAAATGTGTGTGTTTGTTGTGTGAGAGTGTATGTGTATGAGAGAGTGTGTGAGAGAGAGTGAGAGAGTGGTGTGAGACAGAGAATGTGAGTGTGTGAGACGAGAGTGTGAGTGACAGAGAGAGAGGGAGTATTGAGAGAGAGAGAGTGTGTGTGTGTGTGAGAGAAAGCGTGTGTGTGAGAGAGTGAGAGAGAGAGAGAGAGAGAAAGAGTGGTGTGAGAGAGGAAGAATGTGAGTATGAAAGAGAGAGAATGTGTGTGTGAGAGTGTGGTGTGAGAGAGAATGTGTGTGAGAAAGAGTATGCGTGAGAGAGAATGTGTGTGGGAGAGAATGTGTGTGAGAGAGTCGTGTGAGTAAGAGAGAGAGAATGTGAGAGAGAGTGTGTTTTTGAGGGAAAGAGAGAGAGAGAGAGAGAGAGCGTGTGTGTGTGAGAGAGGATGTGTGTGAGAGAGAATGAGTGTGTGAGAGAGAGTGATGTGAGAGACGAAGTATGTGTATGTGCGTGCGTAAATGCGTGCATGCGTGTGTATGTCATAAAACAGTCATCTGTTGTCAAAGAATATTTATACTACATTCATACAACTGGAGCTGCGCACATCCTGGTCTAACGTTGACAGTTTTCCTGTCACGATCAGTTCGTAGAAATCAGTTGAAATCATTTCAATGCCCTTTCATGAAACTACACCTAATATTTCCCACTCTCAGAATACCTGGGGTGACGAGGTTACCCGCTGAAATCCGCGATAAGACTGTTGGCCTTCATAGCACAGCTCCGTTTCCAATTCACTGAGTCGGATGAAAAGAATACCACTGCGTTTAGAAACGACAACCCGCTGTTCTCTGTGCCGTGGTGACTCGGGTTATCTCCGATCTACGTTTTTTTTTTTTTTAAATACCCCATGGTTCTGATTTAAGTAAGTTGTACGTAGATGCTTTGTGGGTTAAGTGGATGGTAAATAAATATGACAAACATCATGGGAGAAATGGGTTATAAATACTAAATGGGCTGCGGGTGAAGTCGGTTGTACGTATTATATGGTCTATGGATTAAGTGGATGGTAATTTTTGTGTTGTAGATTAAATGGGTTGGGGATTGAGTGGGTTGCACTTAGCAGATGCTTTATGGATTAAGTGGATGGTAAATATTGCAGTTATGGATGAAGTGGGTTATAAGTATTAAATAGATTACATATTAGGTGGGATGTGTGTATTACATAGGTTTAAGATTAAATGGCTTGAATGTATTACACAGGTTTACTACAGGATACAAATGAACATTGTAAACTGATTAGAGAAATTAGACGTAGACAGTCAAAATTTTTTGGACATGTTATGAGAAGAAATGGATTGGAGAACTTGGTGACAACTGGCAAGATCGAAGGAAACAGACCAAGAGGCAGACCGAGAGGAAAATACCTGGATGTCTTGGCCACATGGCATGGACGAGACAGGAACACTGAGCTGATCCACGACACTGGTGATCGAGTGAAATGGCGAGTCATAACCGCCCACGCTTTCCGGCATGGTACATGATTGATTGATTGATGTATTACATAGGTTTAAGATTAAGTGGGTTATAAGTATTAAATAGGTTAACATTTAAGTGGATTGTATGCATTATATAAGTTTAAGATTAAGTGGGTTGTATGTATTACATAGGTCTAAGATTAAGTGAGCTGTGTGTATTATATACGTTTACGAGTAAGGGAATTGTGTGTATTAAATATCTTTAAGGTTAAGTGAATTGTATTATTATATAGATCTAAGATTAAGTGGGTTATAAGTATTAAATAGATTAAAAGTAAAGTGGGTAGTATGTATTATATAGGCTACGATTGCGGGTTGAAACTTCCTATTCCACTCATACATATGCTGGGCTGACAGTCATGTAATGCCATACTGGACCTTCATTGGCCGATGCGTTTCCATAGATTTTATCACTTCACTGATCAAAGAATGGATAACAGAACGCTACTCCTCTTTGGTACATGTAAACAGTAGGGGTGTGGGGGCTACGATTGCGGGTTGAAACTTCCTATTCCACTCATACATATGCTGGGCTGACAGTCATGTAATGTCATACTGGACCTTCATTGGCCGATGCGTTTCCATAGATTTTATCACTTCACTGATCAAAGAATGGATAACAGAACGCTACTCCTCTTTGGTACATGTAAACAGTAGGGGTGTGGGGGATTCTTTAAACTATCCTTATGACGTCATCGTGTTCGTCTGCACCATGATGTAACGTGAACAACGTGAACAATCTTGACATCCTTACCAACAACACTGACAGATTACAAGATCCTTACCAACAACGCTGACAGTTTACAAGATCCTTACCAACAACACTGACAGATTACAAGACAATGACATGTTTCTTGTAATTTATATCTCACTTTTTTAATGTTTAATTTGAAGCCCCTCGTGTAGGTCTTTGTCTCTCAGTTGTGGAACAATCTTCCACCAGAAATCTAAGACACCACCGATCACTATACATACATCTGTAACAATATCAGTTGGGTAGGCTGGGCTATGGTTACACCTTATGTTTCAGGACACGCTCTGGTCAATACACGGGTGTAGCTAGTCTCCCGACCCCTCAGGCCCCTGGACTCTGCTTTCTTTCACTCACTCAACCTAGGAACGACACCTCTAGGGACTCAATCAAGACGACAGAGCTCAACTCATTTTAAGAGTATAGGAGAGGACAGGTTGCGATGAAGGAAGTGGTTGTAGCTAGATAAACATAGAGAGATCAGCATCAGGCGATCAGTGGTGTCATCACTGGGCATCTGCGGTTTTGGTTAGTACGCCTGGTAGTCATGGGTAGCTCACCAGATCTCTGAGGATCCTCCTTCCGGTAGCGTAGAATGGGCCGGCTGGTAGGAGGTGGCACCCTTTTCTCAGGTAAATGGTCGGACTCCAAAGGTAGACTGGGCTGACTATATGCAGTCGGATAATGTACTGTTCAGATAAATTGCTGTAGATCTCGTGGACTACGGCAAGTGAAAGCGGTCCCGATCAAGCAATGTCCAAACGTAGGGACCACCACGGATTCAAGGCTTCGTCTCAAACATCTCTTGCAGACACACCTTCTCGTCGGAGCATCACCGCTCTTAGTATATTTGACAATGTCTCTGTTGACCTCATCATGGCCTGATAAGCTTAGGTGTGAGATACACTGGAATATGGAGAAAAACAGTTCTTACTCTGTGTGTACTCTAGTGAATGTGGATTGATGAAGGGATCTTCAGCTGGGGTTATTAACTGGCGAAGGGGACTTCATACGCCGGATTCCAGTTCACCGCTCCAACACTGGGGATGCGTCATGGTCACTGGCGTCGGTGGCTATCGCTGGTCCTCCTTCCCATATTCCTCTCAGGCTTTTTCAGACTTCACCACAAGAAGATCGCTCCTGTAAGTAGAGGATCTTGTGAGAGAACCTTGAAACAACCCATTGGTACATGGCACTTGAACGGGGCCGACAAGCCCTCAGCATTTGATAGACACATTAACTATGTTCTACCTGACCCTGTAATACAGAGACAGACAGACAGACAGACAGACAGACAGACAGACAGACAGACAGACAGACAGACAGACAGACAGACAGACAGACAGACAGACAGACAGACCGACAAACAGACAGACAGACAGACAGACAGACAGACAGACAGACAGACAGACAGACAGACAGACAGACAGACAGACAGACAGACAGACAGACAGACAGACAGAGAATACTTAAGTGAACTGGTCCATTATCCGTCAGGCAGCCCCTTGATCAGCTTCGTCTCGGGAAGGTTAGGATCCAGCTTAAACAGGTCCGGCGGTCGCAGCAACAGTGACATCAGGAACCAATTTAGACAAAACTCACTCTTTCTCACTCTTTCTCACTCTCTTCATTTACTCTATTATAATAGAGTCCTCTATTTAAGGGTTAGTGGTCATGTGAATGGGGTTGCTCGTCTTCCCAGACGATTCCTTTTCATTCCGTCATCATAGGTCGTTGCGTGGTCTCGAGGTATGGTGTCCGCCTCGAGTGCTGGAGGTCCCGGGTTCAAGCCCCGGTGATGACCGGAAATTTTTCACGTGGACTTCTAGTAATAAAATGTCTCCTGGTCTCTGGGTAGTGAGACCAGACGCCCGTGTGTATTGTTTCGCACGTAAAAACATCCCTTGGCAGTTGGAAATCGAAAAAGAGTAGCCTAACGGCGCTGCCCTGGCAAATTTCGAGTTAAAAATATATCCAAAGTATTTCAGGATCCTCGCCGGTGCTGCGGAGTTCGTGCACTGAGCTGAGTTTCTCCAAACTCAGGTTTGAGTTAGGAGAACGGAGCACTTATGGGTTACACCCGTGTGCCGTGATGTTGATCCATCGACTAAACTAAACTAATCTAAACTAAACTATACTTGTAAAAGTAAGTTTCATGTTTAACAAACACGTCATGTATACTTGTGAATGTACATCTTTCGAATGTACATAGTAATGTTGATAAAACACGTCATCTATGCAAGTGAATGTACATTCTATGTTTAACGACATCATGTGAATGTTCATTCCTTGTTTAATATATATCTCATTGCCAGGGGTCCGGACGTGACGTTTGTGCATGGCCCACATATAGGCGTCATGCCACGGATCATACATGCGTCACTTCTGGTGGCCCCAGTATGTTTACACAAGAGTGTCTTGACCCAAGACAATTAGGTTTAGGCATAATATAGTGTTGACCCGATGCGTCCTCAACTTGTCAGGGCTCAGAAGCGTTGACATTGTCAAGGTACAGAACTGATGGCTATCATTGGGTGTCTATGATGTTACTCTTTGACTCTAACATCCTTCCATTGTATACTTGACGAACCACAGAGCGACACACTAACTACAAGTATTCAAAGTACGCCCAACGGTTTGATGTCTTCTATTGCACTGATATGTTTACAATGATTAACATGATCACAGCTATCTATCACAAATCTACAAATCTCAGTCAACGTAAAATGCCTAAAAACAATAGTAATTAAAACTATAATGTATCTGACGGCAATCTCAAGGTTTGCTACTACAAGTCTGACCAGGTCTTACTTCGTCCACGGTCTTGACTTCAAGTGAGTGTAGAAGAGACCTTTCTCTTCTGGACCCGGTCGAAAGCCTGATTTTCGCACAAGGCAATCTATCCTTTCAACAGTGATAAGAGTGTGGGATTTACTCACTCTCATTGGTCCTTTACACTCATCTTAGTTGTAAATTATCTTTCCATGTTTAACACACGCGTAATTTATGCTTGTTTTCAGATATAAAATCAAAGCAAATACTGGCAAAGGAAAAGATGAGTTGAACAGAAACATAACAAAAACAAATCAGCAAGACTGACAACAGACGCCGGACTATCAACACGATACACGGCGTCCAAGAATGTTTCAGCTGGGTTGGTTTATGCTTATCGCAATTGAGCTGTGCATGTGGGAAGTTGCCTTTTCGCAGACTTTGTACAACTCCACACTGGCCTGCACTAGAGGCGCTGGGCAGACTAATGTTGTGATAGACTGCAAGGCTGTGTATCCGGACGGAGCTACTCGTGTGCTGTCGTTTTCTCGGGTCTTTTTTGGAGCAACTCCCAATACAAGGTAGGTGATGTTTGAACTCCTCTTTCTACCACTTCAGGGCCTTTGGTTAATACAAGGTGGGTGACGTTTGAGCTCTTGTCTACCACTCTAAGGCCTTTGGTCACTTTAGTGACTTTGGTCAATACAAGGCGGGTGACGTCTGAGTTCTTGTCTACCACTCTAGGACCTTTGGTCACTTTAGTGACTTTGGTCAATACAAGGCGGGTGACGTCTGAGCTCTTGTATACCACTCTAGGACCTTTGGTCACTTTAGTGACTTTGGTCAATACAAGGCGGGTGATGTTTTATTTCTTTTCTACCACTCTAGGGCCTTTGGTCACCCTAGGGTCTTTGGACAATACAAGGTGGGTGATGTTTGAGCTCTTGTCTACCACTCTAAGAGCCTTTGGTCACTTTAGTGACTTTGGTCAATACAAGGCGGGTGACGTCTGAGCTCTTGTCTACCACTCTAGGACCTTTGGTCACTTTAGTGACTTTGGTCAATACAAGGCGGGTGACGTCTGAGCTCTTGTCTACCACTCTAGGACCTTTGGTCACTTTAGTGACTTTGGTCAATACAAGGCGGGTGACGTCTGAGCTCTTGTCTACCACTCTAGGACCTTTGGTCACTTTAGTGACTTTGGTCAATACAAGGCGGGTGATGTTTTATTTCTTTTCTACCACTCTAGGGCCTTTGGTCACCCTAGGGTCTTTGGACAATACAAGGTGGGTGATGTTTGAGCTCTTGTCTACCACTCTAAGAGCCTTTGGTCACTTTAGTGACTTTGGTCAATACAAGGCGGGTGACGTCTGAGCTCTTGTCTACCACTCTAGGACCTTTGGTCACTTTAGTGACTTTGGTCAATACAAGGCGGGTGACGTCTGAGCTCTTGTCTACCACTCTAGGACCTTTGGTCACTTTAGTGACTTTGGTCAATACAAGGCGGGTGACGTCTGAGCTCTTGTCTACCACTCTAGGACCTTTGGTCACTTTAGTGACTTTGGTCAATACAAGGCGGGTGACGTCTGAGCTCTTGTCTACCACTCTAGGACCTTTGGTCACTTTAGTGACTTTGGTCAATACAAGACGGGTGATGTTTGAGCTCTTGTCTACCAATCAAGGGCCTTTGGTCAATATAAGGTGGGTGATGTTTTATTTCTTTTCTACCACTCTAGGGCCTTTGGTCACCCTAGGGTCTTTGGACAATACAAGGCGGGTGATGTTTGAGCTCTTGTCTACCACTCTAGAGCCTTTAGTCAATAAAAGGTGGGTAATGCTTCAACTCTTTGCCATAATTTTGTTTCATGTAGATTTGAGTATACTGGCAAACAGTAGACAACTTCAGAATGTTCACAGCAAAAATGACTCCAACACCTAAGTGTCGCAGTTTTATATAAACAAATATGTATTAGGTGACTGCGATAACATTGATTGCATACATCGCCGGTAACTTCATTCAAATGTATAATAAATGCACTGTATCGTGTTCCTGCGTATGGCCATCCGTCCGTAGTCCCCATTCATTATATGGTTCCTGTCGTCAAAGGGTTACTTACCATCCTGCTGCTTATCACTCATAACTGTCAATAGTAACTGTTAAATGTTATACACTTACAGTTCGGCCGCCGGCATGACCACACAAACTAAACATTGAACCTACGTCCTGGAACTCTAAGTTAACAGTGTCACATCGTCCACAATTGTTGCATAATCTGACTGAAGTTGCTATCAGATGGTTGTTTACACATTCAAGTTCCCCAAGCCGAATACGTTAGAAACACATTTCCGGCTCTATTTCACGTTATATCACGCGGCTGTTCCTAAATAGGTCTATGTAGTGCAAATCAATACTAGTCTAAACCCGTTTGTTCACTTTTCAGTGAGCTGGTTTATGGCTGTATGCCCCTCCCCCCATTTCAAGATTTGTTTACACATTTTGCCAGTCTGGTCGGTCTGTTATTTATTGACGTGAGACTAGAGTAGTACGGTCCACTTATAAGTATTTGTCACTATTGTCTCATATTCATACATTCATAATTAAAAATAACTTGTTGTACCTGGATACACCATCGCGTCACCAAAATAAAAGAAAAATAGATATATTTATAGCGGACACGAAACTTCCAATCCATCATTGCTTGAATGCCGCGTAAATTCAGCCTCATTTGCGTTCGAAGAACTGAAATCTAACTGTCGTGAGATCCAATGTCCCTTTGACATCCTCGTGCAGTTCTTAACCTTCATGCCTTGGCATGAGCATCTTACTCCTTCTACAAGCCATTACGCACTGGGTGAAGGTAAGTGTGCTTCTGTTAATCCTTAATATTAACATTGACTTTGTCAAGCATGATGATCTGAGGTTTGATTATTTGCCTTGTTACTGACCCATGTCACTTCTCATGTACTCTTAGCCAATTATTATTACCGTGTGAATGTATTTGTACCTTTCTGTGGGTTCAACTTGTAGATATGCCTCTTGCCTACACCTGTATACTCTTTCTTAGTTTCTAATGTGATTTGTCACAATTTGACTGTACACTTGACCGATTGTGTTTTTCATCTACTTATATGTGTATACTTCTTCTCTTCATATACAGTTCACCTTTTATATCATTATTTATCTTATATCGTTCCATGCAACCAATCAATGTAATCTAACAATGTCAACAAAATTAAAATTTTACAATTACAACATAACGCAAAAATGTATTATGAATTACTATAGAATTTGCAACATTGCAATATTTTCAAAGACTCTGACTAGGTGCAAGAGATTGACCTATCAAGATGTCGCATTTAACTACACTACCAGAAACATTCAATTTATTGAACTATCTAGTCTATTTGAACATTAACAAATGTCTACCACTCAAGGGCACCTTTGGGTTGTGCTAGACTTGGTGTAGTGTAGTGTAGTGTAGTGTGGCGGTGTAAAGTAGTGTAGTGTAGTGTAGTGTAGTGTAGTGTAGTGTAGTATAGTGTAGTGTAGTGTAGTGTCGTGTAGTGTAGTGTAGTGTAGTGTAGTGTAGTGTAGTGTAGTGTAGTGTAGTGTAGTGTAGTGTAGTGTAGTGTAGTGTCGTGTAGTGTAGTGTAGTGTAGTGTAGTGTAGTGTAGTGTAGTATAGTGTAGTGTAGTGTAGTGTAGTGTAGTGTAGTGTAGTATAGTGTAGTGTAGTGTAGTGTAGTTAGTGTAGTGTAGTGTAGTATAGTGTAGTGTAGTGTAGTGTAGTTAGTGTAGTGTAGTGTAGTGTTGTGTAGTGTAGTATAGTGTAGTGTAGTGTAGTGTAGTTAGTGTAGTGTAGTGTGGCGGTGTAGAGTAGTGTAGTGTCGCGTAATAAATTGTAGTCTAGGGTAGCGTGGCGTTACCTGACATGTTGTAGTGTAGTCTGCCGTGGGGTAGTTTGGTGTGGTAAAATATGGTGCTGAATGGTGTATTGCGATGTACCGTAGTGTAGTGTGTTGTGGTGTGGCTTGGTGTAGTGTGGTGTGGTGTAGTGTACAGTAGTATCATGTGGCGTGTATAGTTGTTTATGTTGTGATGTGTGTATTGTAGTGTGGTGTGTGTAGTCCTACGAATTGTGATCTTATATGTACCTTCACTTCTACGAAACACCTTTTTTTTTAGATATGGATGTTTAATTAAGGAATTTTTGCTTCGTTAAACACACAAATAACAAGAATTGTATTTACCTGTTTGATACCCCTTACAGCGGATGCAGCAGAACAGCCCCCTATGCAAACTGTTGTGCTCGTGACACAAACACCCCAGGCTGTACCTTCCCTGTCGATGCAGAGCTGCAGGAGATCGTGGACAAATGCTCCGGAGCAAACTACTGCAGCTTTTCCGGAAAGAGACTCTCTACCTCTCTGGGCAACTGTGATCAAAATATATATCCAAGTACAACCTCATTTTCTTTTGTAGAGTACAACTGTACCGACCGCATTCCAACCACAACTACCACAAGAGCGACAACAGCGGTACTTACCACTGATCGATCGTCCTCAACATCTAGCGTCACTATCATTCCAACCGCTGAAACCAACTTTAATTCTTCCTTGGCTTGCACAAGAGGCGCTGACCAGACGTATCACAGCATAGACTGCAGGGATCATTATCAGGACGGCGGCAATCGGTCCTTGTCAATAGTTCGTGTTTTCTACGGAACAACTCCTCTGTCCAGGTACGTAATGAAATCAGCTGTTGTTACGTTTGTTGTTTGGAAATCTGTGTTTTGTTCTACGTGTAGTGGCGTTGGGGGCATTCTAATGATGCAGAATAGCTGGGTTCATCCCTTACACCCGACAGTTGGACTAAAATGTTGACTTATAGTCCTTGATTTGGGGACGTTAATTACTAGTACTTCTGAAGTCGTAATGGTTTTGCCTGATGGCGAGGGACATAATATGTAAAGCTAATCCACACGCAAAATTCAATCCAGCACTACTAAAACTATTGTATATGGACTACGATTGAGTTTAAAGCGAGCGAGTGCACACAAAAAAAGGTCACCATGTGCCTTGTCAGCTGGCGTATGTGTTCATGTCTTTCCATTGATCTCGGTTCTTGGTGTTCTGGGTCAACTCTGCTGATGACATCCCTCCACGCCATCGTCTCCGCCCATTCAGCATCGTGTCTCTTGGTCTGCCTCTGCCTCTTTTCCAACTGATCTTTCCAGTTATCACGATTTTTTTCAATGCCTCTCTTCTCATCACATGACCACAAAATTATGTTTGCGCCTTTTTATTCATTCATTGGCACCTTGCCGTCTTGACAGACGATAGTTTGTGCTTTAAAAGGGCATAATAACTTTTACCTATGGTGGTAGCGAATGTGACTGATAAGGCCAATTCGCGCTATAAATGTTCGTTCACAGTGGGTGCATGTGAACACGTGGTCATTTCCACCATCATGCACCATCTTAAGTCTCACACGCTCGGTGTGTGACTTATCTGCAATAATTTTCTCCTTTGTCTTTATTCCATTTCTGATTTTTGCCCTCCATGCAACACGTTCAGCGGCGACTTGCTCCCACTGTGCATTATCAATGCCTGTATCAATCATGTCCCACTTACACACATCTTTGTATCGTAGTAGAGGCCGACCCTGAGATCTCTTACCCATCTGTAATTAACCAAAACAAGATGTCCTTTGGTATTCTACCATCATCCATCCTCCTAAGATGTCCTATCCATCTAAGTCTACGAAGACTGAGCATGGAATAAACCGTCACACAACCTGATCTTTCCAATATTTCAGTATTTGTGATTTTGTCTTGCCACTTAATACCAAGAATTCTTCGCAGACACCGCATATGAAAGCTGTTTAAACGTTTCTCTTGGTGTGAGTTAGTTGTCCAGGTTTGACTGCCATAAAGAAGAGTACTAAGGACACAGGCTTGATAGACAAGGACTTTTGTTTTGGCAGTAAGCTTCCTGTTCTCCCAGACTCTTTTTCTTAACTTGTTCATTGTTGTTGCTGCCTTACCAATCCGGATGTTGATTTCCTGATCTAGGGATAGTTTGCTATTTACCATTGATCCTAGATATGTAAAATGGTCTACCATTTCTAGTTCGGCGTCGTCAATAAAGATTGATGGTACCCCATGTGCACCTTGTGACATAATCTGTGTCTTCTTTTTGCTAATTGTTAAACCAAATTCAGAACAAGCATTGGAGAATGCAGATGCCCTTTTTATTAACATTTGCATATACAATGCTTTACTTTCATTAACCTCTTTCAAGCAACCAGTGTTAGTTACTCTGACAGTCCAATTTATTCGCTACATTCGCCTCAGGAACCACATCTCCGTTGCTTCCAAGCTTTTCCTAATGTGTTCATTAACGTTCCATGATTCGCTGCTATACAGCAAAATATATTATGTATAACATGGCATCACTCTCTTTCATTCAGTGACAGTGATGTATTACATAAGGTACTTTTCATTTTCTGAAATGCGAATTTTGCTAGCCATATTCTGCTATCAATTTATGTTGTGCATCTCCCATCTGATGTTATAAATTCCAACTAGGTATTTAAATTTATCAACTTGGTTAAGCATTTTCCATTCTATTGTTAACTCACATTTAGGTATCATCTGTTTCTTTGATATCACTATTGTTTCTGTTTTCTCGATATTCTAGGAAATTCCTTTTGATTTTTTGCACACTCTGTTCCTAGAATACCCTAAAGTTGTAGATCTCTTTCATTTTCCGCAGTTAATACTTCAACTATTTAAACCAGTCTACCCACGTGATGGTAATTGAGTTCGTATCTCCCTCACTGCGGGGGATTTTTACTTTTGTAACTTGACCTGGGATCCTAGGTCAACCCAGCATCACATGACTACGAGGAACTGGTGAGGAAAGTAAACACCCTTGGCGTCATATTAACATTATAAAATAGAGAGCGTCTGCTGAATTCGTTCCCCAAGACATGATGGTGTGTTGGGAAAGGAGCAGGTGGATTGATTGGCTGGGTCTGCACCGCTTGGTGGTGTGTTGGTGCATGATAAGGCAGATGTGGTCGGGGCCATTTGGAATCGTATGTATAGTGTAGAAGAACGGGTGGATCATCACGGCGTGGGGAGAACGGTGCTTCAAGGAGAGACCAGAGGATCTGACAAACAGTAAGGAATCTATAAACTCTATGGACCGCTGAGTGAACTAAAAAAGACAGTTAAATTCATACAAGAGACAACATTGCAGTTATAGACATATTTCAAGCGAATGAAAGAAGAAGAAGAAACTAAGCAATCTGAGGAAAGGTCAGACGGACACAAAATCAGACTTTATATATCATTATATTGTGACTCTTCGCTTGCTGTTGCAGATGAGGACGGAGCACGTATGGGAATGTCCCTAGTGCTGAAATGTCGGTTTTTGACTTAGCACGGGGCATATTGAGTGCATCATCCATCGATTGCCCATTAGTGTATAAAACTGTGAGACTAGTACAATCTACTCAATATGCTTCATGGTGTGAGAAGGGCCCGTCACTTTCTGTTTTAGTTGAATTATTCGAGAGTTAAACAAGAAATAATAAAATATAGCTTGTGAGATAGCTAATCTTATAAAGATATAATAAAGTATGGCATGTGAGTTAACTAATCTAATAAAGAAATAATAAAGTATGGCTTGTGAGTTAGTTAATGTAACACTAACAGCATCTCCATCCCACTATGACCAGCTGCCGCTGATGGGTCTCACGAACGTCCAGAAATCGTAAGTAGTCGGCTATCGTTGCCAATTCTTCACATAGTGACCAAATGCGTAACTTTTAGAAACTTTCTAATTCTCAAACATAGTTATCCCCCGGGAAGGTTAACCCGGTCAATAAATGCCCGCAGAAGTCGGATGTGTCGGCCTAACGGGGCAAGAACGCAGCTTTGCTGTAAACAGGCACAGCGCAATCACATCCACACACACAAAAACTCTTGGATGAACGCAGAAGAAGAAGAAGAAGAAGAAGAAGAAGAAGAAGAAGAAGAAGCAAAAGAAACATAGTTATCAACAAACAACCTCCAGCATCATCTTGAGACTTCTTCGTTTATTTCTTCTTCATAGGGTAGATGAATCTCGACATGTCAAAGGAATACAAAACAAGCTCGTTGAAAGAATTGTTGCCATTACCAAATCTCGATCAGGTCAGACTCCCGTACTTCAACCCTCCAAAGCGTCCATTAGTTTTCTATATTAAATAACCACTGCGAGATCCGTCTCAGTCGATGTTCTAGACTTGTCATTCTTAAGTTCTCTCACTACTTCTACTGTCCAGAAGGAATCAATACCTCTGAATTAGACAAACACGTCTTCTCGGTTCGAGTTTCAGACAGCCTCTGCCGTCTTTGTTATTGTTGCTATATTACGTCGTTTCTTCCCTTAAATCGTCTCGTCATACTAGTTTACCACCCTGTTTCCTTCTACACGTATCTTGTGCTTTTCAGTGCGCCCCGATATAGCGCATCAAATCATATTTTGATTTTCCTTATTGCCATTTAAATTCTAAGTCCGAGCTCTTCCCATTACCGTCACTCAATATAATAGCTATAACAGTCACTCTATTATACTAATCTTATAAAGAAATAATAAAATATGGCTTGTTAGTTAGCTAATTTTATAAACAAGAAATAATAAAGTATGGCTTGTGAGTTAGCTAATCTTATAAACAAGAAATAATAAAGTAAAGCTTGTGAGTTGGCTAATCTTAAAAACAAGAAATAATAAAGTATGGCTTGTGAGTTATCTATTCTTAAAAACAAGAAATAATAAAATAAGGCTTGTGAGTTATCTAATCTTATAAACAAGAAATAATAAAGTATGAGTTGTGAGTTAGCTAATCTTATAAAGCCGGTTCTGTGACGAAGTGGTTAAGAACCTAATTCGCAATCCTGCATATCACGTTCGAAACTCAGCTGTCGCCGATTTGAAAGCAGACCGCATTGCAATGATTTTCATACAGTGGAAAGAGTGAGGGTCGTTCTGAAAGCAAAGACAAACTACTGAACGTAAACTTGCCCAGGAATCACAAACAGCGAAAATTGCTGGGGTTGGCTGTTACGTCGTGTAAAGCATACGCAATTAAGTCTGCAGAAAATCACTTGAAAATTTAGTGAAAACTGAAAACCTTGTTGGGAAACGAGCAACGGAAAGGCAAAGCGATAGGTACTTGGATGGCGTGGCAGCGTTGGCATAATCAGCACAAGAACACAGACCTGATCCAAGAATTTGGTGATCATGTGAGGTGGCGAATCATGACCGCCATCGCTTATCGACATGGCACATGATGATGATTTTTTTCTTCCGACCTGTACGCCGAAAATATAATGACAAATGTAAGAGATGATATAAACAGGGAGCTATATGATGCCCTAAATATCGGTGGTCATGACATCCCAGAGATTCGGTATTTTGATAATACAGTATTGCTATCCACAACACAGACTGGTATAGAAAACCTAATAGCCTCAGCACAATTGAATAGTGAAAATCACAACTTATATCTTAACATAGCAAAAACAAAAATAATGCATACAGATAAAATTACTATGGAGAAAGAAATATATGTTAATGAGGAAAAATCGGAGGTGATGGAAAATTTTGAATATCTTGGGTCATTGATTACCAACAATGGTGACACAATGAAAGAAATTAAACGACGACTATCAGTTGCTCTTCAAAGACTAAAACAACTGAATAAATTATGGTGTGGGACAGACAGAACTACAAAAATTAGATTTTTAAGAGCAAGCATGTTTCCCATTGCAAAATACGCATGTGAGACATGGACACTTACTTAACAAGCTGAACAACGCATACATGCCTTTGAATATAAATGTTATAGACAAGTTCTAAGAATATCTTGGGTAAAGAAAAGAACAAATGCATCCATACTTCAAGAGATGAATATTGAAGAAGGTTGGCTATTAAAGACGATAAGACAAAGAAAATTGAAATATTTTGGTCACTTGAAATGTCATAAAAGTTTGGAGAGAACAATAATGGAGGGGTATTTGCCTGGGAAGAGAGGAAGAGGAAGGCCAAAGAGAAGATGGGTGCAGGATGTGGCGGATGATCTCCAGATGGGTGTATCGGAAGCGGGACATTTTGCTTATGAACGAGAGGTTTTATGGAAAGTTGTTATGGGAGCGAAGTTCTGCATGGGACATGCTACTGAATGAATAAATGAATGAATTAATGAATGAATGAATTAATTAATTAATTAATGACCTTAATTTACTCTGTACTTGCATAATAGACGGCAGCGTAGCGAAGGGATTACGGATGCAGTTAGTAATCCTTCATTCAACGTTTGAAACACAGCTGCGGGCGACTTGGCAGCAGACCGCCTTATGTAGGTTTTATGGTATGGGGGACGGTCGTTCAGAAAACAATGACAAACTTCTGAACGTATACTTGCCTAGAGATCATAAACAGCAAATAAAAAGTGCTGGGGTTGACTGCGACATCCTTACAAGATATGCAACTGACGTTTTTTTTAAAACTGGTATAATATTCAACGGTGCATTTACATCCTTCTTCTCTGTAAGCTTGATGTTTTCTTGTTTGGGTGTCACTTGCTTCCCACCGGTACCTTCATTGCTCTTAATTTGTTTATGTTTTTATTTTTTTATTTTGGGCTCGCTGGCTTTGAATTCAAGCGTTGTCCACCCACGTGCTACTGCTTCTGGTACACTGGATTGATTTTTGCTTGTGTATTAACTTTGTCTATTACCAGTGTTCTTAGTCATCAATCGAACTTACTCCGACTTCTGAGGTACTTGCAATTTACATCCCAAAGTTAAGGGCGTGAAGTCAACACATTAGTCCAATTGACTGGTTGTAACAAGCTATGGGGAGGGTCCCAAATAGTCCCGTCACAATATTTCAAACTTATTCTTTTGCCCTGGCTGGGATAGGTCTTTGCTGCCAACCCTCATCCGTTCCCCGGACTTACTGTCACTCTCTCTTTCGACCTCAGGGTCTATTTCCTGCAGTGTATTTCTGGCTGACACAAACGTAACATGACGATCGTCTCAGTCACTATAATTAAAATTTAATACCGTAATAAAGACAACACAGAAGAACACCAAGACAGATAAACCTATAAAAATCTAGAAAAACAAAAACTGATGAGATAACTCTAGTCCAGATATGAAGCAAGAAAACTCTGAACCTAATAGACCACAGATCTCTATCTTGTCCTGTTAGTTCACAACTGCCTCACCGGGCAAAGTTTCCAGACTCTCTATCCAGCGTCGGTTGTTCGAACAACAGCTTCCCGGTTTCCGAGGCCAACACGATATAGTCACTCATCTGGTCTGGGAAAGTGCCATGGGATCACTTGGCACAATTTAGGTTGAGAACTAAAGTCCTGAGACCAGATTGTGTATAGGGAATGAATCAGAGTCTTTCGCTGTCCCGGACAAAGATGGGAATTGGCGTAGGTTCAAACAGAATCATCAGCAAACACTCGACCTTAAGTCGATGAGAAGACTTGAGTTGTGGTTTGGTCACTCATTTAATTTTTGTAATGCTTCTCCCTTAAAATTATAAACATTATACCTGGTATGTCCACTAACTTGCCCTGGCTTCATCAGGTGCTTATAACTTTGGGCATAGAAGCCCTGTCGAGTCTTTCAACACACTTTACGGTCAAAAGAAGGACCCTGTAGATGACAAAGATTAGTGAGCGACCAAGCTGACTCATGCACCACAATCCTGAGGTCCAATTGGGCCTCAGTTAATAAATTGGTTATGCATTTTGGCTTACCAAGTCAGTTAGATAAGTGGCCTGCTTGAATGGGTCTGACATGTCAGGTAGCCCCTGGATTGGCTACGTCCTGGCTTGAGTAGACCTCCAACTTGTAGACGTCCTGTCGGCTACCCTATGCACCCTTTTGCATACAAGACTCACTCTCCACACTCATACCCTGCCTTTATTATTATTGGGCACATTCGTTTCCCGGCTTCTCTCTCCCTTGCAAACCATGCCTTTCTCACGACAAAGCTCTTGTGGTGTGGTGTGAGTAATCCAAGAAGAGTTGTTCCCCATTCCTAGCAAGAATAGGAAAGAAGATACTACCCCGTCCGGCCGCTGCTCTCTTCTGAACAGTCGCCGCAATGTACCGGCAGTGCCTCAAATAACCCATAGATTCAGATGAGTTCAGGTTCTCTCAATGAGATAGAGAAGTTCATTATCTTCCCGACATCATCCTATCGACTAAAAGACGAAAGAGATAGCACTGTGGATAGCCTCTTCCGGCTCAAGAAGATAGATCATAGATTGGTGGACCCCATCCCCAAGGAGCCCTTCCCTCCTTCCGGCATACCGTAGCCATCCAATGATTATATTCTACAGAAAGATGACAGTATGCCCAGTTCAGGCCGTAGAAGGAAAGATAGCACTCGTCTATCGGCTGCCAAGAACCAGCGATATCATTTGGGAAATATTTATTGTTCAGATTTGTTCCCTTGCTATGCTAAGATCAAGACGCTTAGCCAGATTGGCTAACGGTCACCCCCTCCCAATATGGCAAGACTGCCGTTTCGCCAATTCATCTCAGTAGTTAAGACAATAAAAATTTATAAGTGCAGGACTAATTACAACCCAAGATTACCTTTCATATACCAGCATTATTCTGCACATAAAATGTCCCAATCTTCAACTTGACATCTTGACATTATGCAGTGGGTAACGGTAAGTTTAGAAACGGACATGAATTGCCTAAGAAGTCGCACCAGTGCGCATTTGGTGCAAGGCGCTCCATCGGGTCTACCCGAAAGGAAAGACATATACCTAATCGCTCCATGAAAAGATCGTGTTGTGAAAGTAACCCAAAGAACTATCTTCTATGGTGATTGAGCGAACATGAGAACTGAGAGCTCCCGAAAGCTGTTTCCCCCTGTTTACCCAAAATAAAAGAAGGCCTGAGGACATGAGCCATTGGCGTTTCGCCACATAGGCCCCATCTTAAGAAAGTCGAACCCTACGAACTTTCTACTGCCAGAGGTTCTGTTCGAATGGCCCCACCCTCACATTCAACCATAGGATGCCGTGATAGGAAATCCGCTCCCACATTCTCCCTTCCGGGGATGTATTCGACCGTGAACTGATACGGTTGTAGGAGCAATGACCACCTCATTAACCTCGCGTTCAGTTTCTTAGAAGTTGCTAAAAATGTCAGAGGTTGATGGTCGGACTGCACTTTGAACGGTACTCCATACAGATAAGGTTGAAATTTCTGTACCGCCCACACTAGAGCCAGACATTCCCGTTCGACGGTGGAGTAATTCCGTTCGGCGGGTAACAGTTTTCTACTTGCATACGCCACCGGACATAGCACCGAAGCATTATCTCGCCCTTCCTGCAACAAAGTTGCCCCAATCCCTATGTTACTCGCGTCGGTTCTTAGAACAAACGTTTTCTCCAAATTTGGGAGTTGCAGGACGGGCCTATCCACCAAAGCCTGTTTCAGCTTCCCATAAGCTTCTTCACAGCTCGGTGTCCAGACTATAGGATCTGGCGATCCTTTCTTCAGGGTCTCGGTTAACGGCGCCGCAATTTCGTTGAACTTCGGAATAAATTTCTGGTAAAACCCACACAGAGACAAGAAAGACCTAACATCCTTTTTTGGATTTAGGACGGGGTGCGAGTCTGACCTTCTCAATATTCTTTTCTTCCGGTACCAGTCCCCATGGGGTATTAGTATGTCCCAGAAATTCCAAGGATTGATAGCCAATCATGCATTTGGCTGGACGGGCGGTTAACCCTTCCTCTTTTAACCTGGTGAAGATCTGTCCCAAGGACTTCAGGTGATCCCTCAGATTGTCAGACGCGATGAGAATATCATCCATAAACGAGACCACAGAGGGATCCTTTAAAGGCTCTAATAACATTCTCATCATGCGGGTGAACACACTGGGCGCATTGCTCAGCCCAAATGGCATCACCTTGAATTCGTAATGCCCGCTCGGAGTACTGAAGGCGAGCAAGGGCCAAACCTCGGGCTTCACAGGGATCTGATAATATCCCCTGCTTAGATCAATTTTCGAAAAGTACTTTGCCTTATTTAGTCTCGCAAACAGTTGATTTGTGTTCGGCAACGGTTCAACTTGGAATGTTGTACAACTGTTTAAATGTATGTAATCAATACATAAGCGGTGCTCCCCACTGGGCTTCCTCAACAAGACAACCCCGGCATTATAAGGAGAAGTCGAAGGAGTGATGATGTCATCGTCCAGAAGCTTCTGGATTTCGGCTTCCAGGGCCTTCTCTTTCGAAAAGGGCACTGGATATATTTTTTGGCGAACGGGGTCTTGGGTAGTCAGAGTCATATCAAACTCGACCAACCGTGTCCGCCCTGGCCGATCGGTAAGAATCTGCTGATGGGACTCCAACAAACGGATGACCAGGTCTGTTTCTTCAGCCGACAAATCAGGATTTATATGTACATCCCTATAGGTTTCCCCAGGGTGTAAAGGATACTCCCTATCCGCGTCTTCGCCCGATTCAGTTTCCATCGCGACCGCCATAGTCATGAGTGGGAGAGAAGTACCATCAGATCGTTCTTCATACTTTTTGAGGAGGTTAATGTGGAAGATTTTGGATTTCCCCCTGAACCGTATGGCATAGTTGGTGCGGGACACAACCCTTTCCACCGGGAAAGGCCCCTGCCAACCAATCTCGAGTTTATTGGAACCTACAGGAAGTAACAACAGAACCCGATCCCCCACCTTAAGAGACCTATCTTTCGTCCTTCTATTGTAGTAGGCCGCGTGTCTCTTTCTGGCCGCCCTCAGATTCTGAGCTGCCAAAGCCCAACCCGTCTGGAGTTTCTTATTTAACTCTTCGACGTATTTATATGAGGATACAACTTCTTCGGAAGTTTCTTCCTCTGTCCAACATCTAAATAGGGCTTCTAAGGGACCCTTGATTGGCCTCCCGAATAGTAGAGTTGCTGGTGGCAACCCGGTTGACCCATGGGGAACCTCCCGATAGGCGAACAAGGCGGCTGGGATATACTCATCCCATCTGTCTGGTTTCTCTTGAGCCAGCTTCCGAAGCATGGTCATCAAGGTACCATTAAACCTCTCTACTTGCCCATTAGACTGAGGGTGGTACGGGCTTGTGTGAATGTGGTTGGTCTGGAAGATACGAAAGACTTCCTCCATCAGCTTACCACAGAACTGAGACCCATTGTCCGTTAGGATCTGGTTTGGAAATCCCAACCGAGTAAAAGTCTCCATCAGTGCATCAGCCACTCGCTTAGAGTCGATTGTGGCCAACGGTATCGCCTCACCCCACATGGAACAGCAATCCACCATCGTAAGAATATACATATTCCTCTTCCTAGTCCGAGGAAGAGGACCAACAAGATCGATGGCAACTCTCTCGAAAGGAGAGTTCATAAGGGGCATGTCTCCCAAGATTACTGGAGCCGTCCAGTGTTTTGGTGCCACACGCTGGCACTCTGGGCACGACTTGACGTACCGACGCACGTCTCCAGTCATTCCTGGCCTGTAGTAACGGCAGGAAATGCGCTGGAGTGTTGCCCCGACACCCATATGTCCACTGAATGAAATGGTGTGTCCCATATGAAGAAGCTGTTCCCGATAGGCCTTAGGAACTACCAGCTGGCCATGCTGGCGTTCTTCCACTCCGGCTCTCCGGTACAGTAACCGATTCTTCATATAATACTGCCCAAGTCTTGGTGGGTCAGAATTTTTTGGCAACTGGTTGAAGCAAGGTTGCAAAGTAGCATCCTGGCTTTGAGCAGCTCGTAACTCCCCAGGCAAGGGATTCACGATCAAGGCCGGCGTCTGCTCATCTCCCGATTGAGATCTGGTTTGCATTGCCCCTATGTACATAGGTTCTGTTGGGATCCCTAGAAAGACGTAGCGACAACCCAAGATCATTGGGAAGATTGGATCGAGCAGAACGGCTGCCTATATAGTGCCGGTAACATATTTCGATTTGATGTCCACCTTCGCAATCGGAAGAGACATCGATACTGCACTCTTGGTCGCCGTTTGAATCTCAATAGACTCCCCGGTTAGCTGCTCTGGGCTCACTAAGTGTGAGGAAATTACGGCCTCAAACTGCAGACCGGTGTCATAGAGACACTCGACTGGTTGTCCGTTCACAAGTATGGTCTCTACTACTGGTGGTTTCTCTGAATCTTTGTTCTCAAGACCCCTCCCTTCTACCTCCCTGTTAGACCCTTCCCCGGTTTCTACAAGACAGGCAGCATAGTGAGAGTCTTTCTGTTTGCGCCGGCAATCGGCCGTATTGTTTGTGGGAGATTTGCAGTAGGCGCACCACTTTTCACTCCACTTTCTTTTAGGAGATCCAGGTGGACTCTTCCCAGAGGGTTTCTTAATTGGAACTTTTCGAAAGGATCCTCCTTCTTGGTGTGGGTTGTTTTAGGGTTCTTCTTCTTTCCAGACCATGTGTCTGGTGGTCGGGGATTGGGTTGTGACAGTTCCCCATTATCCCCATGAGCTAGCACATACCATTCCGCTAATGTGTTGACTATGTTTAACCTTTCTGCCCCATTTTCAAGCAAGAAGGTTTGCAATGGCTTAGGCATCATCCTCTTCATTTGGTCCACGACCACTAATTCTTCTAAACTTTCATAGTCGTTAGCAAATCCAGCTAATGACATCCACTTCAAAAGGTAAGACTTAAGTCTAACGCTGTAGGCTGCGAACATCTCTCCTTCGACTTTCTGAACTGCTGTCGGTATGTATGGGCTGTCATCTGGAACCTTTTCAATAATGCTTTTTCCAGAGCCTCATAGTCATTCTCCATACCAGGTGGCAACCTTGAGTAGACCTCGTACGCGGTCCCCCTCAGGCCCTGTGAGAGTTTCAAGTTCCATTTCCCACGTTCCAATCCCATAGCCAAAGCCATCGACTGAAATCTGTGAAGATACTGGTCGATCTTATCTTTGTGTTCATCGAACGGGATCAATGGGAACTTCATTGCCTGGTACGGACCGCCTCTAGAAGTGGTTGAGTCAGGGAGAACTGCGCCTCCCACTGCACCCTCGCTTTCCTTGGCAGTTTGAGCTTTCAGCTTCAACTCCCTCATACGGAACTCATGGTCTCTGACTGCCTGTTCGGCCTCCATCTTCCTAGCCTCAGCCTCCGCCTCAATTTTCTTAGCTTCGCGCACAGCTTGTCTGAAGTCTCTTTCCACTTCCTGAACATATTTCTGTAACTCCGCTCCATCATAACCCATCTCACGCCCTGTAGCCTGTACTTCAGCAACATTAAATTTAGCCGATGCCATCTTAAACTCAGAGATTAAGTTAATAGGTAAATGTATATTAAATGGCATGGACGAGACAGGAACACTGAGCTGATCCACGACTCTGGTGATCGAGTGAAATGGCGAATCATGACCGCCCACGCTTTCCGGCATGGCACATGATTGATTGATTGATATTAAATTTCCCAACTGTACACAACTGGTTATATTACACGACCACAACACGTCGTATGTCGGTCAGTCTGTGTCAGGAAGAGTATAGACAATAGCCAGGCACGGTAGGCAGAACCTATTGATAGTAGACAAGAATATCTGTCCCCTATCACTATATCAGCCAGAACTCCACCAGGATTTCAAATATCCCGTGACGTGCCCCCAGAAATTGTAACAAGCTATGGGGAGGGTCCCAAACAGTCCCGTCACAATATTTCAAACTTATTCTTTTGCCCTGGCTGGGATAGGTCTTTGCTGCCAACCCTCATCCGTTCCCCGGACTTACTGTCACTCTATCTTTCGACCTCAGGGTTTATTTCCTGCAGTGTATTTCTGGCTGACACAAACGTAACATGACGATCGTCTCAGTCACTATAATTAAAATTTAATACCGTAATAAAGACAACACAGAAGAACACCAAGACAGATAAACCTATAAAAATCTAGAAAAACAAAAACTGATGAGATAACTCTAGTCCAGATATGAAGCAAGAAAACTCTGAACCTAATAGACCACAGATCTCTATCTTGTCCTGTTAGTTCACAACTGCCTCACCGGCAAAGTTTCCAGACTCTCTATCCAGCGTCGGTTGTTCGAACAACAGCTTCCCGGTTTCCGAGGCCAACACGATATAGTCACTCATCTGGTCTGGGAAAGTGCCATGGGATCACTTGGCACAATTTAGGTTGGGAACTAAAGTCCTGAGACCAGATTGTGTATAGGGAATGAATCAGAGTCTTTCGCTGTCCCGGACAAAGATGGGAATTGGCGTAGGTCCAAACAGAATCATCAGCAAACACTCGACCTTAAGTCGATGAGAAGACTTGAGTTGTGGTTTGGTCACTCATTTAATTTTTGTAATGCTTCTCCCTTAAAATTATAAACATTATACCTGGTATGTCCACTAACTTGCCCTGGCTTCATCAGGTGCTTATAACTTTGGGCATAGAAGCCCTGTCGAGTCTTTCAACACACTTTACGGTCAAAAGAAGGACCCTGTAGATGACAAAGATTAGTGAGCGACCAAGCTGACTCATGCACCACAATCCTGAGGTCCAATTGGGCCTCAGTTAATAAATTGGTTATGCATTTTGGCTTACCAAGTCAGTTAGATAAGTGGCCTGCTTGAATGGGTCTGACATGTCAGGTAGCCCCTGGATTGGCTACGTCCTGGCTTGAGTAGACCTCCAACTTGTAGACGTCCTGCCGGCTACCCTATGCACCCTTTTGCATACAAGACTCACTCTCCATACTCATACCCTGCCTTTATTATTATTGGGCACATTCGTTTCCCGGCTTCTCTCTCCCTTGCAAACCATGCCTTTCTCACGACAAAGCTCTTGTGGTGTGGTGTGAGTAATCCAAGAAGAGTTGTTCCCCATTCCTAGCAAGAATTCATTCATTCATTGGCACCTTGCCGTCTTGACAGACGATAGTTTGTGCTTTAAAAAGGCATAATAACTTTTAACTATGGCGGTAGCGAGTGTGACTGATAAGGCCAATTTGCGCTGTAAATGTCCGTTCACAGTGGGTGCATGTGAACACGTGGTCATTTCCACCATCATGCACCATCTTACGTCTCAAACGCTTGGTGTGTGACTTTTCTGCAATAATTTTCTCCTTTGACTTTATTCCATTTCTGATATTTGCCCTCCATGCAACACGTTCAGCGGCGACTTGCTCCCAATGTGCATTATCAATGCCTGTATCAATCATGTCCCGCTTACACACATCTTTGTATCGTAGTAGAGGCCGACCCTGAGATCTCTTACCCATCTGTAATTCACCAAAAAAGATATCCTTTGGTATTCTACCATCATCCATCCTCCTAAGATGTCCTATCCATCTAAGTCTACGAAGACTGAGCATGGAATAAACTGTCACACAACCTGATCTTTCCAATACTTCAGTATTTGTGATTTTGTCTTGCCACTTAATACCAAGAATTCTTCGCAGACACCGCATATGAAAGCTGTTTAAATTGTTCTCTTGGTGTGAGTAAGTTGTCCAGGTTTCACTGCCATAGAGAAGAGTACTAAGGACACAGGCTTGATAGACAAGGACTTTTGTTTTGGCAGTAAGCTTCCTGTTCTCCCAGACTCTTTTTCTTAACCTGTTCATTGTTGTTGCTGCCTTACCAATCCGGATGTTGATTTCCTGATCTAGGGATAATTTGCTATTTACCACTGATCCTAAATATGTAAAATGGTCTACTATCTCTAGTTCGGCGTCGTCAATAAAGATTGATGGTACCCCATGTGCACCCTGTGACATAATCTGTGTCTTCTTTTTGCTAATTGTTAAACCAAATTCAGAACAAGCATTGGAGAATGCAGATAGTAGACATTGCAATTCTTCCTCAGAGTGGGTCGTAACTGCAGCATCATCTGCAAAAAGCAACTCTCTGATCAGTACCCTCCTAATTTTGGTCTTAGCCTTCAATCTCTGAGCATTGTAGAGGCCGCCATCTGAGCGTGAGTGAATGTATATACCACCATCCTGATCACGAAATGCATATTTCAGTAGAAGTGAGAAGTATATTCCAAAGAGGGTGGGAGCTAGTACACAACCTTGCTTAACTCCACTCTTGATTTCAAATTCTTCAGAAGTTGCACCATCAAACTTGATTATACCCTTCATGCCTGTGTGGAACGATTCCACAATGGACAGAAGAGTTGGTGGGCAGCCAATAACAGTTGCCTCTCGCTTTGATTCCGAGACCAGTTAAGACCAGGGATGGAGTTATTGCCTCTCCATAGCACAAAGCCTGGGCTAAAATATAGAGATCATGTGTTGCCCATGCAGCATGATCCCTCTCTCGGCCTGCCTAGTTCACTCCAGAGGAAAGGTAACACCGCTACATCTGGAACAAGACAAGCTGCAGAAGCTGCCGGATCAGCAAAGCAATGCTCTAACTGTCCGCCTGTCGGAGCTTCGATCCTAGACCAGTCGCCAACCAAGGCTTAGGGCCTGGTCTGCCCTGCCATGACAATTTTGTCTTTAGCTTGCATTTCCTCGCACCAGGGTAAGGCTTGTACCCTCCCAATTGCGCTCTTCCGCCCGAAGCCGTTGGCACAATGTGGGGTGTCGGGTTTGGTAAGCGCCGCCCAACGTTCGGCGCTACCAGAAACCAGGTAGTACCGTCTACTGTTATACGGTAGCTCAGTCATATCTGACTAAGACCTGACTAACGAGCAAGAATAGGAAAGAAGATACTACCCCGTCCGGCCGCTGCTCTCTTCTGAACAGTCGCCGCAATGTACCTGCAGTGCCTCAAATAACCCATAGATTCAGATGAGTTCAGGTTCTCTCAATGAGATAGAGAAGTTCATTATCTTCCCGACATCATCCTATCGACTAAAAGACGAAAGAGATAGCACTTTGGATAGCCTCTTCCGGCTCAAGAAGATAGATCATAGATTGGTGGACCCCATCCCCAAGGAGCCCTTCCCTCCTTCCGGCATACCGTAGCCATCCAATGATTATATTCTACAGAAAGATGACAGTATGCCCAGTTCAGGCCGTAGAAGGAAAGATAGCACTCGTCTATCGGCTGCCAAGAACCAGCGATATCATTTGGGAAATATTTATTGTTCAGATTTGTTCCCTTGCTATGCTAAGATCAAGACGCTTAGCCAGATTGGCTAACGGTCACCCCCTCCCAATATGGCAAGACTGCCGTTTCGCCAATTCATCTCAGTAGTTAAGACAATAAAAATTTATAAGTGCAGGACTAATTACAACCCAAGATTACCTTTCATATACCAGCATTATTCTGCACATAAAATGTCCCAATCTTCAACTTGACATCTTGACATTATGCAGTGGGTAACGGTAAGTTTAGAAACGGACATGAATTGCCTAAGAAGTCGCACCAGTGCGCATTTGGTGCAAGGCGCTCCATCGGGTCTACCCGAAAGGAAAGACATATACCTAATCGCTCCATGAAAAGATCGTGTTGTGAAAGTAACCCAAAGAACTATCTTCCATGGTGATTGAGCGAACATGAGAACTGAGAGCTCCCGAAAGCTGTTTCCCCCTGTTTACCCAAAATAAAAGAAGGCCTGAAGACATGAGCCATTGGCGTTTCGCCACACTGGTGTAGGGGTTGAACCCGCTCCTCGGCATCAGCAGACCGGACGTTTAAGAACAAGCGATCTTATATATTCGGCCATGCTGACCTCACTTCATTATTCATGAATTTTACCACTTTTCAGTCTCTAAGTTAAGGTCTTCTGTTGTTTTATTTATTTTTTTAAATTTTATTTCTGTGCAACATTTTATCTTTTTGTGAGCTTTTGTTATTCAGTATTTTGCACAGATGGCTTTGGGAGAGATGCTTGCTTCAGTTGTCCGTTCTCTCTCTCTCTCTCTCTCTCTCTCTCTCTCTCTCTCTCTCTCTCTCTCTCTCTCTCTCTCTCTATCTATCTCTCTCTCTCTCTCTCCCTCTGCTATCTCCATTGCTTCGTTGAGCTTCTTCTCTGAGATAATGAGAGGTACTATACCATCATCATCATGCGTCATGCCGATAAGATTGGGCGGTCATGTTTCGCCATCTCATACGATCACCAGAGTCGTGGATCAGCTCTGTGTTCTTGTCTCGACCATACTACGCGGCCAGGCCATCCAGGTATTTACTTCTATGCCGACGGAAGGACGGGCGGGCGGAAGAAGAAAGGGAGAGCGTATGTACGTGTGTATAAGTAAACTTGTGTTAGTGAGTTTGTTATTGTGAGTGAGCATATGTTTGTGCAAGGGATTGTGTTTTTGTGTGTTATTCAGTGGGTGCATAACTGTGAGATGTTGTGTCTCTGATGTAATGGTGACACAATGGAGGAAATAAAAAGACGGATATCTATTGCTCTTCAGAATCTTAAACAACTGAATAAATTGTGGAGAGGGGGGGGGGGGGGGGGGGAACAGACAGAACTACAAAAATTTGATTTTTAAGAGCATGCATCTTTTCCTATGATACGCCTGTCTTACACTGAGAAGCTGAACAGCGCATAAATGCCTTTGAATATAATTGTTATAGACGGGCTCAAAGAATTTCTTGGACACAGAAATAAACAAATGCATCCATACGACAAGAAATAAATATTAAAGAACGTTGGCTACTAAAGATGATACAACAACGAAAACTGAAATTTTGGTCAGTTGAAACGTCATGCAAGTTTGCAGAGAACAATCATGGTGTGTTATTTGCACCGGAAGTGAAGAAGAGGAATGCCAAAGAGAATATGAGTGCAGGGTCTGGCAGATGATCCCCAGATGGGTGTATCGGACGCCGGGCACCTTGCTAATGACCGAGAAATTTTCAGGACGGTTGTTGTGGGAGCGAAGTTCTGAAAGTGACATGCTACTGAATGAATTAATTAATTTCTTATTCTCGTCTGTACGTGTGAACGGCCATATGTTTATTTCGAAAACAAGTTAATATTTGTTATTATAAAGTACTTTGACATTCTACTTTCTCTGTTTTGTTCTAATACAAAATACTGGACTAAGATATATGTATTCGTCGTATAGTCTTCGCATTTTTATTCGCTGAAAAAGTTATTAACGAAATGTTCTTTAATGAAAACGTCATAAGTATGTATTTTCATCTTACAGCGGATGCAATAGAACTGCCCCCTACGCCAACTGCTGTGTCCGAGACCCAAACAAGGCGGATTGCGTTTTCCAAAATGATGTTGAGCTGCAGGACATTATCGAGAAATGTTCTGGTGTGTCCTACTGTGCCTTCCCCGGACTTAGAGTGTCCTCTTCCCTAGGAAACTGTGATCCCAACAATTATCCATCTCTGACATCGTTTTCTTTCATCGAGTTCCAGTGTTTGTCTAGACAGGTCACAGGTCAAATCTGCAGTGACATCATCGACCAGCAAGTTGGCCAGGTCTATTTGGAGAGTAACACGGTTCTGGTTGGAAGAACTGTCACCAACACCACTTGCCAATGTCTCATAACAACAGACTGTGAGTCCAGCCTCAATTTCTATGGCATCATTGTCCATTTAACTCAAGTCAGTGCCACATGTGTAGAGGAAATCACCTTTGCTGACGTCCGATATCCTCAACTAACAGCTCGCGTCACTTGTGATGACGACAACAACGTGCTTTACAACCAATCACTGTTTACATCTGTGTCCAACGTGGCTAGTTTCCACTTTCGTGTCTCAGGTCAGCAACAGGGCAAGATTTACATAAGAGTCAAATCTTCAGTAGGTACCGCTAACGTCACACTCACCTGTGGCACACCTGTAGCACAAGCTCTCAGTCAAATTCAGCAGTGTCCAAACCAAACTACCACCACACCTTCTACTACACCTACAACACAGTACACATCACCCGTCACCGTCCCGATGGAAGGACTAATATTCAATTCTTCCTTGGCTTGCACAAGAGGCGCTCAACAGACGTATCACGACCTAGACTGTAGGGATCATTATCAGGACGGAAGCAATCGATCTTTGTCGATAATTCGTGTCTTCTACGGAACAACTACTCTGTCCAGGTACGTGAGCAACTTTAGCAATGAATCATAATATATATCGAAAGATCTCTTTTCTATGTCTATTAAGTATCTGAGCCATGAACTGTATTTAGTTACTTGTCTAATAAACTATACGCCATTAGATTCAATTTATGCAATTTGTGGGACGCAGATGTGTTTCCCAGGCACCAGGGCCGGGTTATTTACTGGCTAAGACCTATTGACGCGTCATCGTCGAGCGTCCTGGGCAACAGCTCCCTTCGGGGTCCTGACTAAAGTCAGTAGGATCGCCGATTCATCCGAAGTCGGAGAGTGTCTGCCTGTACGGCGAGGAACCACCAGTCTGCAAACCAATAAGTCAGACATGGGACAACGGATACTCGCGCAAACCTCAGGGCATGTATGACATCACATTGTTGTTGGACAACAGGATGTCTTTATCCGACATATAGGACTTCGCGTTGGAGCTCAAGCCAACGAACACAAGCAAGCAAGCATGCAATTTGTAATCTAACCACTACAGAAGCGTGGTCGGCATATCTTACCAAAGGTGTATCAAATGTTTCTTAACGAATGCTAGAAAAGCATCTCAGGCATGAAGTTAGACACCCGAACATGTAAATATATCCCTGAAATTGTCAACGTAACGTGTATGAGGAGAAGCCATTAAGGAACAGGAATTTTACAAAGAACATGACGGCTTCGAACAACTCATGCCATGTCATTCTATCCTTTACTGTGTTCTATGTGTTCCATGCTGCCCACTCTATATTATACATTGGTATTTCTAATTGGAAACAGAATGGAGAAGAAACTGATAACAGCAGGATGGAGTATAAATCTTTAACTAGAGAAATATAAAATAATAAAGAAAGGTCAAAAACCCATATATACAAGATTGCTGTACTAGAATAGAGCAATAATATTTTAAACGATTTTTTAATATCATAAGAATGAAAATGATTACAAAATGCTCAAAGAAAAGAGGTTGCTGACAAGAAATGTTCAATCTCACTTAAATTTTATATCTGACAAGTTGGGAAACACCCTAACATGATCTAGAAAATTCTAGAACTATTGTAGCACACATTCTGCAGCGGAATTTATGATATGAATGACTGTGAGCATACGGATGAGACACAAGATCTAATGACAGCAGAGACAGAACCTGAACCATCATTAGATGAAATTGTATGGACAATAAAGAACCTGAAGAATGGTAAATCAACCGGTTGTGATGAGATATCAGCTGAACTAATTAAAGCGAGTTGATAAAAAAAGCATACTCATTACCTAAAACTATATGGAATTATAGTATACGGCCAAAAGATTGGAAGAGAACTATCTTCATTCCAAAACCGAAAAAGAGCAATCTGAAATTATCCACCAACTATAGAACTGTTTCCCTCATCAGTCATGCATGTCAAATTGTATTAAATATCAGAATGTGAAGAATACGTAACAAACTGGAAGTAGTGATTAACGTGGTTCAAGCCGGATTTAGACAAGGAATAGGAACAAGAAAGATGTCACATACTCAATATGCGTTTAATAATAGAGAAGTGTAGAGAATTTAATATATGCCTATTCTCATGTTTTGTGGATTATTCAAAGGCATTAGACTGTGTACAACATCAGAAACTTTGGGACATCATGAAAAAAATCGGCTTTCCATCACATGTAGTACAACTCATAAAAATCCTCAATCTAGATCAACAAGCAGCGGTTAGAATAGATTGCGAGACATCTGATTTGATTGACATTCAGCAAAGAGTCAGTCGGGGCTGTGTGCTGTCTTCTTATTTGTTTAATCTGTACGCCAGAAGTATAATTAGAAATGTCAGAGATGATATAACCACTGAGCAATAAGATGTCCTAAATATCGGTGGTCATGAGATACCAGAGATTCGATATGCTGAAGATACAGTATTAGTATCCATATCACAGAATGGTATAGAAAAATTAATAACCTCACCACAAAAGAATAGTGAAAATCACAACTTATATCTTAACATAGCAAAAACAAAGATAATACATTTAGATAAAATTACTATGGAAACATAAATATACTTTAATGAGGAAAAATTGGAGGTTATGGAAATATTCGAATATCTTGGGTCTTTAATTGCCAACTATGGTGACACAATGAAGGAAATTAAAAGACGAATATCTGTTGTTTGTCCATCAAGAATGATGATGACCATTCATTTTATCCAGTGGGGTTGAAACTATGGAGCCGCGGGTTCTAAGATGGCTGGTAATGCCTATTTTGGCTCGACATGTTCTTTGACAATATGGGCAAAGAATGCTTGACGTTTCTGGAGGAGGATATCCTGCAGCGGTTTTTCTGTCCTGCCTTTTCTTCACAGCTTTTGCAGTCCTGTTTGCCTCACACATGACTGTACACTGAGACGAATATCTATTGCTCTTCGGAAACATAAACAACAGAATAAATTGTGGAGGGGGACAGACAGAACTACAAAGATTAGATTATTAGATTTTTAAGAGCATGCATCTTTCCCAATTACAACATACGCCTGTGATACTTGGAGAAGCTGAACAGCGCATAAATTCATTTGAATATAAATGTTATAGGCGCGTTCTAAGAATTTGCTGGATACAGGTAAGAACAAATGCATCCATACGACGAGATCTGAATATTGAAGAACGTTGGCTACCAAAGATTATACAATAACGAAAATTGAATTATTTTGGTCAGTTGAAACGTCATGCAAGTTTGTAGAGAACAATCATGGAGTGTTATATGCATCGAAAGTGAAGAAGAGGAATGCCAAAGAGAACATGAGTGCAAGGTCTGGCAGATGATCCCCAGATGGGTGTATCAGACACGGGGCACCTTACTTATGACCGAGAAATTTTCAGGACGGTTGTTGCGGGAGCGAAGTTCTGCAAGTGACATGCTACTGAATGAATGAATTAATTTCTTATTCTCTTCTGTACGTGTGAACGGCCATATGTTTATTTCGAAAACAAGTTAATATTTGTTATTATAAACTACTTTGATATTCTACTTTCTCTGTTTTGTTCTAATACAAAATACTGGACTAAGATATATGTATTCGTCGTATAGTCTTCGCATTTTTATTCGCTGAAAACAATATTTTATTAACGAAATGTTCTTTAATGAAAGCGTCATAAGTATTTATTTTCATTTTACAGCGGATGCAATAGAACTGCCCCCTACGCCAACTGCTGTGTCCGAGACCCAAACAAGGCGGATTGCGTTTTCCAAAATGATGTTGAGCTGCAGGACATTATCGAGAAATGTTCTGGTGTGTCCTACTGTGCCTTCCCCGGACTTAGAGTGTCTTCTTCCCTAGGAAACTGTGATCCCAACAATTATCCATCTCTGACATCGTTTTCTTTCATCGAGTTCCAGTGTTTGTCTAGACAGGTCACAGGTCAAATCTGCAGTGACATCATCGACCAGCAAGTTGGCCAGGTCTATTTGGAGAGTAACACGGTTCTGGTTGGAAGAACTGTCACCAACACCACTTGCCAATGTCTCATAACAACCGACTGTGAGTCCAGCCTCAATTTCTATGGCATCATTGTCCAGTTAACTCAAGTCAGTGCCACATGTGTAGAGGAAATCACCTTTGCTGACGTCCGATATCCTCAACTAACAGCTCGCGTCACTTGTGATGACGACAACAACGTGCTTTACAACCAATCACTATTTACATCTGTGTCCAACGTGGCTAGTTTCCACTTTCGTGTGTCAGGTCAGCAACAGGGCAAGATTTACATAAGAGTCAAATCTTCAGTAGGTACCGCTAACGTCACACTCACCTGCGGCACACCTGTAGCACAAGCTCTCAGTCAAATTCAGCAGTGTCCAAACCAAACTACCACCACACCTTCTACTACACCTACAACACAGTACACATCACCCGTCACCGTCCCGATGGAAGGACTAATATTCAATTCTTCCTTGGCTTGCACAAGAGGCGCTCAACAGACGTATCACGACCTAGATTGTAGGGATCATTATCAGGACGGAAGCAATCGATCCTTGTCGATAATTCGTGTCTTCTACGGAACAACTCCTCTGTCCAGGTACGTGAGCAACTTAAGTAATGAATCTTAATATATCGAAAGATCTCTTTTCTATGTATCTATTAAGTATCTGAGCCATGGACTGTATTTAGTGACCTGTCTAATCAAACATACGCCATTAGATTCAGTTTATGCCATTTGTAATCTAACCACTACAGAAGCGTGGTCGGCAGATCTTACCAAAGGTGTATCAAACGTTTCTTAACGAATGCTAGAAAAGCATCTCAGGCATGATGTTAGATACCCGAACAAGTAAGTATATCCCTGAAATTGTCAACTTAACATGTATGAGGAGAAGCCATTAAGCAACAGGAATTTTACAAAGAACATTACGGCTTCCAACAACTCACGCCATGTCATTCTATCCTTTGCTGTGTTCTATGTGTTCCATGCTACCCACTCTATATTATACATTGGTATTTCTAATTGGAAACAGAATGGAGAAGAAACTGATAACAGCAGGATGGAGTATAAATCTTTAACTCGAGAAAAATGAAAGAATAAGGAAAGGTCAAAAACACATATATACAAGATTGCTGTACTAGAATAGAGCAATATCATAAGAATGGAAATGATTACAGAATGCTCAAAGAAAAGAAGTTGCTGACAAGAAATGTTCAATCTCAATTAAATGTTACATGTGACAAGTTGGGAAACACCCTAACATAATCTAGAAAAGTTATAGAACGATTGTAGCAGAAATTCTGTAGCGGAATTTATGATATGAATGACTGTGAGCATACGGATGAGACACAAGATCCAATGACAGCAGAGACAGAACCTGAACCGTCAATAGATGAAATTGTATGGACAATAAAGAACCTGAAGAATGGTAAATCACCCGGTTGTGATGAGATATAAGCTGAACAAATTAAAGCGAGATGATAAAAAAAAAAAGTATACTCATTACCTAAACATATATGGAAATATGGTATGTGGCCAAAATATTGGAAGAGAACTATTTTCATTCCATAACCGAAAAAGGGTAACCTGAAATTATTCACCAACTATAGAACTGTTTCCCGGATCAGCCATGCATGTCAAATTGTATTAAATATCAGAATGTGAAGAATACGTAACAAACTGGAAGAAGTGATTAACGTGATTGAAGCCGGATTTAGACAAGGAATAGGAACAAGAAAGAGATCACATACTCAATATGCATTTAACAATAGAGAAGTGTAGAGAATTTAATGTAAACCTATTCTCATGTTTTGTTTAGTTTAGTTTAGTTTAGTCGATGGATCAACATCACGGCACACGGGTGCAACCCATAAGTGCTCCGTTTTCTCCATAACTCAAATCTGAGTCTGGAGAACCTCAGCTCAGTGCACGAACTCCGTAGCACCGGCGAGGATCCTGAAAATACTTTGGGCAGATTTTTAACTCGAATTTTTGCCGGGCAGCGCCGTTAGGCTACTCTTTTTCGATTTCCAACTGCCAAGGGATGTTTTACGTGCGCAACAATACACACGGGCGTCCGATCTCACTACCCAGAGACCAGGGGAAATTTATTACTAGAAGTCCACGTGAAAAATCCCGGCATCACCGGGGCTTGAACCCGGGACCTCCAGCACTCGAGGCGGACACCATACCTCGAGATCACGCAGCTCCCCTTCTCACGTTTTGTGGATTATTCAAAGGCATTTGACTGTGTACAACATCAGAAACTTTGGGAAATCATGATGAAAATCGGCTTTCCATCACATGTAGTACAACTCATAAAAAAATCCTCTATCTAGATCAACAAGCAGCGGTTAGAATAGATTGTGAGACATCAGATTGGTTTGACATTCAGCAAGGAGTCAGTCGGGGCTGTGTGATGTCTTCTTATTTGTTTAACCTGTACGCCGAAAGCATAACGAGAAATGTCAGAGATGATATAACCAAGGAGCAATAAGATGTCCTAAATATCGGTGGTCATGAGATACCAGAGATTCGATATGCTGAAGATACAGTATTAGTATCCACATCACAGAATGGTATAGACAATTTAATAACCTCAACACCAAAGAATAGCGAAAATCACAACTTATATCTTAACATAGCAAAAACAAAGATAATACAGTTAGATAAAATTACTATGGAAAAATAAATATACTTTAATGAGGAAAAATTGGAGTTGGTGGAAATTTTCGAATATCTTGGGTCTTTATTTGCCAACAATGGTGACACAATTAAGGAAATTAAAAGACGAATATCTGTTGTTTGTCCATCAAGAATGATGATGACCATTCATTTCATCCATTGGTGTTGAAACTATGGAGCCGTGAGTTCTAAGATGGCTGATAAGGCCTATTTTGACTCGAAATGTTCTTTGACAATGTGGGCAAAGAATGCTTGACGTTTCTGGAGGAGGATTTCCTGCAGCGGTTTTTCTGTCCTGCCTTTTCTTTATAGCTCTTGCAGTCCTGTTTGCCTCCCACGTGACTGCACCCTGAGACGAATATCTATTTCTCTTCGGAAACATAAACAACAGAATAAATTGTGGAGGGGGACAGACAGAACTACAAAAATTAGATTATTAGATTTTTAAGAGCATGCATCTTTCCCAATTACAACATACGCCTGTGATACCTGGAGAAGCTGAACAGCGCATAAATGCCTTTGAATATAAATGTTATAGGCGCGTTCTAAGAATTTGTTGGATACAGATAAGAACAAACGCATCCATACGACGAGATCTGAATATTGAAGAACGCTGGCTACCAAAGATTATTTTTTGTTGGTGTTTCCCTTACGGGACGTTGCAGTCAACACCAGCATTTTCAGTTGCTGTTGATGTACTAAGCAAGTGTTACGTTCAGTAGTTTGCCATTGATTTCTGAACGACCGGCCCCTATACCTTTTTCGAAAAAACCAGCACCGCTGTGTTTCGAACCCGGGTATACGGGCTCACAAACCGCGTTCGCAAGCCCTTAGCCACAGAGATTATACAATAACGAAAATTGAAATATTTTGATCAGTTGAAACGTCATGCAAGTTTGTAGAGAACAATCATGGAGTGTTATATGCACCGAAAGTGAAGAAGAGGAATGCCAAAGAGAAGATGAGTGCAAGGTCTGGCAGATGATCCCCAGATGGGTGTATCGGACGCGGGGCACCTTGCTTATGACCGAGAAATTTTCAGGACGGTTGTTGTGGGAGCGAAGTTCTGCAAGTGACATGCTACTGAATGAATGAATTAATTTCTTATTCTCGTCTGTACGTGTGAACGGCCATATGTTTATTTCGAAAACAAGTTAATATTTGTTATTATAAACTACTTTGATATTCTACTTTCTCTGTTTTGTTCTAATACAGAATACTGGACTAAGATATATGTATTCGTCGTATAGTCTTCGCATTTTTATTCGCTGAAAACAATATTTTATTAACGAAATGTTCTTTAATGAAAGCGTCATAAGTATTTATTTTCATTTTACAGCGGATGCAATAGAACTGCCCCCTACGCCAACTGCTGTGTCCGAGACCCAAACAAGGCGGATTGCGTTTTCCAAAATGATGTTGAGCTGCAGGACATTATCGAGAAATGTTCTGGTGTGTCCTACTGTGCCTTCCCCGGACTTAGAGTGTCCTCTTCCCTGGGAAACTGTGATCCCAACAATTATCCATCTCTGACATCGTTTTCTTTCATCGAGTTCCAGTGTTTGTCTAGACAGGTCACAGGTCAAATCTGCAGTGACATCATCGACCAGCAAGTTGGCCAGGTCTATTTGGAGAGTAACACGGTTCTGGTTGGAAGAACTGTCACCAACACCACTTGCCAATGTCTCATAACAACAGACTGTGAATCCAGCCTCAATTTCTATGGCATCATTGTCCAGTTAACTCAAGTCAGTGCCACATGTGTAGAGGAAATCACCTTTGCTGACGTCCGATATCCTCAACTAACAGCTCGCGTCACTTGTGATGACGACAACAACGTGCTTTACAACCAATCACTATTTACATCTGTGTCCAACGTGGCTAGTTTCCACTTTCGTGTCTCAGGTCAGCAACAGGGCAAGATTTACATAAGAGTCAAATCTTCAGTAGGTACCGCTAACGTCACACTCACCTGCGGCACACCTGTAGCACAAGCTCTCAGTCAAATTCAGCAGTGTCCAAACCAAACTACCACCACACCTTCTACTACACCTACAACACAGTACACATCACCCGTCACCGTCCCGATGGAAGGACTAATATTCAATTCTTCCTTGGCTTGCACAAGAGGCGCTCAACAGACGTATCACGACCTAGACTGTAGGGATCATTATCAGGACGGAAGCAATCGATCCTTGTCGATAATTCGTGTCTTCTACGGAACAACTCCTCTGTCCAGGTACGTGAGCAACTTAAATAATGAATCTTAATATATCGAAAGATCTCTTTTCTATGTATCTATTAAGTATCTGAGCCATGGACTGTATTTAGTGACCTGTCTAATCAAACATACGCCATTAGATTCAGTTTATGCCATTTGTAATCTAACCACTACAGAAGCGTGGTCGGCAGATCTTACTAAAGGTGTATCAAACGTTTCTTAACGAATACTAGAAAAGGATCTCAGGCATGATGTTAGATACCCGAACAAGTAAATATATCCCTGAAATTGTCAACTTAACATGTATGAGGAGAAGCCATTAAGCAACAGGAATTTTACAAAGAACATTACGGCTTCCAACAACTCACGCCATGTCATTCTATCCTTTGCTGTGTTCTATGTGTTCCATGCTACCCACTCTATATTATACATTGGTATTTCTAATTGGAAACAGAATGGAGAAGAAACTGATAACAGCAGGATGGAGTATAAATCTTTAACTCGAGAAAAATGAAAGAATAAGGAAAGGTCAAAAACACATATATACAAGATTGCTGTACTAGAATAGAGCAATATCATAAGAATGGAAATGATTACAGAATGCTCAAAGAAAAGAAGTTGCTGACAAGAAATGTTCAATCTCAATTAAATGTTACATGTGACAAGTTGGGAAACACCCTAACATAATCTAGAAAAGTTATAGAACGATTGTAGCAGAAATTCTGTAGCGGAATTTATGATATGAATGACTGTGAGCATACGGATGAGACACAAGATCCAATGACAGCAGAGACAGAACCTGAACCGTCAATAGATGAAATTGTATGGACAATAAAGAACCTGAAGAATGGTAAATCACCCGGTTGTGATGAGATATCAGCTGAACAAATTAAAGCGAGATGATAAAAATAAAGTATACTCATTACCTAAACATATATGGAAATATGGTATGTGGCCAAAATATTGGAAGAGAACTATCTTCATTCCAAAACCGAAAAAGGGCAACCTGCAATTATTCACCAACTATAGAACTGTTTCCCGGATCAGCCATGCATGTCAAATTGTATTAAATATCAGAATGTGAAGAATACGTAACAAACTGGAAGAAGTGATTAACGTGGTTGAAGCCGGATTTAGACAAGGAATAGGAACAAGAAAGAGATCACATACTCAATATGCATTTAATAATAGAGAAGTGTAGAGAATTTAATGTAAACCTATTCTCATGTTTTGTTTAGTTTAGTTTAGTTTAGTCGATGGATCAACATCACGGCACACGGGTGCAACCCATAAGTGCTCCGTTTTCTCCATAACTCAAATCTGAGTCTGGAGAACCTCAGCTCAGTGCACGAACTCCGTAGCACCGGCGAGGATCCTGAAAATACTTTGGGCAGATTTTTAACTCGAATTTTTGCCGGGCAGCGCCGTTAGGCTACTCTTTTTCGATTTCCAACTGCCAAGGGATGTTTTACGTGCGCAACAATACACACGGGCGTCCGATCTCACTACCCAGAGACCAGGGGAAATTTATTACTAGAAGTCCACGTGAAAAAATCCCGGCATCACCGGGGCTTGAACCCGGGACCTCCAGCACTCGAGGCGGACACCATACCTCGAGATCACGCAGCTCCCCTTCTCATGTTTTGTGGATTATTCAAAGGCATTTGACTGTGTACAACATCAGAAACTTTGGGAAATCATGAGGAAAATCGGCTTTCCATCACATGTAGTACAACTCATAAAAAAAATCCTCTATCTAGATCAACAAGCAGCGGTTAGAATAGATTGTGAGACATCAGATTGGTTTGACATTCAGCAAGGAGTCAGTCGGGGCTGTGTGATGTCTTCTTATTTGTTTAACCTGTACGCCGAAAGCATAACGAGAAATGTCAGAGATGATATAACCAAGGAGCAATAAGATGTCCTAAATATCGGTGGTCATGAGATACCAGAGATTCGATATGCTGAAGATACAGTATTAGTATCCACATCACAGAATGGTATAGACAATTTAATAACCTCAACACCAAAGAATAGCGAAAATCACAACTTATATCTTAACATAGCAAAAACAAAGATAATACAGTTAGATAAAATTACTATGGAAAAATAAATATACTTTAATAAGGAAAAATTGGAGTTGGTGGAAATTTTCGAATATCTTGGGTCTTTATTTGCCAACAATGGTGACACAATTAAGGAAATTAAAAGACGAATATCTGTTGTTTGTCCATCAAGAATGATGATGACCATTCATTTCATCCATTGGTGTTGAAACTATGGAGCCGTGAGTTCTAAGATGGCTGATAAGGCCTATTTTGACTCGAAATGTTCTTTGACAATGTGGGCAAAGAATGCTTGACGTTTCTGGAGGAGGATTTCCTGCAGCGGTTTTTCTGTCCTGCCTTTTCTTTATAGCTCTTGCAGTCCTGTTTGCCTCCCACGTGACTGCACCCTGAGACGAATATCTATTGCTCTTTGGAAACATAAACAACAGAATAAATTGTGGAGGGGGACAAACAGAACTACAAAGATTAGATTATTAGATTTTTAAGAGCATGCATCTTTCCCAATTACAACATACGCCTGTGATACCTGGAGAAGCTGAACAGCGCATAAATGCCTTTGAATATAAATGTTATAGGCGCGTTCTAAGAATTTGTTGGATACAGATAAGAACAAACGCATCCATACGACGAGATCTGAATATTGAAGAACGCTGGCTACCAAAGATTATTTTTTGTTGCGTTTCCCTTACGGGACGTTGCAGTCAACACCAGCATTTTCAGTTGCTGTTGATGTACTAAGCAAGTGTTACGTTCAGTAGTTTGCCATTGATTTCTGAACGACCGGCCCCTATACCTTTTTCGAAAAAACCAGCACCGCTGTGTTTCGAACCCGGGTATACGGGCTCACAAACCGCGTTCGCAAGCCCTTAGCCACAGAGATTATACAATAACGAAAATTGAAATATTTTGATCAGTTGAAACGTCATGCAAGTTTGTAGAGAACAATCATGGAGTGTTATATGCACCGAAAGTGAAGAAGAGGAATGCCAAAGAGAAGATGAGTGCAAGGTCTGGCAGATGATCCCCAGATGGGTGTATCGGACGCGGGGCACCTTGCTTATGACCGAGAAATTTTCAGGACGGTTGTTGTGGGAGCGAAGTTCTGCAAGTGACATGCTACTGAATGAATGAATTAATTTCTTATTCTCGTCTGTACGTGTGAACGGCCATATGTTTATTTCGAAAACAAGTTAATATTTGTTATTATAAACTACTTTGATATTCTACTTTCTCTGTTTTGTTCTAATACAAAATACTGGACTAAGATATATGTATTCGTCATATAGTCTTCGCATTTTTATTCGCTGAAAACAATATTTTATTAACGAAATGTTCTTTAATGAAAGCGTCATAAGTATTTATTTTCATTTTACAGCGGATGCAATAGAACTGCCCCCTACGCCAACTGCTGTGTCCGAGACCCAAACAAGGCGGATTGCGTTTTCCAAAATGATGTTGAGCTGCAGGACATTATCGAGAAATGTTCTGGTGTGTCCTACTGTGCCTTCCCCGGACTTAGAGTGTCCTCTTCCCTGGGAAACTGTGATCCCAACAATTATCCATCTCTGACATCGTTTTCTTTCATCGAGTTCCAGTGTTTGTCTAGACAGGTCACAGGTCAAATCTGCAGTGACATCATCGACCAGCAAGTTGGCCAGGTCTATTTGGAGAGTAACACGGTTCTGGTTGGAAGAACTGTCACCAACACCACTTGCCAATGTCTCATAACAACAGACTGTGAATCCAGCCTCAATTTCTATGGCATCATTGTCCAGTTAACTCAAGTCAGTGCCACATGTGTAGAGGAAATCACCTTTGCTGACGTCCGATATCCTCAACTAACAGCTCGCGTCACTTGTGATGACGACAACAACGTGCTTTACAACCAATCACTATTTACATCTGTGTCCAACGTGGCTAGTTTCCACTTTCGTGTCTCAGGTCAGCAACAGGGCAAGATTTACATAAGAGTCAAATCTTCAGTAGGTACCGCTAACGTCACACTCACCTGCGGCACACCTGTAGCACAAGCTCTCAGTCAAATTCAGCAGTGTCCAAACCAAACTACCACCACACCTTCTACTACACCTACAACACAGTACACATCACCCGTCACCGTCCCGATGGAAGGACTAATATTCAATTCTTCCTTGGCTTGCACAAGAGGCGCTCAACAGACGTATCACGACCTAGACTGTAGGGATCATTATCAGGACGGAAGCAATCGATCCTTGTCGATAATTCGTGTCTTCTACGGAACAACTCCTCTGTCCAGGTACGTGAGCAACTTAAGTAATGAATCTTAATATATCGAAAGATCTCTTTTCTATGTATCTATTAAGTATCTGAGCCATGGACTGTATTTAGTGACCTGTCTAATCAAACATACGCCATTAGATTCAGTTTATGCCATTTGTAATCTAACCACTACAGAAGCGTGGTCGGCAGATCTTACTAAAGGTGTATCAAACGTTTCTTAACGAATACTAGAAAAGGATCTCAGGCATGATGTTAGATACCCGAACAAGTAAATATATCCCTGAAATTGTCAACTTAACATGTATGAGGAGAAGCCATTAAGCAACAGGAATTTTACAAAGAACATTACGGCTTCCAACAACTCACGCCATGTCATTCTATCCTTTGCTGTGTTCTATGTGTTCCATGCTACCCACTCTATATTATACATTGGTATTTCTAATTGGAAACAGAATGGAGAAGAAACTGATAACAGCAGGATGGAGTATAAATCTTTAACTCGAGAAAAATGAAAGAATAAGGAAAGGTCAAAAACACATATATACAAGATTGCTGTACTAGAATAGAGCAATATCATAAGAATGGAAATGATTACAGAATGCTCAAAGAAAAGAAGTTGCTGACAAGAAATGTTCAATCTCAATTAAATGTTACATGTGACAAGTTGGGAAACACCCTAACATAATCTAGAAAAGTTATAGAACGATTGTAGCAGAAATTCTGTAGCGGAATTTATGATATGAATGACTGTGAGCATACGGATGAGACACAAGATCCAATGACAGCAGAGACAGAACCTGAACCGTCAATAGATGAAATTGTATGGACAATAAAGAACCTGAAGAATGGTAAATCACCCGGTTGTGATGAGATATCAGCTGAACAAATTAAAGCGAGATGATAAAAATAAAGTATACTCATTACCTAAACATATATGGAAATATGGTATGTGGCCAAAATATTGGAAGAGAACTATCTTCATTCCAAAACCGAAAAAGGGCAACCTGCAATTATTCACCAACTATAGAACTGTTTCCCGGAGCAGCCATGCATGTCAAATTGTATTAAATATCAGAATGTGAAGAATACGTAACAAACTGGAAGAAGTGATTAACGTGGTTGAAGCCGGATTTAGACAGGAATAGGAACAAGAAAGAGATCACATACTCAATATGCATTTAATAATAGAGAAGTGTAGAGAATTTAATGTAAACCTATTCTCATGTTTTGTTTAGTTTAGTTTAGTTTAGTCGATGGATCAACATCACGGCACACGGGTGCAACCCATAAGTGCTCCGTTTTCTCCATAACTCAAATCTGAGTCTGGAGAACCTCAGCTCAGTGCACGAACTCCGTAGCACCGGCGAGGATCCTGAAAATACTTTGGGCAGATTTTTAACTCGAATTTTTGCCGGGCAGCGCCGTTAGGCTACTCTTTTTCGATTTCCAACTGCCAAGGGATGTTTTACGTGCGCAACAATACACACGGGCGTCCGATCTCACTACCCAGAGACCAGGGGAAATTTATTACTAGAAGTCCACGTGAAAAAATCCCGGCATCACCGGGGCTTGAACCCGGGACCTCCAGCACTCGAGGCGGACACCATACCTCGAGATCACGCAGCTCCCCTTCTCATGTTTTGTGGATTATTCAAAGGCATTTGACTGTGTACAACATCAGAAACTTTGGGAAATCATGAGGAAAATCGGCTTTCCATCACATGTAGTACAACTCATAAAAAAAATCCTCTATCTAGATCAACAAGCAGCGGTTAGAATAGATTGTGAGACATCAGATTGGTTTGACATTCAGCAAGGAGTCAGTCGGGGCTGTGTGATGTCTTCTTATTTGTTTAACCTGTACGCCGAAAGCATAACGAGAAATGTCAGAGATGATATAACCAAGGAGCAATAAGATGTCCTAAATATCGGTGGTCATGAGATACCAGAGATTCGATATGCTGAAGATACAGTATTAGTATCCACATCACAGAATGGTATAGACAATTTAATAACCTCAACACCAAAGAATAGCGAAAATCACAACTTATATCTTAACATAGCAAAAACAAAGATAATACAGTTAGATAAAATTACTATGGAAAAATAAATATACTTTAATAAGGAAAAATTGGAGTTGGTGGAAATTTTCGAATATCTTGGGTCTTTATTTGCCAACAATGGTGACACAATTAAGGAAATTAAAAGACGAATATCTGTTGTTTGTCCATCAAGAATGATGATGACCATTCATTTCATCCATTGGTGTTGAAACTATGGAGCCGTGAGTTCTAAGATGGCTGATAAGGCCTATTTTGACTCGAAATGTTCTTTGACAATGTGGGCAAAGAATGCTTGACGTTTCTGGAGGAGGATTTCCTGCAGCGGTTTTTCTGTCCTGCCTTTTCTTTATAGCTCTTGCAGTCCTGTTTGCCTCCCACGTGACTGCACCCTGAGACGAATATCTATTGCTCTTTGGAAACATAAACAACAGAATAAATTGTGGAGGGGGACAAACAGAACTACAAAGATTAGATTATTAGATTTTTAAGAGCATGCATCTTTCCCAATTACAACATACGCCTGTGATACCTGGAGAAGCTGAACAGCGCATAAATGCCTTTGAATATAAATGTTATAGGCGCGTTCTAAGAATTTGTTGGATACAGATAAGAACAAACGCATCCATACGACGAGATCTGAATATTGAAGAACGCTGGCTACCAAAGATTATTTTTTGTTGCGTTTCCCTTACGGGACGTTGCAGTCAACACCAGCATTTTCAGTTGCTGTTGATGTACTAAGCAAGTGTTACGTTCAGTAGTTTGCCATTGATTTCTGAACGACCGGCCCCTATACCTTTTTCGAAAAAACCAGCACCGCTGTGTTTCGAACCCGGGTATACGGGCTCACAAACCGCGTTCGCAAGCCCTTAGCCACAGAGATTATACAATAACGAAAATTGAAATATTTTGATCAGTTGAAACGTCATGCAAGTTTGTAGAGAACAATCATGGAGTGTTATATGCACCGAAAGTGAAGAAGAGGAATGCCAAAGAGAAGATGAGTGCAAGGTCTGGCAGATGATCCCCAGATGGGTGTATCGGACGCGGGGCACCTTGCTTATGACCGAGAAATTTTCAGGACGGTTGTTGTGGGAGCGAAGTTCTGCAAGTGACATGCTACTGAATGAATGAATTAATTTCTTATTCTCGTCTGTACGTGTGAACGGCCATATGTTTATTTCGAAAACAAGTTAATATTTGTTATTATAAACTACTTTGATATTCTACTTTCTCTGTTTTGTTCTAATACAAAATACTGGACTAAGATATATGTATTCGTCGTATAGTCTTCGCATTTTTATTCGCTGAAAACAATATTTTATTAACGAAATGTTCTTTAATGAAAGCGTCATAAGTATTTATTTTCATTTTACAGCGGATGCAATAGAACTGCCCCCTACGCCAACTGCTGTGTCCGAGACCCAAACAAGGCGGATTGCGTTTTCCAAAATGATGTTGAGCTGCAGGACATTATCGAGAAATGTTCTGGTGTGTCCTACTGTGCCTTCCCCGGACTTAGAGTGTCCTCTTCCCTGGGAAACTGTGATCCCAACAATTATCCATCTCTGACATCGTTTTCTTTCATCGAGTTCCAGTGTTTGTCTAGACAGGTCACAGGTCAAATCTGCAGTGACATCATCGACCAGCAAGTTGGCCAGGTCTATTTGGAGAGTAACACGGTTCTGGTTGGAAGAACTGTCACCAACACCACTTGCCAATGTCTCATAACAACAGACTGTGAATCCAGCCTCAATTTCTATGGCATCATTGTCCAGTTAACTCAAGTCAGTGCCACATGTGTAGAGGAAATCACCTTTGCTGACGTCCGATATCCTCAACTAACAGCTCGCGTCACTTGTGATGACGACAACAACGTGCTTTACAACCAATCACTATTTACATCTGTGTCCAACGTGGCTAGTTTCCACTTTCGTGTCTCAGGTCAGCAACAGGGCAAGATTTACATAAGAGTCAAATCTTCAGTAGGTACCGCTAACGTCACACTCACCTGCGGCACACCTGTAGCACAAGCTCTCAGTCAAATTCAGCAGTGTCCAAACCAAACTACCACCACACCTTCTACTACACCTACAACACAGTACACATCACCCGTCACCGTCCCGATGGAAGGACTAATATTCAATTCTTCCTTGGCTTGCACAAGAGGCGCTCAACAGACGTATCACGACCTAGACTGTAGGGATCATTATCAGGACGGAAGCAATCGATCCTTGTCGATAATTCGTGTCTTCTACGGAACAACTCCTCTGTCCAGGTACGTGAGCAACTTAAGTAATGAATCTTAATATATCGAAAGATCTCTTTTCTATGTATCTATTAAGTATCTGAGCCATGGACTGTATTTAGTGACCTGTCTAATCAAACATACGCCATTAGATTCAGTTTATGCCATTTGTAATCTAACCACTACAGAAGCGTGGTCGGCAGATCTTACTAAAGGTGTATCAAACGTTTCTTAACGAATACTAGAAAAGGATCTCAGGCATGATGTTAGATACCCGAACAAGTAAATATATCCCTGAAATTGTCAACTTAACATGTATGAGGAGAAGCCATTAAGCAACAGGAATTTTACAAAGAACATTACGGCTTCCAACAACTCACGCCATGTCATTCTATCCTTTGCTGTGTTCTATGTGTTCCATGCTACCCACTCTATATTATACATTGGTATTTCTAATTGGAAACAGAATGGAGAAGAAACTGATAACAGCAGGATGGAGTATAAATCTTTAACTCGAGAAAAATGAAAGAATAAGGAAAGGTCAAAAACACATATATACAAGATTGCTGTACTAGAATAGAGCAATATCATAAGAATGGAAATGATTACAGAATGCTCAAAGAAAAGAAGTTGCTGACAAGAAATGTTCAATCTCAATTAAATGTTACATGTGACAAGTTGGGAAACACCCTAACATAATCTAGAAAAGTTATAGAACGATTGTAGCAGAAATTCTGTAGCGGAATTTATGATATGAATGACTGTGAGCATACGGATGAGACACAAGATCCAATGACAGCAGAGACAGAACCTGAACCGTCAATAGATGAAATTGTATGGACAATAAAGAACCTGAAGAATGGTAAATCACCCGGTTGTGATGAGATATCAGCTGAACAAATTAAAGCGAGATGATAAAAATAAAGTATACTCATTACCTAAACATATATGGAAATATGGTATGTGGCCAAAATATTGGAAGAGAACTATCTTCATTCCAAAACCGAAAAAGGGCAACCTGCAATTATTCACCAACTATAGAACTGTTTCCCGGATCAGCCATGCATGTCAAATTGTATTAAATATCAGAATGTGAAGAATACGTAACAAACTGGAAGAAGTGATTAACGTGGTTGAAGCCGGATTTAGACAAGGAATAGGAACAAGAAAGAGATCACATACTCAATATGCATTTAATAATAGAGAAGTGTAGAGAATTTAATGTAAACCTATTCTCATGTTTTGTTTAGTTTAGTTTAGTTTAGTCGATGGATCAACATCACGGCACACGGGTGCAACCCATAAGTGCTCCGTTTTCTCCATAACTCAAATCTGAGTCTGGAGAACCTCAGCTCAGTGCACGAACTCCGTAGCACCGGCGAGGATCCTGAAAATACTTTGGGCAGATTTTTAACTCGAATTTTTGCCGGGCAGCGCCGTTAGGCTACTCTTTTTCGATTTCCAACTGCCAAGGGATGTTTTACGTGCGCAACAATACACACGGGCGTCCGATCTCACTACCCAGAGACCAGGGGAAATTTATTACTAGAAGTCCACGTGAAAAAATCCCGGCATCACCGGGGCTTGAACCCGGGACCTCCAGCACTCGAGGAGGACACCATACCTCGAGATCACGCAGCTCCCCTTCTCATGTTTTGTGGATTATTCAAAGGCATTTGACTGTGTACAACATCAGAAACTTTGGGAAATCATGAGGAAAATCGGCTTTCCATCACATGTAGTACAACTCATAAAAAAAATCCTCTATCTAGATCAACAAGCAGCGGTTAGAATAGATTGTGAGACATCAGATTGGTTTGACATTCAGCAAGGAGTCAGTCGGGGCTGTGTGATGTCTTCTTATTTGTTTAACCTGTACGCCGAAAGCATAACGAGAAATGTCAGAGATGATATAACCAAGGAGCAATAAGATGTCCTAAATATCGGTGGTCATGAGATACCAGAGATTCGATATGCTGAAGATACAGTATTAGTATCCACATCACAGAATGGTATAGACAATTTAATAACCTCAACACCAAAGAATAGCGAAAATCACAACTTATATCTTAACATAGCAAAAACAAAGATAATACAGTTAGATAAAATTACTATGGAAAAATAAATATACTTTAATAAGGAAAAATTGGAGTTGGTGGAAATTTTCGAATATCTTGGGTCTTTATTTGCCAACAATGGTGACACAATTAAGGAAATTAAAAGACGAATATCTGTTGTTTGTCCATCAAGAATGATGATGACCATTCATTTCATCCATTGGTGTTGAAACTATGGAGCCGTGAGTTCTAAGATGGCTGATAAGGCCTATTTTGACTCGAAATGTTCTTTGACAATGTGGGCAAAGAATGCTTGACGTTTCTGGAGGAGGATTTCCTGCAGCGGTTTTTCTGTCCTGCCTTTTCTTTATAGCTCTTGCAGTCCTGTTTGCCTCCCACGTGACTGCACCCTGAGACGAATATCTATTGCTCTTCGGAAACATAAACAACAGAATAAATTGTGGAGGGGGACAAACAGAACTACAAAGATTAGATTATTAGATTTTTAAGAGCATGCATCTTTCCCAATTACAACATACGCCTGTGATACCTGGAGAAGCTGAACAGCGCATAAATGCCTTTGAATATAAATGTTATAGGCGCGTTCTAAGAATTTGTTGGATACAGATAAGAACAAACGCATCCATACGACGAGATCTGAATATTGAAGAACGCTGGCTACCAAAGATTATTTTTTGTTGCGTTTCCCTTACGGGACGTTGCAGTCAACACCAGCATTTTCAGTTGCTGTTGATGTACTAAGCAAGTGTTACGTTCAGTAGTTTGCCATTGATTTCTGAACGACCGGCCCCTATACCTTTTTCGAAAAAACCAGAACCGCTGTGTTTCGAACCCGGGTATACGGGCTCACAAACCGCGTTCGCAAGCCCTTAGCCACAGAGATTATACAATAACGAAAATTGAAATATTTTGATCAGTTGAAACGTCATGCAAGTTTGTAGAGAACAATCATGGAGTGTTATATGCACCGAAAGTGAAGAAGAGGAATGCCAAAGAGAAGATGAGTGCAAGGTCTGGCAGATGATCCCCAGATGGGTGTATCGGACGCGGGGCACCTTGCTTATGACCGAGAAATTTTCAGGACGGTTGTTGTGGGAGCGAAGTTCTGCAAGTGACATGCTACTGAATGAATGAATTAATTTCTTATTCTCGTCTGTACGTGTGAACGGCCATATGTTTATTTCGAAAACAAGTTAATATTTGTTATTATAAACTACTTTGATATTCTACTTTCTCTGTTTTGTTCTAATACAAAATACTGGACTAAGATATATGTATTCGTCGTATAGTCTTCGCATTTTTATTCGCTGAAAACAATATTTTATTAACGAAATGTTCTTTAATGAAAGCGTCATAAGTATTTATTTTCATTTTACAGCGGATGCAATAGAACTGCCCCCTACGCCAACTGCTGTGTCCGAGACCCAAACAAGGCGGATTGCGTTTTCCAAAATGATGTTGAGCTGCAGGACATTATCGAGAAATGTTCTGGTGTGTCCTACTGTGCCTTCCCCGGACTTAGAGTGTCCTCTTCCCTGGGAAACTGTGATCCCAACAATTATCCATCTCTGACATCGTTTTCTTTCATCGAGTTCCAGTGTTTGTCTAGACAGGTCACAGGTCAAATCTGCAGTGACATCATCGACCAGCAAGTTGGCCAGGTCTATTTGGAGAGTAACACGGTTCTGGTTGGAAGAACTGTCACCAACACCACTTGCCAATGTCTCATAACAACAGACTGTGAATCCAGCCTCAATTTCTATGGCATCATTGTCCAGTTAACTCAAGTCAGTGCCACATGTGTAGAGGAAATCACCTTTGCTGACGTCCGATATCCTCAACTAACAGCTCGCGTCACTTGTGATGACGACAACAACGTGCTTTACAACCAATCACTATTTACATCTGTGTCCAACGTGGCTAGTTTCCACTTTCGTGTCTCAGGTCAGCAACAGGGCAAGATTTACATAAGAGTCAAATCTTCAGTAGGTACCGCTAACGTCACACTCACCTGCGGCACACCTGTAGCACAAGCTCTCAGTCAAATTCAGCAGTGTCCAAACCAAACTACCACCACACCTTCTACTACACCTACAACACAGTACACATCACCCGTCACCGTCCCGATGGAAGGACTAATATTCAATTCTTCCTTGGCTTGCACAAGAGGCGCTCAACAGACGTATCACGACCTAGACTGTAGGGATCATTATCAGGACGGAAGCAATCGATCCTTGTCGATAATTCGTGTCTTCTACGGAACAACTCCTCTGTCCAGGTACGTGAGCAACTTAAGTAATGAATCTTAATATATCGACAGATCTCTTTTCTATGTATCTATTAAGTATCTGAGCCATGGACTGTATTTAGTGACCTGTCTAATCAAACATACGCCATTAGATTCAGTTTATGCCATTTGTAATCTAACCACTACAGAAGCGTGGTCGGCAGATCTTACCAAAGGTGTATCAAACGTTTCTTAACGAATACTAGAAAAGGATCTCAGGCATGATGTTAGATACCCGAACAAGTAAATATATCCCTGAAATTGTCAACTTAACATGTATGAGGAGAAGCCATTAAGCAACAGGAATTTTACAAAGAACATTACGGCTTCCAACAACTCACGCCATGTCATTCTATCCTTTGCTGTGTTCTATGTGTTCCATGCTACCCACTCTATATTATACATTGGTATTTCTAATTGGAAACAGAATGGAGAAGAAACTGATAACAGCAGGATGGAGTATAAATCTTTAACTCGAGAAAAATGAAAGAATAAGGAAAGGTTAAAAACACATATATACAAGATTGCTGTACTAGAATAGAGCAATATCATAAGAATGGAAATGATTACAGAATGCTCAAAGAAAAGAAGTTGCTGACAAGAAATGTTCAATCTCAATTAAATGTTACATGTGACAAGTTGGGAAACACCCTAACATAATCTAGAAAAGTTATAGAACGATTGTAGCAGAAATTCTGTAGCGGAGTTTATGATATGAATGACTGTGAGCATACGGATGAGACACAAGATCCAATGACAGCAGAGACAGAACCTGAACCGTCAATAGATGAAATTGTATGGACAATAAAGAACCTGAAGAATGGTAAATCACCCGGTTGTGATGAGATATCAGCTGAACAAATTAAAGCGAGATGATAAAAATAAAGTATACTCATTACCTAAACATATATGGAAATATGGTATGTGGCCAAAATATTGGAAGAGAACTATCTTCATTCCAAAACCGAAAAAGGGCAACCTGAAATTATTCACCAACTATAGAACTGTTTCCCGGATCAGCCATGCATGTCAAATTGTATTAAATATCAGAATGTGAAGAATACGTAACAAACTGGAAGAAGTGATTAACGTGGTTGAAGCCGGATTTAGACAAGGAATAGGAACAAGAAAGAGATCACATACTCAATATGCATTTAATAATAGAGAAGTGTAGAGAATTTAATGTAAACCTATTCTCATGTTTTGTTTAGTTTAGTTTAGTTTAGTCGATGGATCAACATCACGGCACACGGGTGCAACCCATAAGTGCTCCGTTTTCTCCATAACTCAAATCTGAGTCTGGAGAACCTCAGCTCAGTGCACGAACTCCGTAGCACCGGCGAGGATCCTGAAAATACTTTGGGCAGATTTTTAACTCGAATTTTTGCCGGGCAGCGCCGTTAGGCTACTCTTTTTCGATTTCCAACTGCCAAGGGATGTTTTACGTGCGCAACAATACACACGGGCGTCCGATCTCACTACCCAGAGACCAGGGGAAATTTATTACTAGAAGTCCACGTGAAAAAATCCCGGCATCACCGGGGCTTGAACCCGGGACCTCCAGCACTCGAGGCGGACACCATACCTCGAGATCACGCAGCTCCCCTTCTCATGTTTTGTGGATTATTCAAAGGCATTTGACTGTGTACAACATCAGAAACTTTGGGAAATCATGAGGAAAATCGGCTTTCCATCACATGTAGTACAACTCATAAAAAAAATCCTCTATCTAGATCAACAAGCAGCGGTTAGAATAGATTGTGAGACATCAGATTGGTTTGACATTCAGCAAGGAGTCAGTCGGGGCTGTGTGATGTCTTCTTATTTGTTTAACCTGTACGCCGAAAGCATAACGAGAAATGTCAGAGATGATATAACCAAGGAGCAATAAGATGTCCTAAATATCGGTGGTCATGAGATACCAGAGATTCGATATGCTGAAGATACAGTATTAGTATCCACATCACAGAATGGTATAGACAATTTAATAACCTCAACACCAAAGAATAGCGAAAATCACAACTTATATCTTAACATAGCAAAAACAAAGATAATACAGTTAGATAAAATTACTATGGAAAAATAAATATACTTTAATAAGGAAAAATTGGAGTTGGTGGAAATTTTCGAATATCTTGGGTCTTTATTTGCCAACAATGGTGACACAATTAAGGAAATTAAAAGACGAATATCTGTTGTTTGTCCATCAAGAATGATGATGACCATTCATTTCATCCATTGGTGTTGAAACTATGGAGCCGTGAGTTCTAAGATGGCTGATAAGGCCTATTTTGACTCGAAATGTTCTTTGACAATGTGGGCAAAGAATGCTTGACGTTTCTGGAGGAGGATTTCCTGCAGCGGTTTTTCTGTCCTGCCTTTTCTTTATAGCTCTTGCAGTCCTGTTTGCCTCCCACGTGACTGCACCCTGAGACGAATATCTATTGCTCTTCGGAAACATAAACAACAGAATAAATTGTGGAGGGGGACAAACAGAACTACAAAGATTAGATTATTAGATTTTTAAGAGCATGCATCTTTCCCAATTACAACATACGCCTGTGATACCTGGAGAAGCTGAACAGCGCATAAATGCCTTTGAATATAAATGTTATAGGCGCGTTCTAAGAATTTGTTGGATACAGATAAGAACAAACGCATCCATACGACGAGATCTGAATATTGAAGAACGCTGGCTACCAAAGATTATTTTTTGTTGCGTTTCCCTTACGGGACGTTGCAGTCAACACCAGCATTTTCAGTTGCTGTTGATGTACTAAGCAAGTGTTACGTTCAGTAGTTTGCCATTGATTTCTGAACGACCGGCCCCTATACCTTTTTCGAAAAAACCAGCACCGCTGTGTTTCGAACCCGGGTATACGGGCTCACAAACCGCGTTCGCAAGCCCTTAGCCACAGAGATTATACAATAACGAAAATTGAAATATTTTGATCAGTTGAAACGTCATGCAAGTTTCTAGAGAACAATCATGGAGTGTTATATGCACCGAAAGTGAAGAAGAGGAATGCCAAAGAGAAGATGAGTGCAAGGTCTGGCAGATGATCCCCAGATGGGTGTATCGGACGCGGGGCACCTTGCTTATGACCGAGAAATTTTCAGGACGGTTGTTGTGGGAGCGAAGTTCTGCAAGTGACATGCTACTGAATGAATGAATTAATTTCTTATTCTCGTCTGTACGTGTGAACGGCCATATGTTTATTTCGAAAACAAGTTAATATTTGTTATTATAAACTACTTTGATATTCTACTTTCTCTGTTTTGTTCTAATACAAAATACTGGACTAAGATATATGTATTCGTCGTATAGTCTTCGCATTTTTATTCGCTGAAAACAATATTTTATTAACGAAATGTTCTTTAATGAAAGCGTCATAAGTATTTATTTTCATTTTACAGCGGATGCAATAGAACTGCCCCCTACGCCAACTGCTGTGTCCGAGACCCAAACAAGGCGGATTGCGTTTTCCAAAATGATGTTGAGCTGCAGGACATTATCGAGAAATGTTCTGGTGTGTCCTACTGTGCCTTCCCCGGACTTAGAGTGTCCTCTTCCCTGGGAAACTGTGATCCCAACAATTATCCATCTCTGACATCGTTTTCTTTCATCGAGTTCCAGTGTTTGTCTAGACAGGTCACAGGTCAAATCTGCAGTGACATCATCGACCAGCAAGTTGGCCAGGTCTATTTGGAGAGTAACACGGTTCTGGTTGGAAGAACTGTCACCAACACCACTTGCCAATGTCTCATAACAACAGACTGTGAATCCAGCCTCAATTTCTATGGCATCATTGTCCAGTTAACTCAAGTCAGTGCCACATGTGTAGAGGAAATCACCTTTGCTGACGTCCGATATCCTCAACTAACAGCTCGCGTCACTTGTGATGACGACAACAACGTGCTTTACAACCAATCACTATTTACATCTGTGTCCAACGTGGCTAGTTTCCACTTTCGTGTCTCAGGTCAGCAACAGGGCAAGATTTACATAAGAGTCAAATCTTCAGTAGGTACCGCTAACGTCACACTCACCTGCGGCACACCTGTAGCACAAGCTCTCAGTCAAATTCAGCAGTGTCCAAACCAAACTACCACCACACCTTCTACTACACCTACAACACAGTACACATCACCCGTCACCGTCCCGATGGAAGGACTAATATTCAATTCTTCCTTGGCTTGCACAAGAGGCGCTCAACAGACGTATCACGACCTAGACTGTAGGGATCATTATCAGGACGGAAGCAATCGATCCTTGTCGATAATTCGTGTCTTCTACGGAACAACTCCTCTGTCCAGGTACGTGAGCAACTTAAGTAATGAATCTTAATATATCGAAAGATCTCTTTTCTATGTATCTATTAAGTATCTGAGCCATGGACTGTATTTAGTGACCTGTCTAATCAAACATACGCCATTAGATTCAGTTTATGCCATTTGTAATCTAACCACTACAGAAGCGTGGTCGGCAGATCTTACTAAAGGTGTATCAAACGTTTCTTAACGAATACAAGAAAAGGATCTCAGGCATGATGTTAGATACCCGAACAAGTAAATATATCCCTGAAATTGTCAACTTAACATGTATGAGGAGAAGCCATTAAGCAACAGGAATTTTACAAAGAACATTACGGCTTCCAACAACTCACGCCATGTCATTCTATCCTTTGCTGTGTTCTATGTGTTCCATGCTACCCACTCTATATTATACATTGGTATTTCTAATTGGAAACAGAATGGAGAAGAAACTGATAACAGCAGGATGGAGTATAAATCTTTAACTCGAGAAAAATGAAAGAATAAGGAAAGGTCAAAAACACATATATACAAGATTGCTGTACTAGAATAGAGCAATATCATAAGAATGGAAATGATTACAGAATGCTCAAAGAAAAGAAGTTGCTGACAAGAAATGTTCAATCTCAATTAAATGTTACATGTGACAAGTTGGGAAACACCCTAACATAATCTAGAAAAGTTATAGAACGATTGTAGCAGAAATTCTGTAGCGGAATTTATGATATGAATGACTGTGAGCATACGGATGAGACACAAGATCCAATGACAGCAGAGACAGAACCTGAACCGTCAATAGATGAAATTGTATGGACAATAAAGAACCTGAAGAATGGTAAATCACCCGGTTGTGATGAGATATCAGCTGAACAAATTAAAGCGAGATGATAAAAATAAAGTATACTCATTACCTAAACATATATGGAAATATGGTATGTGGCCAAAATATTGGAAGAGAACTATCTTCATTCCAAAACCGAAAAAGGGCAACCTGCAATTATTCACCAACTATAGAACTGTTTCCCGGATCAGCCATGCATGTCAAATTGTATTAAATATCAGAATGTGAAGAATACGTAACAAACTGGAAGAAGTGATTAACGTGGTTGAAGCCGGATTTAGACAAGGAATAGGAACAAGAAAGAGATCACATACTCAATATGCATTTAATAATAGAGAAGTGTAGAGAATTTAATGTAAACCTATTCTCATGTTTTGTTTAGTTTAGTTTAGTTTAGTCGATGGATCAACATCACGGCACACGGGTGCAACCCATAAGTGCTCCGTTTTCTCCATAACTCAAATCTGAGTCTGGAGAACCTCAGCTCAGTGCACGAACTCCGTAGCACCGGCGAGGATCCTGAAAATACTTTGGGCAGATTTTTAACTCGAATTTTTGCCGGGCAGCGCCGTTAGGCTACTCTTTTTCGATTTCCAACTGCCAAGGGATGTTTTACGTGCGCAACAATACACACGGGCGTCCGATCTCACTACCTAGAGACCAGGGGAAATTTATTACTAGAAGTCCACGTGAAAAAATCCCGGCATCACCGGGGCTTGAACCCGGGACCTCCAGCACTCGAGGCGGACACCATACCTCGAGATCACGCAGCTCCCCTTCTCATGTTTTGTGGATTATTCAAAGGCATTTGACTGTGTACAACATCAGAAACTTTGGGAAATCATGAGGAAAATCGGCTTTCCATCACATGTAGTACAACTCATAAAAAAAATCCTCTATCTAGATCAACAAGCAGCGGTTAGAATAGATTGTGAGACATCAGATTGGTTTGACATTCAGCAAGGAGTCAGTCGGGGCTGTGTGATGTCTTCTTATTTGTTTAACCTGTACGCCGAAAGCATAACGAGAAATGTCAGAGATGATATAACCAAGGAGCAATAAGATGTCCTAAATATCGGTGGTCATGAGATACCAGAGATTCGATATGCTGAAGATACAGTATTAGTATCCACATCACAGAATGGTATAGACAATTTAATAACCTCAACACCAAAGAATAGCGAAAATCACAACTTATATCTTAACATAGCAAAAACAAAGATAATACAGTTAGATAAAATTACTATGGAAAAATAAATATACTTTAATAAGGAAAAATTGGAGTTGGTGGAAATTTTCGAATATCTTGGGTCTTTATTTGCCAACAATGGTGACACAATTAAGGAAATTAAAAGACGAATATCTGTTGTTTGTCCATCAAGAATGATGATGACCATTCATTTCATCCATTGGTGTTGAAACTATGGAGCCGTGAGTTCTAAGATGGCTGATAAGGCCTATTTTGACTCGAAATGTTCTTTGACAATGTGGGCAAAGAATGCTTGACGTTTCTGGAGGAGGATTTCCTGCAGCGGTTTTTCTATCCTGCCTTTTCTTTATAGCTCTTGCAGTCCTGTTTGCCTCCCACGTGACTGCACCCTGAGACGAATATCTATTGCTCTTTGGAAACATAAACAACAGAATAAATTGTGGAGGGGGACAAACAGAACTACAAAGATTAGATTATTAGATTTTTAAGAGCATGCATCTTTCCCAATTACAACATACGCCTGTGATACCTGGAGAAGCTGAACAGCGCATAAATGCCTTTGAATATAAATGTTATAGGCGCGTTCTAAGAATTTGTTGGATACAGATAAGAACAAACGCATCCATACGACGAGATCTGAATATTGAAGAACGCTGGCTACCAAAGATTATTTTTTGTTGCGTTTTTCTTACGGGACGTTGCAGTCAACACCAGCATTTTCAGTTGCTGTTGATGTACTAAGCAAGTGTTACGTTCAGTAGTTTGCCATTGATTTCTGAACGACCGGCCCCTATACCTTTTTCGAAAAAACCAGCACCGCTGTGTTTCGAACCCGGGTATACGGGCTCACAAACCGCGTTCGCAAGCCCTTAGCCACAGAGATTATACAATAACGAAAATTGAAATATTTTGATCAGTTGAAACGTCATGCAAGTTTGTAGAGAACAATCATGGAGTGTTATATGCACCGAAAGTGAAGAAGAGGAATGCCAAAGAGAAGATGAGTGCAAGGTCTGGCAGATGATCCCCAGATGGGTGTATCGGACGCGGGGCACCTTGCTTATGACCGAGAAATTTTCAGGACGGTTGTTGTGGGAGCGAAGTTCTGCAAGTGACATGCTACTGAATGAATGAATTAATTTCTTATTCTCGTCTGTACGTGTGAACGGCCATATGTTTATTTCGAAAACAAGTTAATATTTGTTATTATAAACTACTTTGATATTCTACTTTCTCTGTTTTGTTCTAATACAGAATACTGGACTAAGATATATGTATTCGTCGTATAGTCTTCGCATTTTTATTCGCTGAAAACAATATTTTATTAACGAAATGTTCTTTAATGAAAGCGTCATAAGTATTTATTTTCATTTTACAGCGGATGCAATAGAACTGCCCCCTACGCCAACTGCTGTGTCCGAGACCCAAACAAGGCGGATTGCGTTTTCCAAAATGATGTTGAGCTGCAGGACATTATCGAGAAATGTTCTGGTGTGTCCTACTGTGCCTTCCCCGGACTTAGAGTGTCCTCTTCCCTGGGAAACTGTGATCCCAACAATTATCCATCTCTGACATCGTTTTCTTTCATCGAGTTCCAGTGTTTGTCTAGACAGGTCACAGGTCAAATCTGCAGTGACATCATCGACCAGCAAGTTGGCCAGGTCTATTTGGAGAGTAACACGGTTCTGGTTGGAAGAACTGTCACCAACACCACTTGCCAATGTCTCATAACAACAGACTGTGAATCCAGCCTCAATTTCTATGGCATCATTGTCCAGTTAACTCAAGTCAGTGCCACATGTGTAGAGGAAATCACCTTTGCTGACGTCCGATATCCTCAACTAACAGCTCGCGTCACTTGTGATGACGACAACAACGTGCTTTACAACCAATCACTATTTACATCTGTGTCCAACGTGGCTAGTTTCCACTTTCGTGTCTCAGGTCAGCAACAGGGCAAGATTTACATAAGAGTCAAATCTTCAGTAGGTACCGCTAACGTCACACTCACCTGCGGCACACCTGTAGCACAAGCTCTCAGTCAAATTCAGCAGTGTCCAAACCAAACTACCACCACACCTTCTACTACACCTACAACACAGTACACATCACCCGTCACCGTCCCGATGGAAGGACTAATATTCAATTCTTCCTTGGCTTGCACAAGAGGCGCTCAACAGACGTATCACGACCTAGACTGTAGGGATCATTATCAGGACGGAAGCAATCGATCCTTGTCGATAATTCGTGTCTTCTACGGAACAACTCCTCTGTCCAGGTACGTGAGCAACTTAAGTAATGAATCTTAATATATCGAAAGATCTCTTTTCTATGTATCTATTAAGTATCTGAGCCATGGACTGTATTTAGTGACCTGTCTAATCAAACATACGCCATTAGATTCAGTTTATGCCATTTGTAATCTAACCACTACAGAAGCGTGGTCGGCAGATCTTACCAAAGGTGTATCAAACGTTTCTTAACGAATACTAGAAAAGGATCTCAGGCATGATGTTAGATACCCGAACAAGTAAATATATCCCTGAAATTGTCAACTTAACATGTATGAGGAGAAGCCATTAAGCAACAGGAATTTTACAAAGAACATTACGGCTTCCAACAACTCACGCCATGTCATTCTATCCTTTGCTGTGTTCTATGTGTTCCATGCTACCCACTCTATATTATACATTGGTATTTCTAATTGGAAACAGAATGGAGAAGAAACTGATAACAGCAGGATGGAGTATAAATCTTTAACTCGAGAAAAATGAAAGAATAAGGAAAGGTCAAAAACACATATATACAAGATTGCTGTACTAGAATAGAGCAATATCATAAGAATGGAAATGATTACAGAATGCTCAAAGAAAAGAAGTTGCTGACAAGAAATGTTCAATCTCAATTAAATGTTACATGTGACAAGTTGGGAAACACCCTAACATAATCTAGAAAAGTTATAGAACGATTGTAGCAGAAATTCTGTAGCGGAATTTATGATATGAATGACTGTGAGCATACGGATGAGACACAAGATCCAATGACAGCAGAGACAGAACCTGAACCGTCAATAGATGAAATTGTATGGACAATAAAGAACCTGAAGAATGGTAAATCACCCGGTTGTGATGAGATATCAGCTGAACAAATTAAAGCGAGATGATAAAAATAAAGTATACTCATTACCTAAACATATATGGAAATATGGTATGTGGCCAAAATATTGGAAGAGAACTATCTTCATTCCAAAACCGAAAAAGGGCAACCTGAAATTATTCACCAACTATAGAACTGTTTCCCGGATCAGCCATGCATGTCAAATTGTATTAAATATCAGAATGTGAAGAATACGTAACAAACTGGAAGAAGTGATTAACGTGGTTGAAGCCGGATTTAGACAAGGAATAGGAACAAGAAAGAGATCACATACTCAATATGCATTTAATAATAGAGAAGTGTAGAGAATTTAATGTAAACCTATTCTCATGTTTTGTTTAGTTTAGTTTAGTTTAGTCGATGGATCAACATCACGGCACACGGGTGCAACCCATAAGTGCTCCGTTTTCTCCATAACTCAAATCTGAGTCTGGAGAACCTCAGCTCAGTGCACGAACTCCGTAGCACCGGCGAGGATCCTGAAAATACTTTGGGCAGATTTTAACTCGAATTTTTGCCGGGGAGCGCCGTTAGGCTACTCTTTTTCGATTTCCAACTGCCAAGGGATGTTTTACGTGCGCAACAATACACACGGGCGTCCGATCTCACTACCCAGAGACCAGGGGAAATTTATTACTAGAAGTCCACGTGAAAAAATCCCGGCATCACCGGGGCTTGAACCCGGGACCTCCAGCACTCGAGGCGGACACCATACCTCGAGATCACGCAGCTCCCCTTCTCATGTTTTGTGGATTATTCAAAGGCATTTGACTGTGTACAACATCAGAAACTTTGGGAAATCATGAGGAAAATCGGCTTTCCATCACATGTAGTTTAAATGTTTTGCGTATCCTTTTTACAGGACTTAGCTGTCAACAGCAGCATCTTTCAGCTGTCTGTTGATCTCTTGGCAAGATTACGCTCAGTAGTTTGCCATTGCTTTCTGAGCGGCCGGCTCAGTATCCGCAAGTCACGAGCGGGGGTCGAACCACCTCAGTTCTCTCTCCGCTGCGAGACTCTGCGTGATAAACGGGATTACAGAGAGAAAGTGTTGTAACCCCACAGCCAGAGAGACCGGCATCACATGTAGTACAACTCATTAAAAAAATCCTCTATCTAGATCAACAAGCAGCGGTTAGAATAGATTGTGAGACATCAGATTGGTTTGACATTCAGCAAGGAGTCAGTCGGGGCTGTGTGATGTCTTCTTATTTCTTTAACCTGTACGCCGAAAGCATAACGAGAAATGTCAGAGATGATATAACCAAGGAGCAATAAGATGTCCTAAATATCGGTGGTCATGAGATACCAGAGATTCGATATGCTGAAGATACAGTATTAGTATCCACATCACAGAATGGTATAGACAATTTAATAACCTCAACACCAAAGAATAGCGAAAATCACAACTTATATCTTAACATAGCAAAAACAAAGATAATACAGTTAGATAAAATTACTATGGAAAAATAAATATACTTTAATAAGGAAAAATTGGAGTTGGTGGAAATTTTCGAATATCTTGGGTCTTTATTTGCCAACAATGGTGACACAATTAAGGAAATTAAAAGACGAATATCTGTTGTTTGTCCATCAAGAATGATGATGACCATTCATTTCATCCATTGGTGTTGAAACTATGGAGCCGTGAGTTCTAAGATGGCTGATAAGGCCTATTTTGACTCGAAATGTTCTTTGACAATGTGGGCAAAGAATGCTTGACGTTTCTGGAGGAGGATTTCCTGCAGCGGTTTTTCTGTCCTGCCTTTTCTTTATAGCTCTTGCAGTCCTGTTTGCCTCCCACGTGACTGCACCCTGAGACGAATATCTATTGCTCTTCGGAAACATAAACAACAGAATAAATTGTGGAGGGGGACAAACAGAACTACAAAGATTAGATTATTAGATTTTTAAGAGCATGCATCTTTCCCAATTACAACATACGCCTGTGATACCTGGAGAAGCTGAACAGCACATAAATGCCTTTGAATATAAATGTTATAGGCGCGTTCTAAGAATTTGTTGGATACAGATAAGAACAAACGCATCCATACGACGAGATCTGAATATTGAAGAACGCTGGCTACCAAAGATTATTTTTTGTTGCGTTTCCCTTACGGGACGTTGCAGTCAACACCAGCATTTTCAGTTGCTGTTGATGTACTAAGCAAGTGTTACGTTCAGTAGTTTGCCATTGATTTCTGAACGACCGGCCCCTATACCTTTTTCGAAAAAACCAGCACCGCTGTGTTTCGAACCCGGGTATACGGGCTCACAAACCGCGTTCGCAAGCCCTTAGCCACAGAGATTATACAATAACGAAAATTGAAATATTTTGATCAGTTGAAACGTCATGCAAGTTTGTAGAGAACAATCATGGAGTGTTATATGCACCGAAAGTGAAGAAGAGGAATGCCAAAGAGAAGATGAGTGCAAGGTCTGGCAGATGATCCCCAGATGGGTGTATCGGACGCGGGGCACCTTGCTTATGACCGAGAAATTTTCAGGACGGTTGTTGTGGGAGCGAAGTTCTGCAAGTGACATGCTACTGAATGAATGAATTAATTTCTTATTCTCGTCTGTACGTGTGAACGGCCATATGTTTATTTCGAAAACAAGTTAATATTTGTTATTATAAACTACTTTGATATTCTACTTTCTCTGTTTTGTTCTAATACAAAATACTGGACTAAGATATATGTATTCGTCGTATAGTCTTCGCATTTTTATTCGCTGAAAACAATATTTTATTAACGAAATGTTCTTTAATGAAAGCGTCATAAGTATTTATTTTCATTTTACAGCGGATGCAATAGAACTGCCCCCTACGCCAACTGCTGTGTCCGAGACCCAAACAAGGCGGATTGCGTTTTCCAAAATGATGTTGAGCTGCAGGACATTATCGAGAAATGTTCTGGTGTGTCCTACTGTGCCTTCCCCGGACTTAGAGTGTCCTCTTCCCTGGGAAACTGTGATCCCAACAATTATCCATCTCTGACATCGTTTTCTTTCATCGAGTTCCAGTGTTTGTCTAGACAGGTCACAGGTCAAATCTGCAGTGACATCATCGACCAGCAAGTTGGTCAGGTCTATTTGGAGAGTAACACGGTTCTGGTTGGAAGAACTGTCACCAACACCACTTGCCAATGTCTCATAACAACAGACTGTGAATCCAGCCTCAATTTCTATGGCATCATTGTCCAGTTAACTCAAGTCAGTGCCACATGTGTAGAGGAAATCACCTTTGCTGACGTCCGATATCCTCAACTAACAGCTCGCGTCACTTGTGATGACGACAACAACGTGCTTTACAACCAATCACTATTTACATCTGTGTCCAACGTGGCTAGTTTCCACTTTCGTGTCTCGGGTCAGCAACAGGGCAAGATTTACATAAGAGTCAAATCTTCAGTAGGTACCGCTAACGTCACACTCACCTGCGGCACACCTGTAGCACAAGCTCTCAGTCAAATTCAGCAGTGTCCAAACCAAACTACCACCACACCTTCTACTACACCTACAACACAGTACACATCACCCGTCACCGTCCCGATGGAAGGACTAATATTCAATTCTTCCTTGGCTTGCACAAGAGGCGCTCAACAGACGTATCACGACCTAGACTGTAGGGATCATTATCAGGACGGAAGCAATCGATCCTTGTCGATAATTCGTGTCTTCTACGGAACAACTCCTCTGTCCAGGTACGTGAGCAACTTAAGTAATGAATCTTAATATATCGACAGATCTCTTTTCTATGTATCTATTAAGTATCTGAGCCATGGACTGTATTTAGTGACCTGTCTAATCAAACATACGCCATTAGATTCAGTTTATGCCATTTGTAATCTAACCACTACAGAAGCGTGGTCGGCAGATCTTACCAAAGGTGTATCAAACGTTTCTTAACGAATACTAGAAAAGGATCTCAGGCATGATGTTAGATACCCGAACAAGTAAATATATCCCTGAAATTGTCAACTTAACATGTATGAGGAGAAGCCATTAAGCAACAGGAATTTTACAAAGAACATTACGGCTTCCAACAACTCACGCCATGTCATTCTATCCTTTGCTGTGTTCTATGTGTTCCATGCTACCCACTCTATATTATACATTGGTATTTCTAATTGGAAACAGAATGGAGAAGAAACTGATAACAGCAGGATGGAGTATAAATCTTTAACTCGAGAAAAATGAAAGAATAAGGAAAGGTTAAAAACACATATATACAAGATTGCTGTACTAGAATAGAGCAATATCATAAGAATGGAAATGATTACAGAATGCTCAAAGAAAAGAAGTTGCTGACAAGAAATGTTCAATCTCAATTAAATGTTACATGTGACAAGTTGGGAAACACCCTAACATAATCTAGAAAAGTTATAGAACGATTGTAGCAGAAATTCTGTAGCGGAATTTATGATATGAATGACTGTGAGCATACGGATGAGACACAAGATCCAATGACAGCAGAGACAGAACCTGAACCGTCAATAGATGAAATTGTATGGACAATAAAGAACCTGAAGAATGGTAAATCACCCGGTTGTGATGAGATATCAGCTGAACAAATTAAAGCGAGATGATAAAAATAAAGTATACTTATTACCTAAACATATATGGAAATATGGTATGTGGCCAAAATATTGGAAGAGAACTATCTTCATTCCAAAACCGAAAAAGGGCAACCTGAAATTATTCACCAACTATAGAACTGTTTCCCGGATCAGCCATGCATGTCAAATTGAATTAAATATCAGAATGTGAAGAATACGTAACAAACTGGAAGAAGTGATTAACGTGGTTGAAGCCGGATTTAGACAAGGAATAGGAACAAGAAAGAGATCACATACTCAATATGCATTTAATAATAGAGAAGTGTAGAGAATTTAATGTAAACCTATTCTCATGTTTTGTTTAGTTTAGTTTAGTTTAGTCGATGGATCAACATCACGGCACACGGGTGCAACCCATAAGTGCTCCGTTTTCTCCATAACTCAAATCTGAGTCTGGAGAACCTCAGCTCAGTGCACGAACTCCGTAGCACCGGCGAGGATCCTGAAAATACTTTGGGCAGATTTTTAACTCGAATTTTTGCCGGGCAGCGCCGTTAGGCTACTCTTTTTCGATTTCCAACTGCCAAGGGATGTTTTACGTGCGCAACAATACACACGGGCGTCCGATCTCACTACCCAGAGACCAGGGGAAATTTATTACTAGAAGTCCACGTGAAAAAATCCCGGCATCACCGGGGCTTGAACCCGGGACCTCCAGCACTCGAGGCGGACACCATACCTCGAGATCATGCAGCTCCCCTTCTCATGTTTTGTGGATTATTCAAAGGCATTTGACTGTGTACAACATCAGAAACTTTGGGAAATCATGAGGAAAATCGGCTTTCCATCACATGTAGTACAACTCATAAAAAAAATCCTCTATCTAGATCAACAAGCAGCGGTTAGAATAGATTGTGAGACATCAGATTGGTTTGACATTCAGCAAGGAGTCAGTCGGGGCTGTGTGATGTCTTCTTATTTGTTTAACCTGTACGCCGAAAGCATAACGAGAAATGTCAGAGATGATATAACCAAGGAGCAATAAGATGTCCTAAATATCGGTGGTCATGAGATACCAGAGATTCGATATGCTGAAGATACAGTATTAGTATCCACATCACAGAATGGTATAGACAATTTAATAACCTCAACACCAAAGAATAGCGAAAATCACAACTTATATCTTAACATAGCAAAAACAAAGATAATACAGTTAGATAAAATTACTATGGAAAAATAAATATACTTTAATAAGGAAAAATTGGAGTTGGTGGAAATTTTCGAATATCTTGGGTCTTTATTTGCCAACAATGGTGACACAATTAAGGAAATTAAAAGACGAATATCTGTTGTTTGTCCATCAAGAATGATGATGACCATTCATTTCATCCATTGGTGTTGAAACTATGGAGCCGTGAGTTCTAAGATGGCTGATAAGGCCTATTTTGACTCGAAATGTTCTTTGACAATGTGGGCAAAGAATGCTTGACGTTTCTGGAGGAGGATTTCCTGCAGCGGTTTTTCTGTCCTGCCTTTTCTTTATAGCTCTTGCAGTCCTGTTTGCCTCCCACGTGACTGCACCCTGAGACGAATATCTATTGCTCTTCGGAAACATAAACAACAGAATAAATTGTGGAGGGGGACAAACAGAACTACAAAGATTAGATTATTAGATTTTTAAGAGCATGCATCTTTCCCAATTACAACATACGCCTGTGATACCTGGAGAAGCTGAACAGCGCATAAATGCCTTTGAATATAAATGTTATAGGCGCGTTCTAAGAATTTGTTGGATACAGATAAGAACAAACGCATCCATACGACGAGATCTGAATATTGAAGAACGCTGGCTACCAAAGATTATTTTTTGTTGCGTTTCCCTTACGGGACGTTGCAGTCAACACCAGCATTTTCAGTTGCTGTTGATGTACTAAGCAAGTGTTACGTTCAGTAGTTTGCCATTGATTTCTGAACGACCGGCCCCTATACCTTTTTCGAAAAAACCAGCACCGCTGTGTTTCGAACCCGGGTATACGGGCTCACAAACCGCGTTCGCAAGCCCTTAGCCACAGAGATTATACAATAACGAAAATTGAAATATTTTGATCAGTTGAAACGTCATGCAAGTTTGTAGAGAACAATCATGGAGTGTTATATGCACCGAAAGTGAAGAAGAGGAATGCCAAAGAGAAGATGAGTGCAAGGTCTGGCAGATGATCCCCAGATGGGTGTATCGGACGCGGGGCACCTTGCTTATGACCGAGAAATTTTCAGGACGGTTGTTGTGGGAGCGAAGTTCTGCAAGTGACATGCTACTGAATGAATGAATTAATTTCTTATTCTCGTCTGTACGTGTGAACGGCCATATGTTTATTTCGAAAACAAGTTAATATTTGTTATTATAAACTACTTTGATATTCTACTTTCTCTGTTTTGTTCTAATACAAAATACTGGACTAAGATATATGTATTCGTCGTATAGTCTTCGCATTTTTATTCGCTGAAAACAATATTTTATTAACGAAATGTTCTTTAATGAAAGCGTCATAAGTATTTATTTTCATTTTACAGCGGATGCAATAGAACTGCCCCCTACGCCAACTGCTGTGTCCGAGACCCAAACAAGGCGGATTGCGTTTTCCAAAATGATGTTGAGCTGCAGGACATTATCGAGAAATGTTCTGGTGTGTCCTACTGTGCCTTCCCCGGACTTAGAGTGTCCTCTTCCCTGGGAAACTGTGATCCCAACAATTATCCATCTCTGACATCGTTTTCTTTCATCGAGTTCCAGTGTTTGTCTAGACAGGTCACAGGTCAAATCTGCAGTGACATCATCGACCAGCAAGTTGGCCAGGTCTATTTGGAGAGTAACACGGTTCTGGTTGGAAGAACTGTCACCAACACCACTTGCCAATGTCTCATAACAACAGACTGTGAATCCAGCCTCAATTTCTATGGCATCATTGTCCAGTTAACTCAAGTCAGTGCCACATGTGTAGAGGAAATCACCTTTGCTGACGTCCGATATCCTCAACTAACAGCTCGCGTCACTTGTGATGACGACAACAACGTGCTTTACAACCAATCACTATTTACATCTGTGTCCAACGTGGCTAGTTTCCACTTTCGTGTCTCAGGTCAGCAACAGGGCAAGATTTACATAAGAGTCAAATCTTCAGTAGGTACCGCTAACGTCACACTCACCTGCGGCACACCTGTAGCACAAGCTCTCAGTCAAATTCAGCGGTGTCCAAACCAAACTACCACCACACCTTCTACTACACCTACAACACAGTACACATCACCCGTCACCGTCCCGATGGAAGGACTAATATTCAATTCTTCCTTGGCTTGCACAAGAGGCGCTCAACAGACGTATCACGACCTAGACTGTAGGGATCATTATCAGGACGGAAGCAATCGATCCTTGTCGATAATTCGTGTCTTCTACGGAACAACTCCTCTGTCCAGGTACGTGAGCAACTTAAGTAATGAATCTTAATATATCGAAAGATCTCTTTTCTATGTATCTATTAAGTATCTGAGCCATGGACTGTATTTAGTGACCTGTCTAATCAAACATACGCCATTAGATTCAGTTTATGCCATTTGTAATCTAACCACTACAGAAGCGTGGTCGGCAGATCTTACTAAAGGTGTATCAAACGTTTCTTAACGAATACTAGAAAAGGATCTCAGGCATGATGTTAGATACCCGAACAAGTAAATATATCCCTGAAATTGTCAACTTAACATGTATGAGGAGAAGCCATTAAGCAACAGGAATTTTACAAAGAACATTACGGCTTCCAACAACTCACGCCATGTCATTCTATCCTTTGCTGTGTTCTATGTGTTCCATGCTACCCACTCTATATTATACATTGGTATTTCTAATTGGAAACAGAATGGAGAAGAAACTGATAACAGCAGGATGGAGTATAAATCTTTAACTCGAGAAAAATGAAAGAATAAGGAAAGGTCAAAAACACATATATACAAGATTGCTGTACTAGAATAGAGCAATATCATAAGAATGGAAATGATTACAGAATGCTCAAAGAAAAGAAGTTGCTGACAAGAAATGTTCAATCTCAATTAAATGTTACATGTGACAAGTTGGGAAACACCCTAACATAATCTAGAAAAGTTATAGAACGATTGTAGCAGAAATTCTGTAGCGGAATTTATGATATGAATGACTGTGAGCATACGGATGAGACACAAGATCCAATGACAGCAGAGACAGAACCTGAACCGTCAATAGATGAAATTGTATGGACAATAAAGAACCTGAAGAATGGTAAATCACCCGGTTGTGATGAGATATCAGCTGAACAAATTAAAGCGAGATGATAAAAATAAAGTATACTCATTACCTAAACATATATGGAAATATGGTATGTGGCCAAAATATTGGAAGAGAACTATCTTCATTCCAAAACCGAAAAAGGGCAACCTGCAATTATTCACCAACTATAGAACTGTTTCCCGGATCAGCCATGCATGTCAAATTGTATTAAATATCAGAATGTGAAGAATACGTAACAAACTGGAAGAAGTGATTAACGTGGTTGAAGCCGGATTTAGACAAGGAATAGGAACAAGAAAGAGATCACATACTCAATATGCATTTAATAATAGAGAAGTGTAGAGAATTTAATGTAAACCTATTCTCATGTTTTGTTTAGTTTAGTTTAGTTTAGTCGATGGATCAACATCACGGCACACGGGTGCAACCCATAAGTGCTCCGTTTTCTCCATAACTCAAATCTGAGTCTGGAGAACCTCAGCTCAGTGCACGAACTCCGTAGCACCGGCGAGGATCCTGAAAATACTTTGGGCAGATTTTTAACTCGAATTTTTGCCGGGCAGCGCCGTTAGGCTACTCTTTTTCGATTTCCAACTGCCAAGGGATGTTTTACGTGCGCAACAATACACACGGGCGTCCGATCTCACTACCCAGAGACCAGGGGAAATTTATTACTAGAAGTCCACGTGAAAAAATCCCGGCATCACCGGGGCTTGAACCCGGGACCTCCAGCACTCGAGGCGGACACCATACCTCGAGATCACGCAGCTCCCCTTCTCATGTTTTGTGGATTATTCAAAGGCATTTGACTGTGTACAACATCAGAAACTTTGGGAAATCATGAGGAAAATCGGCTTTCCATCACATGTAGTACAACTCATAAAAAAAATCCTCTATCTAGATCAACAAGCAGCGGTTAGAATAGATTGTGAGACATCAGATTGGTTTGACATTCAGCAAGGAGTCAGTCGGGGCTGTGTGATGTCTTCTTATTTGTTTAACCTGTACGCCGAAAGCATAACGAGAAATGTCAGAGATGATATAACCAAGGAGCAATAAGATGTCCTAAATATCGGTGGTCATGAGATACCAGAGATTCGATATGCTGAAGATACAGTATTAGTATCCACATCACAGAATGGTATAGACAATTTAATAACCTCAACACCAAAGAATAGCGAAAATCACAACTTATATCTTAACATAGCAAAAACAAAGATAATACAGTTAGATAAAATTACTATGGAAAAATAAATATACTTTAATAAGGAAAAATTGGAGTTGGTGGAAATTTTCGAATATCTTGGGTCTTTATTTGCCAACAATGGTGACACAATTAAGGAAATTAAAAGACGAATATCTGTTGTTTGTCCATCAAGAATGATGATGACCATTCATTTCATCCATTGGTGTTGAAACTATGGAGCCGTGAGTTCTAAGATGGCTGATAAGGCCTATTTTGACTCGAAATGTTCTTTGACAATGTGGGCAAAGAATGCTTGACGTTTCTGGAGGAGGATTTCCTGCAGCGGTTTTTCTGTCCTGCCTTTTCTTTATAGCTCTTGCAGTCCTGTTTGCCTCCCACGTGACTGCACCCTGAGACGAATATCTATTGCTCTTCGGAAACATAAACAACAGAATAAATTGTGGAGGGGGACAAACAGAACTACAAAGATTAGATTATTAGATTTTTAAGAGCATGCATCTTTCCCAATTACAACATACGCCTGTGATACCTGGAGAAGCTGAACAGCGCATAAATGCCTTTGAATATAAATGTTATAGGCGCGTTCTAAGAATTTGTTGGATACAGATAAGAACAAACGCATCCATACGACGAGATCTGAATATTGAAGAACGCTGGCTACCAAAGATTATTTTTTGTTGCGTTTCCCTTACGGGACGTTGCAGTCAACACCAGCATTTTCAGTTGCTGTTGATGTACTAAGCAAGTGTTACGTTCAGTAGTTTGCCATTGATTTCTGAACGACCGGCCCCTATACCTTTTTCGAAAAAACCAGCACCGCTGTGTTTCGAACCCGGGTATACGGGCTCACAAACCGCGTTCGCAAGCCCTTAGCCACAGAGATTATACAATAACGAAAATTGAAATATTTTGATCAGTTGAAACGTCATGCAAGTTTGTAGAGAACAATCATGGAGTGTTATATGCACCGAAAGTGAAGAAGAGGAATGCCAAAGAGAAGATGAGTGCAAGGTCTGGCAGATGATCCCCAGATGGGTGTATCGGACGCGGGGCACCTTGCTTATGACCGAGAAATTTTCAGGACGGTTGTTGTGGGAGCGAAGTTCTGCAAGTGACATGCTACTGAATGAATGAATTAATTTCTTATTCTCGTCTGTACGTGTGAACGGCCATATGTTTATTTCGAAAACAAGTTAATATTTGTTATTATAAACTACTTTGATATTCTACTTTCTCTGTTTTGTTCTAATACAAAATACTGGACTAAGATATATGTATTCGTCGTATAGTCTTCGCATTTTTATTCGCTGAAAACAATATTTTATTAACGAAATGTTCTTTAATGAAAGCGTCATAAGTATTTATTTTCATTTTACAGCGGATGCAATAGAACTGCCCCCTACGCCAACTGCTGTGTCCGAGACCCAAACAAGGCGGATTGCGTTTTCCAAAATGATGTTGAGCTGCAGGACATTATCGAGAAATGTTCTGGTGTGTCCTACTGTGCCTTCCCCGGACTTAGAGTGTCCTCTTCCCTGGGAAACTGTGATCCCAACAATTATCCATCTCTGACATCGTTTTCTTTCATCGAGTTCCAGTGTTTGTCTAGACAGGTCACAGGTCAAATCTGCAGTGACATCATCGACCAGCAAGTTGGCCAGGTCTATTTGGAGAGTAACACGGTTCTGGTTGGAAGAACTGTCACCAACACCACTTGCCAATGTCTCATAACAACAGACTGTGAATCCAGCCTCAATTTCTATGGCATCATTGTCCAGTTAACTCAAGTCAGTGCCACATGTGTAGAGGAAATCACCTTTGCTGACGTCCGATATCCTCAACTAACAGCTCGCGTCACTTGTGATGACGACAACAACGTGCTTTACAACCAATCACTATTTACATCTGTGTCCAACGTGGCTAGTTTCCACTTTCGTGTCTCAGGTCAGCAACAGGGCAAGATTTACATAAGAGTCAAATCTTCAGTAGGTACCGCTAACGTCACACTCACCTGCGGCACACCTGTAGCACAAGCTCTCAGTCAAATTCAGCAGTGTCCAAACCAAACTACCACCACACCTTCTACTACACCTACAACACAGTACACATCACCCGTCACCGTCCCGATGGAAGGACTAATATTCAATTCTTCCTTGGCTTGCACAAGAGGCGCTCAACAGACGTATCACGACCTAGACTGTAGGGATCATTATCAGGACGGAAGCAATCGATCCTTGTCGATAATTCGTGTCTTCTACGGAACAACTCCTCTGTCCAGGTACGTGAGCAACTTAAGTAATGAATCTTAATATATCGACAGATCTCTTTTCTATGTATCTATTAAGTATCTGAGCCATGGACTGTATTTAGTGACCTGTCTAATCAAACATACGCCATTAGATTCAGTTTATGCCATTTGTAATCTAACCACTACAGAAGCGTGGTCGGCAGATCTTACCAAAGGTGTATCAAACGTTTCTTAACGAATACTAGAAAAGGATCTCAGGCATGATGTTAGATACCCGAACAAGTAAATATATCCCTGAAATTGTCAACTTAACATGTATGAGGAGAAGCCATTAAGCAACAGGAATTTTACAAAGAACATTACGGCTTCCAACAACTCACGCCATGTCATTCTATCCTTTGCTGTGTTCTATGTGTTCCATGCTACCCACTCTATATTATACATTGGTATTTCTAATTGGAAACAGAATGGAGAAGAAACTGATAACAGCAGGATGGAGTATAAATCTTTAACTCGAGAAAAATGAAAGAATAAGGAAAGGTCAAAAACACATATATACAAGATTGCTGTACTAGAATAGAGCAATATCATAAGAATGGAAATGATTACAGAATGCTCAAAGAAAAGAAGTTGCTGACAAGAAATGTTCAATCTCAATTAAATGTTACATGTGACAAGTTGGGAAACACCCTAACATAATCTAGAAAAGTTATAGAACGATTGTAGCAGAAATTCTGTAGCGGAATTTATGATATGAATGACTGTGAGCATACGGATGAGACACAAGATCCAATGACAGCAGAGACAGAACCTGAACCGTCAATAGATGAAATTGTATGGACAATAAAGAACCTGAAGAATGGTAAATCACCCGGTTGTGATGAGATATCAGCTGAACAAATTAAAGCGAGATGATAAAAATAAAGTATACTCATTACCTAAACATATATGGAAATATGGTATGTGGCCAAAATATTGGAAGAGAACTATCTTCATTCCAAAACCGAAAAAGGGCAACCTGAAATTATTCACCAACTATAGAACTGTTTCCCGGATCAGCCATGCATGTCAAATTGTATTAAATATCAGAATGTGAAGAATACGTAACAAACTGGAAGAAGTGATTAACGTGGTTGAAGCCGGATTTAGACAAGGAATAGGAACAAGAAAGAGATCACATACTCAATATGCATTTAATAATAGAGAAGTGTAGAGAATTTAATGTAAACCTATTCTCATGTTTTGTTTAGTTTAGTTTAGTTTAGTCGATGGATCAACATCACGGCACACGGGTGCAACCCATAAGTGCTCCGTTTTCTCCATAACTCAAATCTGAGTCTGGAGAACCTCAGCTCAGTGCACGAACTCCGTAGCACCGGCGAGGATCCTGAAAATACTTTGGGCAGATTTTTAACTCGAATTTTTGCCGGGCAGCGCCGTTAGGCTACTCTTTTTCGATTTCCAACTGCCAAGGGATGTTTTACGTGCGCAACAATACACACGGGCGTCCGATCTCACTACCCAGAGACCAGGGGAAATTTATTACTAGAAGTCCACGTGAAAAAATCCCGGCATCACCGGGGCTTGAACCCGGGACCTCCAGCACTCGAGGCGGACACCATACCTCGAGATCACGCAGCTCCCCTTCTCATGTTTTGTGGATTATTCAAAGGCATTTGACTGTGTACAACATCAGAAACTTTGGGAAATCATGAGGAAAATCGGCTTTCCATCACATGTAGTACAACTCATAAAAAAAATCCTCTATCTAGATCAACAAGCAGCGGTTAGAATAGATTGTGAGACATCAGATTGGTTTGACATTCAGCAAGGAGTCAGTCGGGGCTGTGTGATGTCTTCTTATTTGTTTAACCTGTACGCCGAAAGCATAACGAGAAATGTCAGAGATGATATAACCAAGGAGCAATAAGATGTCCTAAATATCGGTGGTCATGAGATACCAGAGATTCGATATGCTGAAGATACAGTATTAGTATCCACATCACAGAATGGTATAGACAATTTAATAACCTCAACACCAAAGAATAGCGAAAATCACAACTTATATCTTAACATAGCAAAAACAAAGATAATACAGTTAGATAAAATTACTATGGAAAAATAAATATACTTTAATAAGGAAAAATTGGAGTTGGTGGAAATTTTCGAATATCTTGGGTCTTTATTTGCCAACAATGGTGACACAATTAAGGAAATTAAAAGACGAATATCTGTTGTTTGTCCATCAAGAATGATGATGACCATTCATTTCATCCATTGGTGTTGAAACTATGGAGCCGTGAGTTCTAAGATGGCTGATAAGGCCTATTTTGACTCGAAATGTTCTTTGACAATGTGGGCAAAGAATGCTTGACGTTTCTGGAGGAGGATTTCCTGCAGCGGTTTTTCTGTCCTGCCTTTTCTTTATAGCTCTTGCAGTCCTGTTTGCCTCCCACGTGACTGCACCCTGAGACGAATATCTATTGCTCTTCGGAAACATAAACAACAGAATAAATTGTGGAGGGGGACAAACAGAACTACAAAGATTAGATTATTAGATTTTTAAGAGCATGCATCTTTCCCAATTACAACATACGCCTGTGATACCTGGAGAAGCTGAACAGCGCATAAATGCCTTTGAATATAAATGTTATAGGCGCGTTCTAAGAATTTGTTGGATACAGATAAGAACAAACGCATCCATACGACGAGATCTGAATATTGAAGAACGCTGGCTACCAAAGATTATTTTTTGTTGCGTTTCCCTTACGGGACGTTGCAGTCAACACCAGCATTTTCAGTTGCTGTTGATGTACTAAGCAAGTGTTACGTTCAGTAGTTTGCCATTGATTTCTGAACGACCGGCCCCTATACCTTTTTCGAAAAAACCAGCACCGCTGTGTTTCGAACCCGGGTATACGGGCTCACAAACCGCGTTCGCAAGCCCTTAGCCACAGAGATTATACAATAACGAAAATTGAAATATTTTGATCAGTTGAAACGTCATGCAAGTTTGTAGAGAACAATCATGGAGTGTTATATGCACCGAAAGTGAAGAAGAGGAATGCCAAAGAGAAGATGAGTGCAAGGTCTGGCAGATGATCCCCAGATGGGTGTATCGGACGCGGGGCACCTTGCTTATGACCGAGAAATTTTCAGGACGGTTGTTGTGGGAGCGAAGTTCTGCAAGTGACATGCTACTGAATGAATGAATTAATTTCTTATTCTCGTCTGTACGTGTGAACGGCCATATGTTTATTTCGAAAACAAGTTAATATTTGTTATTATAAACTACTTTGATATTCTACTTTCTCTGTTTTGTTCTAATACAAAATACTGGACTAAGATATATGTATTCGTCGTATAGTCTTCGCATTTTTATTCGCTGAAAACAATATTTTATTAACGAAATGTTCTTTAATGAAAGCGTCATAAGTATTTATTTTCATTTTACAGCGGATGCAATAGAACTGCCCCCTACGCCAACTGCTGTGTCCGAGACCCAAACAAGGCGGATTGCGTTTTCCAAAATGATGTTGAGCTGCAGGACATTATCGAGAAATGTTCTGGTGTGTCCTACTGTGCCTTCCCCGGACTTAGAGTGTCCTCTTCCCTGGGAAACTGTGATCCCAACAATTATCCATCTCTGACATCGTTTTCTTTCATCGAGTTCCAGTGTTTGTCTAGACAGGTCACAGGTCAAATCTGCAGTGACATCATCGACCAGCAAGTTGGCCAGGTCTATTTGGAGAGTAACACGGTTCTGGTTGGAAGAACTGTCACCAACACCACTTGCCAATGTCTCATAACAACAGACTGTGAATCCAGCCTCAATTTCTATGGCATCATTGTCCAGTTAACTCAAGTCAGTGCCACATGTGTAGAGGAAATCACCTTTGCTGACGTCCGATATCCTCAACTAACAGCTCGCGTCACTTGTGATGACGACAACAACGTGCTTTACAACCAATCACTATTTACATCTGTGTCCAACGTGGCTAGTTTCCACTTTCGTGTCTCAGGTCAGCAACAGGGCAAGATTTACATAAGAGTCAAATCTTCAGTAGGTACCGCTAACGTCACACTCACCTGCGGCACACCTGTAGCACAAGCTCTCAGTCAAATTCAGCAGTGTCCAAACCAAACTACCACCACACCTTCTACTACACCTACAACACAGTACACATCACCCGTCACCGTCCCGATGGAAGGACTAATATTCAATTCTTCCTTGGCTTGCACAAGAGGCGCTCAACAGACGTATCACGACCTAGACTGTAGGGATCATTATCAGGACGGAAGCAATCGATCCTTGTCGATAATTCGTGTCTTCTACGGAACAACTCCTCTGTCCAGGTACGTGAGCAACTTAAGTAATGAATCTTAATATATCGACAGATCTCTTTTCTATGTATCTATTAAGTATCTGAGCCATGGACTGTATTTAGTGACCTGTCTAATCAAACATACGCCATTAGATTCAGTTTATGCCATTTGTAATCTAACCACTACAGAAGCGTGGTCGGCAGATCTTACCAAAGGTGTATCAAACGTTTCTTAACGAATACTAGAAAAGGATCTCAGGCATGATGTTAGATACCCGAACAAGTAAATATATCCCTGAAATTGTCAACTTAACATGTATGAGGAGAAGCCATTAAGCAACAGGAATTTTACAAAGAACATTACGGCTTCCAACAACTCACGCCATGTCATTCTATCCTTTGCTGTGTTCTATGTGTTCCATGCTACCCACTCTATATTATACATTGGTATTTCTAATTGGAAACAGAATGGAGAAGAAACTGATAACAGCAGGATGGAGTATAAATCTTTAACTCGAGAAAAATGAAAGAATAAGGAAAGGTTAAAAACACATATATACAAGATTGCTGTACTAGAATAGAGCAATATCATAAGAATGGAAATGATTACAGAATGCTCAAAGAAAAGAAGTTGCTGACAAGAAATGTTCAATCTCAATTAAATGTTACATGTGACAAGTTGGGAAACACCCTAACATAATCTAGAAAAGTTATAGAACGATTGTAGCAGAAATTCTGTAGCGGAATTTATGATATGAATGACTGTGAGCATACGGATCACAAGATCCAATGACAGCAGAGACAGAACCTGAACCGTCAATAGATGAAATTGTATGGACAATAAAGAACCTGAAGAATGGTAAATCACCCGGTTGTGATGAGATATCAGCTGAACAAATTAAAGCGAGATGATAAAAATAAAGTATACTCATTACCTAAACATATATGGAAATATGGTATGTGGCCAAAATATTGGAAGAGAACTATCTTCATTCCAAAACCGAAAAAGGGCAACCTGAAATTATTCACCAACTATAGAACTGTTTCCCGGATCAGCCATGCATGTCAAATTGTATTAAATATCAGAATGTGAAGAATACGTAACAAACTGGAAGAAGTGATTAACGTGGTTGAAGCCGGATTTAGACAAGGAATAGGAACAAGAAAGAGATCACATACTCAATATGCATTTAATAATAGAGAAGTGTAGAGAATTTAATGTAAACCTATTCTCATGTTTTGTTTAGTTTAGTTTAGTTTAGTCGATGGATCAACATCACGGCACACGGGTGCAACCCATAAGTGCTCCGTTTTCTCCATAACTCAAATCTGAGTCTGGAGAACCTCAGCTCAGTGCACGAACTCCGTAGCACCGGCGAGGATCCTGAAAATACTTTGGGCAGATTTTTAACTCGAATTTTTGCCGGGCAGCGCCGTTAGGCTACTCTTTTTCGATTTCCAACTGCCAAGGGATGTTTTACGTGCGCAACAATACACACGGGCGTCCGATCTCACTACCCAGAGACCAGGGGAAATTTATTACTAGAAGTCCACGTGAAAAAATCCCGGCATCACCGGGGCTTGAACCCGGGACCTCCAGCACTCGAGGCGGACACCATACCTCGAGATCACGCAGCTCCCCTTCTCATGTTTTGTGGATTATTCAAAGGCATTTGACTGTGTACAACATCAGAAACTTTGGGAAATCATGAGGAAAATCGGCTTTCCATCACATGTAGTACAACTCATAAAAAAAATCCTCTATCTAGATCAACAAGCAGCGGTTAGAATAGATTGTGAGACATCAGATTGGTTTGACATTCAGCAAGGAGTCAGTCGGGGCTGTGTGATGTCTTCTTATTTGTTTAACCTGTACGCCGAAAGCATAACGAGAAATGTCAGAGATGATATAACCAAGGAGCAATAAGATGTCCTAAATATCGGTGGTCATGAGATACCAGAGATTCGATATGCTGAAGATACAGTATTAGTATCCACATCACAGAATGGTATAGACAATTTAATAACCTCAACACCAAAGAATAGCGAAAATCACAACTTATATCTTAACATAGCAAAAACAAAGATAATACAGTTAGATAAAATTACTATGGAAAAATAAATATACTTTAATAAGGAAAAATTGGAGTTGGTGGAAATTTTCGAATATCTTGGGTCTTTATTTGCCAACAATGGTGACACAATTAAGGAAATTAAAAGACGAATATCTGTTGTTTGTCCATCAAGAATGATGATGACCATTCATTTCATCCATTGGTGTTGAAACTATGGAGCCGTGAGTTCTAAGATGGCTGATAAGGCCTATTTTGACTCGAAATGTTCTTTGACAATGTGGGCAAAGAATGCTTGACGTTTCTGGAGGAGGATTTCCTGCAGCGGTTTTTCTGTCCTGCCTTTTCTTTATAGCTCTTGCAGTCCTGTTTGCCTCCCACGTGACTGCACCCTGAGACGAATATCTATTGCTCTTCGGAAACATAAACAACAGAATAAATTGTGGAGGGGGACAAACAGAACTACAAAGATTAGATTATTAGATTTTTAAGAGCATGCATCTTTCCCAATTACAACATACGCCTGTGATACCTGGAGAAGCTGAACAGCGCATAAATGCCTTTGAATATAAATGTTATAGGCGCGTTCTAAGAATTTGTTGGATACAGATAAGAACAAACGCATCCATACGACGAGATCTGAATATTGAAGAACGCTGGCTACCAAAGATTATTTTTTGTTGCGTTTCCCTTACGGGACGTTGCAGTCAACACCAGCATTTTCAGTTGCTGTTGATGTACTAAGCAAGTGTTACGTTCAGTAGTTTGCCATTGATTTCTGAACGACCGGCCCCTATACCTTTTTCGAAAAAACCAGCACCGCTGTGTTTCGAACCCGGGTATACGGGCTCACAAACCGCGTTCGCAAGCCCTTAGCCACAGAGATTATACAATAACGAAAATTGAAATATTTTGATCAGTTGAAACGTCATGCAAGTTTGTAGAGAACAATCATGGAGTGTTATATGCACCGAAAGTGAAGAAGAGGAATGCCAAAGAGAAGATGAGTGCAAGGTCTGGCAGATGATCCCCAGATGGGTGTATCGGACGCGGGGCACCTTGCTTATGACCGAGAAATTTTCAGGACGGTTGTTGTGGGAGCGAAGTTCTGCAAGTGACATGCTACTGAATGAATGAATTAATTTCTTATTCTCGTCTGTACGTGTGAACGGCCATATGTTTATTTCGAAAACAAGTTAATATTTGTTATTATAAACTACTTTGATATTCTACTTTCTCTGTTTTGTTCTAATACAAAATACTGGACTAAGATATATGTATTCGTCGTATAGTCTTCGCATTTTTATTCGCTGAAAACAATATTTTATTAACGAAATGTTCTTTAATGAAAGCGTCATAAGTATTTATTTTCATTTTACAGCGGATGCAATAGAACTGCCCCCTACGCCAACTGCTGTGTCCGAGACCCAAACAAGGCGGATTGCGTTTTCCAAAATGATGTTGAGCTGCAGGACATTATCGAGAAATGTTCTGGTGTGTCCTACTGTGCCTTCCCCGGACTTAGAGTGTCCTCTTCCCTGGGAAACTGTGATCCCAACAATTATCCATCTCTGACATCGTTTTCTTTCATCGAGTTCCAGTGTTTGTCTAGACAGGTCACAGGTCAAATCTGCAGTGACATCATCGACCAGCAAGTTGGCCAGGTCTATTTGGAGAGTAACACGGTTCTGGTTGGAAGAACTGTCACCAACACCACTTGCCAATGTCTCATAACAACAGACTGTGAATCCAGCCTCAATTTCTATGGCATCATTGTCCAGTTAACTCAAGTCAGTGCCACATGTGTAGAGGAAATCACCTTTGCTGACGTCCGATATCCTCAACTAACAGCTCGCGTCACTTGTGATGACGACAACAACGTGCTTTACAACCAATCACTATTTACATCTGTGTCCAACGTGGCTAGTTTCCACTTTCGTGTCTCAGGTCAGCAACAGGGCAAGATTTACATAAGAGTCAAATCTTCAGTAGGTACCGCTAACGTCACACTCACCTGCGGCACACCTGTAGCACAAGCTCTCAGTCAAATTCAGCAGTGTCCAAACCAAACTACCACCACACCTTCTACTACACCTACAACACAGTACACATCACCCGTCACCGTCCCGATGGAAGGACTAATATTCAATTCTTCCTTGGCTTGCACAAGAGGCGCTCAACAGACGTATCACGACCTAGACTGTAGGGATCATTATCAGGACGGAAGCAATCGATCCTTGTCGATAATTCGTGTCTTCTACGGAACAACTCCTCTGTCCAGGTACGTGAGCAACTTAAGTAATGAATCTTAATATATCGACAGATCTCTTTTCTATGTATCTATTAAGTATCTGAGCCATGGACTGTATTTAGTGACCTGTCTAATCAAACATACGCCATTAGATTCAGTTTATGCCATTTGTAATCTAACCACTACAGAAGCGTGGTCGGCAGATCTTACCAAAGGTGTATCAAACGTTTCTTAACGAATACTAGAAAAGGATCTCAGGCATGATGTTAGATACCCGAACAAGTAAATATATCCCTGAAATTGTCAACTTAACATGTATGAGGAGAAGCCATTAAGCAACAGGAATTTTACAAAGAACATTACGGCTTCCAACAACTCACGCCATGTCATTCTATCCTTTGCTGTGTTCTATGTGTTCCATGCTACCCACTCTATATTATACATTGGTATTTCTAATTGGAAACAGAATGGAGAAGAAACTGATAACAGCAGGATGGAGTATAAATCTTTAACTCGAGAAAAATGAAAGAATAAGGAAAGGTCAAAAACACATATATACAAGATTGCTGTACTAGAATAGAGCAATATCATAAGAATGGAAATGATTACAGAATGCTCAAAGAAAAGAAGTTGCTGACAAGAAATGTTCAATCTCAATTAAATGTTACATGTGACAAGTTGGGAAACACCCTAACATAATCTAGAAAAGTTATAGAACGATTGTAGCAGAAATTCTGTAGCGGAATTTATGATATGAATGACTGTGAGCATACGGATGAGACACAAGATCCAATGACAGCAGAGACAGAACCTGAACCGTCAATAGATGAAATTGTATGGACAATAAAGAACCTGAAGAATGGTAAATCACCCGGTTGTGATGAGATATCAGCTGAACAAATTAAAGCGAGATGATAAAAATAAAGTATACTCATTACCTAAACATATATGGAAATATGGTATGTGGCCAAAATATTGGAAGAGAACTATCTTCATTCCAAAACCGAAAAAGGGCAACCTGAAATTATTCACCAACTATAGAACTGTTTCCCGGATCAGCCATGCATGTCAAATTGTATTAAATATCAGAATGTGAAGAATACGTAACAAACTGGAAGAAGTGATTAACGTGGTTGAAGCCGGATTTAGACAAGGAATAGGAACAAGAAAGAGATCACATACTCAATATGCATTTAATAATAGAGAAGTGTAGAGAATTTAATGTAAACCTATTCTCATGTTTTGTTTAGTTTAGTTTAGTTTAGTCGATGGATCAACATCACGGCACACGGGTGCAACCCATAAGTGCTCCGTTTTCTCCATAACTCAAATCTGAGTCTGGAGAACCTCAGCTCAGTGCACGAACTCCGTAGCACCGGCGAGGATCCTGAAAATACTTTGGGCAGATTTTTAACTCGAATTTTTGCCGGGCAGCGCCGTTAGGCTACTCTTTTTCGATTTCCAACTGCCAAGGGATGTTTTACGTGCGCAACAATACACACGGGCGTCCGATCTCACTACCCAGAGACCAGGGGAAATTTATTACTAGAAGTCCACGTGAAAAAATCCCGGCATCACCGGGGCTTGAACCCGGGACCTCCAGCACTCGAGGCGGACACCATACCTCGAGATCACGCAGCTCCCCTTCTCATGTTTTGTGGATTATTCAAAGGCATTTGACTGTGTACAACATCAGAAACTTTGGGAAATCATGAGGAAAATCGGCTTTCCATCACATGTAGTACAACTCATAAAAAAAATCCTCTATCTAGATCAACAAGCAGCGGTTAGAATAGATTGTGAGACATCAGATTGGTTTGACATTCAGCAAGGAGTCAGTCGGGGCTGTGTGATGTCTTCTTATTTGTTTAACCTGTACGCCGAAAGCATAACGAGAAATGTCAGAGATGATATAACCAAGGAGCAATAAGATGTCCTAAATATCGGTGGTCATGAGATACCAGAGATTCGATATGCTGAAGATACAGTATTAGTATCCACATCACAGAATGGTATAGAAAATGTAATAACCTCAACACCAAAGAATAGCGAAAATCACAACTTATATCTTAACATAGCAAAAACAAAGATAATACAGTTAGATAAAATTACTATGGAAAAATAAATATACTTTAATAAGGAAAAATTGGAGTTGGTGGAAATTTTCGAATATCTTGGGTCTTTATTTGCCAACAATGGTGACACAATTAAGGAAATTAAAAGACGAATATCTGTTGTTTGTCCATCAAGAATGATGATGACCATTCATTTCATCCATTGGTGTTGAAACTATGGAGCCGTGAGTTCTAAGATGGCTGATAAGGCCTATTTTGACTCGAAATGTTCTTTGACAATGTGGGCAAAGAATGCTTGACGTTTCTGGAGGAGGATTTCCTGCAGCGGTTTTTCTGTCCTGCCTTTTCTTTATAGCTCTTGCAGTCCTGTTTGCCTCCCACGTGACTGCACCCTGAGACGAATATCTATTGCTCTTCGGAAACATAAACAACAGAATAAATTGTGGAGGGGGACAAACAGAACTACAAAGATTAGATTATTAGATTTTTAAGAGCATGCATCTTTCCCAATTACAACATACGCCTGTGATACCTGGAGAAGCTGAACAGCGCATAAATGCCTTTGAATATAAATGTTATAGGCGCGTTCTAAGAATTTGTTGGATACAGATAAGAACAAACGCATCCATACGACGAGATCTGAATATTGAAGAACGCTGGCTACCAAAGATTATTTTTTGTTGCGTTTCCCTTACGGGACGTTGCAGTCAACACCAGCATTTTCAGTTGCTGTTGATGTACTAAGCAAGTGTTACGTTCAGTAGTTTGCCATTGATTTCTGAACGACCGGCCCCTATACCTTTTTCGAAAAAACCAGAACCGCTGTGTTTCGAACCCGGGTATACGGGCTCACAAACCGCGTTCGCAAGCCCTTAGCCACAGAGATTATACAATAACGAAAATTGAAATATTTTGATCAGTTGAAACGTCATGCAAGTTTGTAGAGAACAATCATGGAGTGTTATATGCACCGAAAGTGAAGAAGAGGAATGCCAAAGAGAAGATGAGTGCAAGGTCTGGCAGATGATCCCCAGATGGGTGTATCGGACGCGGGGCACCTTGCTTATGACCGAGAAATTTTCAGGACGGTTGTTGTGGGAGCGAAGTTCTGCAAGTGACATGCTACTGAATGAATGAATTAATTTCTTATTCTCGTCTGTACGTGTGAACGGCCATATGTTTATTTCGAAAACAAGTTAATATTTGTTATTATAAACTACTTTGATATTCTACTTTCTCTGTTTTGTTCTAATACAAAATACTGGACTAAGATATATGTATTCGTCGTATAGTCTTCGCATTTTTATTCGCTGAAAACAATATTTTATTAACGAAATGTTCTTTAATGAAAGCGTCATAAGTATTTATTTTCATTTTACAGCGGATGCAATAGAACTGCCCCCTACGCCAACTGCTGTGTCCGAGACCCAAACAAGGCGGATTGCGTTTTCCAAAATGATGTTGAGCTGCAGGACATTATCGAGAAATGTTCTGGTGTGTCCTACTGTGCCTTCCCCGGACTTAGAGTGTCCTCTTCCCTGGGAAACTGTGATCCCAACAATTATCCATCTCTGACATCGTTTTCTTTCATCGAGTTCCAGTGTTTGTCTAGACAGGTCACAGGTCAAATCTGCAGTGACATCATCGACCAGCAAGTTGGCCAGGTCTATTTGGAGAGTAACACGGTTCTGGTTGGAAGAACTGTCACCAACACCACTTGCCAATGTCTCATAACAACAGACTGTGAATCCAGCCTCAATTTCTATGGCATCATTGTCCAGTTAACTCAAGTCAGTGCCACATGTGTAGAGGAAATCACCTTTGCTGACGTCCGATATCCTCAACTAACAGCTCGCGTCACTTGTGATGACGACAACAACGTGCTTTACAACCAATCACTATTTACATCTGTGTCCAACGTGGCTAGTTTCCACTTTCGTGTCTCAGGTCAGCAACAGGGCAAGATTTACATAAGAGTCAAATCTTCAGTAGGTACCGCTAACGTCACACTCACCTGCGGCACACCTGTAGCACAAGCTCTCAGTCAAATTCAGCAGTGTCCAAACCAAACTACCACCACACCTTCTACTACACCTACAACACAGTACACATCACCCGTCACCGTCCCGATGGAAGGACTAATATTCAATTCTTCCTTGGCTTGCACAAGAGGCGCTCAACAGACGTATCACGACCTAGACTGTAGGGATCATTATCAGGACGGAAGCAATCGATCCTTGTCGATAATTCGTGTCTTCTACGGAACAACTCCTCTGTCCAGGTACGTGAGCAACTTAAGTAATGAATCTTAATATATCGACAGATCTCTTTTCTATGTATCTATTAAGTATCTGAGCCATGGACTGTATTTAGTGACCTGTCTAATCAAACATACGCCATTAGATTCAGTTTATGCCATTTGTAATCTAACCACTACAGAAGCGTGGTCGGCAGATCTTACCAAAGGTGTATCAAACGTTTCTTAACGAATACTAGAAAAGGATCTCAGGCATGATGTTAGATACCCGAACAAGTAAATATATCCCTGAAATTGTCAACTTAACATGTATGAGGAGAAGCCATTAAGCAACAGGAATTTTACAAAGAACATTACGGCTTCCAACAACTCACGCCATGTCATTCTATCCTTTGCTGTGTTCTATGTGTTCCATGCTACCCACTCTATATTATACATTGGTATTTCTAATTGGAAACAGAATGGAGAAGAAACTGATAACAGCAGGATGGAGTATAAATCTTTAACTCGAGAAAAATGAAAGAATAAGGAAAGGTCAAAAACACATATATACAAGATTGCTGTACTAGAATAGAGCAATATCATAAGAATGGAAATGATTACAGAATGCTCAAAGAAAAGAAGTTGCTGACAAGAAATGTTCAATCTCAATTAAATGTTACACGTGACAAGTTGGGAAACACCCTAACATAATCTAGAAAAGTTATAGAACGATTGTAGCAGAAATTCTGTAGCGGAATTTATGATATGAATGACTGTGAGCATACGGATGAGACACAAGATCCAATGACAGCAGAGACAGAACCTGAACCGTCAATAGATGAAATTGTATGGACAATAAAGAACCTGAAGAATGGTAAATCACCCGGTTGTGATGAGATATCAGCTGAACAAATTAAAGCGAGATGATAAAAATAAAGTATACTCATTACCTAAACATATATGGAAATATGGTATGTGGCCAAAATATTGGAAGAGAACTATCTTCATTCCAAAACCGAAAAAGGGCAACCTGAAATTATTCACCAACTATAGAACTGTTTCCCGGATCAGCCATGCATGTCAAATTGTATTAAATATCAGAATGTGAAGAATACGTAACAAACTGGAAGAAGTGATTAACGTGGTTGAAGCCGGATTTAGACAAGGAATAGGAACAAGAAAGAGATCACATACTCAATATGCATTTAATAATAGAGAAGTGTAGAGAATTTAATGTAAACCTATTCTCATGTTTTGTTTAGTTTAGTTTAGTTTAGTCGATGGATCAACATCACGGCACACGGGTGCAACCCATAAGTGCTCCGTTTTCTCCATAACTCAAATCTGAGTCTGGAGAACCTCAGCTCAGTGCACGAACTCCGTAGCACCGGCGAGGATCCTGAAAATACTTTGGGCAGATTTTTAACTCGAATTTTTGCCGGGCAGCGCCGTTAGGCTACTCTTTTTCGATTTCCAACTGCCAAGGGATGTTTTACGTGCGCAACAATACACACGGGCGTCCGATCTCACTACCCAGAGACCATGGGAAATTTATTACTAGAAGTCCACGTGAAAAAATCCCGGCATCACCGGGGCTTGAACCCGGGACCTCCAGCACTCGAGGCGGACACCATACCTCGAGATCACGCAGCTCCCCTTCTCATGTTTTGTGGATTATTCAAAGGCATTTGACTGTGTACAACATCAGAAACTTTGGGAAATCATGAGGAAAATCGGCTTTCCATCACATGTAGTACAACTCATAAAAAAAATCCTCTATCTAGATCAACAAGCAGCGGTTAGAATAGATTGTGAGACATCAGATTGGTTTGACATTCAGCAAGGAGTCAGTCGGGGCTGTGTGATGTCTTCTTATTTGTTTAACCTGTACGCCGAAAGCATAACGAGAAATGTCAGAGATGATATAACCAAGGAGCAATAAGATGTCCTAAATATCGGTGGTCATGAGATACCAGAGATTCGATATGCTGAAGATACAGTATTAGTATCCACATCACAGAATGGTATAGACAATTTAATAACCTCAACACCAAAGAATAGCGAAAATCACAACTTATATCTTAACATAGCAAAAACAAAGATAATACAGTTAGATAAAATTACTATGGAAAAATAAATATACTTTAATAAGGAAAAATTGGAGTTGGTGGAAATTTTCGAATATCTTGGGTCTTTATTTGCCAACAATGGTGACACAATTAAGGAAATTAAAAGACGAATATCTGTTGTTTGTCCATCAAGAATGATGATGACCATTCATTTCATCCATTGGTGTTGAAACTATGGAGCCGTGAGTTCTAAGATGGCTGATAAGGCCTATTTTGACTCGAAATGTTCTTTGACAATGTGGGCAAAGAATGCTTGACGTTTCTGGAGGAGGATTTCCTGCAGCGGTTTTTCTGTCCTGCCTTTTCTTTATAGCTCTTGCAGTCCTGTTTGCCTCCCACGTGACTGCACCCTGAGACGACTATCTATTGCTCTTCGGAAACATAAACAACAGAATAAATTGTGGAGGGGGACAAACAGAACTACAAAGATTAGATTATTAGATTTTTAAGAGCATGCATCTTTCCCAATTACAACATACGCCTGTGATACCTGGAGAAGCTGAACAGCGCATAAATGCCTTTGAATATAAATGTTATAGGCGCGTTCTAAGAATTTGTTGGATACAGATAAGAACAAACGCATCCATACGACGAGATCTGAATATTGAAGAACGCTGGCTACCAAAGATTATTTTTTGTTGCGTTTCCCTTACGGGACGTTGCAGTCAACACCAGCATTTTCAGTTGCTGTTGATGTACTAAGCAAGTGTTACGTTCAGTAGTTTGCCATTGATTTCTGAACGACCGGCCCCTATACCTTTTTCGAAAAAACCAGCACCGCTGTGTTTCGAACCCGGGTATACGGGCTCACAAACCGCGTTCGCAAGCCCTTAGCCACAGAGATTATACAATAACGAAAATTGAAATATTTTGATCAGTTGAAACGTCATGCAAGTTTGTAGAGAACAATCGTGGAGTGTTATATGCACCGAAAGTGAAGAAGAGGAATGCCAAAGAGAAGATGAGTGCAAGGTCTGGCAGATGATCCCCAGATGGGTGTATCGGACGCGGGGCACCTTGCTTATGACCGAGAAATTTTCAGGACGGTTGTTGTGGGAGCGAAGTTTTGCAAGTGACATGCTACTGAATGAATGAATTAATTTCTTATTCTCGTCTGTACGTGTGAACGGCCATATGTTTATTTCGAAAACAAGTTAATATTTGTTATTATAAACTACTTTGATATTCTACTTTCTCTGTTTTGTTCTAATACAAAATACTGGACTAAGATATATGTATTCGTCGTATAGTCTTCGCATTTTTATTCGCTGAAAACAATATTTTATTAACGAAATGTTCTTTAATGAAAGCGTCATAAGTATTTATTTTCATTTTACAGCGGATGCAATAGAACTGCCCCCTACGCCAACTGCTGTGTCCGAGACCCAAACAAGGCGGATTGCGTTTTCCAAAATGATGTTGAGCTGCAGGACATTATCGAGAAATGTTCTGGTGTGTCCTACTGTGCCTTCCCCGGACTTAGAGTGTCCTCTTCCCTGGGAAACTGTGATCCCAACAATTATCCATCTCTGACATCGTTTTCTTTCATCGAGTTCCAGTGTTTGTCTAGACAGGTCACAGGTCAAATCTGCAGTGACATCATCGACCAGCAAGTTGGCCAGGTCTATTTGGAGAGTAACACGGTTCTGGTTGGAAGAACTGTCACCAACACCACTTGCCAATGTCTCATAACAACAGACTGTGAATCCAGCCTCAATTTCTATGGCATCATTGTCCAGTTAACTCAAGTCAGTGCCACATGTGTAGAGGAAATCACCTTTGCTGACGTCCGATATCCTCAACTAACAGCTCGCGTCACTTGTGATGACGACAACAACGTGCTTTACAACCAATCACTATTTACATCTGTGTCCAACGTGGCTAGTTTCCACTTTCGTGTCTCAGGTCAGCAACAGGGCAAGATTTACATAAGAGTCAAATCTTCAGTAGGTACCGCTAACGTCACACTCACCTGCGGCACACCTGTAGCACAAGCTCTCAGTCAAATTCAGCAGTGTCCAAACCAAACTACCACCACACCTTCTACTACACCTACAACACAGTACACATCACCCGTCACCGTCCCGATGGAAGGACTAATATTCAATTCTTCCTTGGCTTGCACAAGAGGCGCTCAACAGACGTATCACGACCTAGACTGTAGGGATCATTATCAGGACGGAAGCAATCGATCCTTGTCGATAATTCGTGTCTTCTACGGAACAACTCCTCTGTCCAGGTACGTGAGCAACTTAAGTAATGAATCTTAATATATCGACAGATCTCTTTTCTATGTATCTATTAAGTATCTGAGCCATGGACTGTATTTAGTGACCTGTCTAATCAAACATACGCCATTAGATTCAGTTTATGCCATTTGTAATCTAACCACTACAGAAGCGTGGTCGGCAGATCTTACTAAAGGTGTATCAAACGTTTCTTAACGAATACTAGAAAAGGATCTCAGGCATGATGTTAGATACCCGAACAAGTAAATATATCCCTGAAATTGTCAACTTAACATGTATGAGGAGAAGCCATTAAGCAACAGGAATTTTACAAAGAACATTACGGCTTCCAACAACTCACGCCATGTCATTCTATCCTTTGCTGTGTTCTATGTGTTCCATGCTACCCACTCTATATTATACATTGGTATTTCTAATTGGAAACAGAATGGAGAAGAAACTGATAACAGCAGGATGGAGTATAAATCTTTAACTCGAGAAAAATGAAAGAATAAGGAAAGGTCAAAAACACATATATACAAGATTGCTGTACTAGAATAGAGCAATATCATAAGAATGGAAATGATTACAGAATGCTCAAAGAAAAGAAGTTGCTGACAAGAAATGTTCAATCTCAATTAAATGTTACATGTGACAAGTTGGGAAACACCCTAACATAATCTAGAAAAGTTATAGAACGATTGTAGCAGAAATTCTGTAGCGGAATTTATGATATGAATGACTGTGAGCATACGGATCACAAGATCCAATGACAGCAGAGACAGAACCTGAACCGTCAATAGATGAAATTGTATGGACAATAAAGAACCTGAAGAATGGTAAATCACCCGGTTGTGATGAGATATCAGCTGAACAAATTAAAGCGAGATGATAAAAATAAAGTATACTCATTACCTAAACATATATGGAAATATGGTATGTGGCCAAAATATTGGAAGAGAACTATCTTCATTCCAAAACCGAAAAAGGGCAACCTGAAATTATTCACCAACTATAGAACTGTTTCCCGGATCAGCCATGCATGTCAAATTGTATTAAATATCAGAATGTGAAGAATACGTAACAAACTGGAAGAAGTGATTAACGTGGTTGAAGCCGGATTTAGACAAGGAATATGAACAAGAAAGAGATCACATACTCAATATGCATTTAATAATAGAGAAGTGTAGAGAATTTAATGTAAACCTATTCTCATGTTTTGTTTAGTTTAGTTTAGTTTAGTCGATGGATCAACATCACGGCACACGGGTGCAACCCATAAGTGCTCCGTTTTCTCCATAACTCAAATCTGAGTCTGGAGAACCTCAGCTCAGTGCACGAACTCCGTAGCACCGGCGAGGATCCTGAAAATACTTTGGGCAGATTTTTAACTCGAATTTTTGCCGGGCAGCGCCGTTAGGCTACTCTTTTTCGATTTCCAACTGCCAAGGGATGTTTTACGTGCGCAACAATACACACGGGCGTCCGATCTCACTACCCAGAGACCAGGGGAAATTTATTACTAGAAGTCCACGTGAAAAAATCCCGGCATCACCGGGGCTTGAACCCGGGACCTCCAGCACTCGAGGCGGACACCATACCTCGAGATCACGCAGCTCCCCTTCTCATGTTTTGTGGATTATTCAAAGGCATTTGACTGTGTACAACATCAGAAACTTTGGGAAATCATGAGGAAAATCGGCTTTCCATCACATGTAGTACAACTCATAAAAAAAAATCCTCTATCTAGATCAACAAGCAGCGGTTAGAATAGATTGTGAGACATCAGATTGGTTTGACATTCAGCAAGGAGTCAGTCGGGGCTGTGTGATGTCTTCTTATTTGTTTAACCTGTACGCCGAAAGCATAACGAGAAATGTCAGAGATGATATAACCAAGGAGCAATAAGATGTCCTAAATATCGGTGGTCATGAGATACCAGAGATTCGATATGCTGAAGATACAGTATTAGTATCCACATCACAGAATGGTATAGACAATTTAATAACCTCAACACCAAAGAATAGCGAAAATCACAACTTATATCTTAACATAGCAAAAACAAAGATAATACAGTTAGATAAAATTACTATGGAAAAATAAATATACTTTAATAAGGAAAAATTGGAGTTGGTGGAAATTTTCGAATATCTTGGGTCTTTATTTGCCAACAATGGTGACACAATTAAGGAAATTAAAAGACGAATATCTGTTGTTTGTCCATCAAGAATGATGATGACCATTCATTTCATCCATTGGTGTTGAAACTATGGAGCCGCGAGTTCTAAGATGGCTGATAAGGCCTATTTTGACTCGAAATGTTCTTTGACAATGTGGGCAAAGAATGCTTGACGTTTCTGGAGGAGGATTTCCTGCAGCGGTTTTTCTGTCCTGCCTTTTCTTTATAGCTCTTGCAGTCCTGTTTGCCTCCCACGTGACTGCACCCTGAGACGAATATCTATTGCTCTTCGGAAACATAAACAACAGAATAAATTGTGGAGGGGGACAAACAGAACTACAAAGATTAGATTATTAGATTTTTAAGAGCATGCATCTTTCCCAATTACAACATACGCCTGTGATACCTGGAGAAGCTGAACAGCGCATAAATGCCTTTGAATATAAATGTTATAGGCGCGTTCTAAGAATTTGTTGGATACAGATAAGAACAAACGCATCCATACGACGAGATCTGAATATTGAAGAACGCTGGCTACCAAAGATTATTTTTTGTTGCGTTTCCCTTACGGGACGTTGCAGTCAACACCAGCATTTTCAGTTGCTGTTGATGTACTAAGCAAGTGTTACGTTCAGTAGTTTGCCATTGATTTCTGAACGACCGGCCCCTATACCTTTTTCGAAAAAACCAGCACCGCTGTGTTTCGAACCCGGGTATACGGGCTCACAAACCGCGTTCGCAAGCCCTTAGCCACAGAGATTATACAATAACGAAAATTGAAATATTTTGATCAGTTGAAACGTCATGCAAGTTTGTAGAGAACAATCATGGAGTGTTATATGCACCGAAAGTGAAGAAGAGGAATGCCAAAGAGAAGATGAGTGCAAGGTCTGGCAGATGATCCCCAGATGGGTGTATCGGACGCGGGGCACCTTGCTTATGACCGAGAAATTTTCAGGACGGTTGTTGTGGGAGCGAAGTTCTGCAAGTGACATGCTACTGAATGAATGAATTAATTTCTTATTCTCGTCTGTACGTGTAAACGGCCATATGTTTATTTCGAAAACAAGTTAATATTTGTTATTATAAACTACTTTGATATTCTACTTTCTCTGTTTTGTTCTAATACAAAATACTGGACTAAGATATATGTATTCGTCGTATAGTCTTCGCATTTTTATTCGCTGAAAACAATATTTTATTAACGAAATGTTCTTTAATGAAAGCGTCATAAGTATTTATTTTCATTTTACAGCGGATGCAATAGAACTGCCCCCTACGCCAACTGCTGTGTCCGAGACCCAAACAAGGCGGATTGCGTTTTCCAAAATGATGTTGAGCTGCAGGACATTATCGAGAAATGTTCTGGTGTGTCCTACTGTGCCTTCCCCGGACTTAGAGTGTCCTCTTCCCTGGGAAACTGTGATCCCAACAATTATCCATCTCTGACATCGTTTTCTTTCATCGAGTTCCAGTGTTTGTCTAGACAGGTCACAGGTCAAATCTGCAGTGACATCATCGACCAGCAAGTTGGCCAGGTCTATTTGGAGAGTAACACGGTTCTGGTTGGAAGAACTGTCACCAACACCACTTGCCAATGTCTCATAACAACAGACTGTGAATCCAGCCTCAATTTCTATGGCATCATTGTCCAGTTAACTCAAGTCAGTGCCACATGTGTAGAGGAAATCACCTTTGCTGACGTCCGATATCCTCAACTAACAGCTCGCGTCACTTGTGATGACGACAACAACGTGCTTTACAACCAATCACTATTTACATCTGTGTCCAACGTGGCTAGTTTCCACTTTCGTGTCTCAGGTCAGCAACAGGGCAAGATTTACATAAGAGTCAAATCTTCAGTAGGTACCGCTAACGTCACACTCACCTGCGGCACACCTGTAGCACAAGCTCTCAGTCAAATTCAGCAGTGTCCAAACCAAACTACCACCACACCTTCTACTACACCTACAACACAGTACACATCACCCGTCACCGTCCCGATGGAAGGACTAATATTCAATTCTTCCTTGGCTTGCACAAGAGGCGCTCAACAGACGTATCACGACCTAGACTGTAGGGATCATTATCAGGACGGAAGCAATCGATCCTTGTCGATAATTCGTGTCTTCTACGGAACAACTCCTCTGTCCAGGTACGTGAGCAACTTAAGTAATGAATCTTAATATATCGACAGATCTCTTTTCTATGTATCTATTAAGTATCTGAGCCATGGACTGTATTTAGTGACCTGTCTAATCAAACATACGCCATTAGATTCAGTTTATGCCATTTGTAATCTAACCACTACAGAAGCGTGGTCGGCAGATCTTACCAAAGGTGTATCAAACGTTTCTTAACGAATACTAGAAAAGGATCTCAGGCATGATGTTAGATACCCGAACAAGTAAATATATCCCTGAAATTGTCAACTTAACATGTATGAGGAGAAGCCATTAAGCAACAGGAATTTTACAAAGAACATTACGGCTTCCAACAACTCACGCCATGTCATTCTATCCTTTGCTGTGTTCTATGTGTTCCATGCTACCCACTCTATATTATACATTGGTATTTCTAATTGGAAACAGAATGGAGAAGAAACTGATAACAGCAGGATGGAGTATAAATCTTTAACTCGAGAAAAATGAAAGAATAAGGAAAGGTCAAAAACACATATATACAAGATTGCTGTACTAGAATAGAGCAATATCATAAGAATGGAAATGATTACAGAATGCTCAAAGAAAAGAAGTTGCTGACAAGAAATGTTCAATCTCAATTAAATGTTACATGTGACAAGTTGGGAAACACCCTAACATAATCTAGAAAAGTTATAGAACGATTGTAGCAGAAATTCTGTAGCGGAATTTATGATATGAATGACTGTGAGCATACGGATCACAAGATCCAATGACAGCAGAGACAGAACCTGAACCGTCAATAGATGAAATTGTATGGACAATAAAGAACCTGAAGAATGGTAAATCACCCGGTTGTGATGAGATATCAGCTGAACAAATTAAAGCGAGATGATAAAAATAAAGTATACTCATTACCTAAACATATATGGAAATATGGTATGTGGCCAAAATATTGGAAGAGAACTATCTTCATTCCAAAACCGAAAAAGGGCAACCTGAAATTATTCACCAACTATAGAACTGTTTCCCGGATCAGCCATGCATGTCAAATTGTATTAAATATCAGAATGTGAAGAATACGTAACAAACTGGAAGAAGTGATTAACGTGGTTGAAGCCGGATTTAGACAAGGAATAGGAACAAGAAAGAGATCACATACTCAATATGCATTTAATAATAGAGAAGTGTAGAGAATTTAATGTAAACCTATTCTCATGTTTTGTTTAGTTTAGTTTAGTTTAGTCGATGGATCAACATCACGGCACACGGGTGCAACCCATAAGTGCTCCGTTTTCTCCATAACTCAAATCTGAGTCTGGAGAACCTCAGCTCAGTGCACGAACTCCGTAGCACCGGCGAGGATCCTGAAAATACTTTGGGCAGATTTTTAACTCGAATTTTTGCCGGGCAGCGCCGTTAGGCTACTCTTTTTCGATTTCCAACTGCCAAGGGATGTTTTACGTGCGCAACAATACACACGGGCGTCCGATCTCACTACCCAGAGACCAGGGGAAATTTATTACTAGAAGTCCACGTGAAAAAATCCCGGCATCACCGGGGCTTGAACCCGGGACCTCCAGCACTCGAGGCGGACACCATACCTCGAGATCACGCAGCTCCCCTTCTCATGTTTTGTGGATTATTCAAAGGCATTTGACTGTGTACAACATCAGAAACTTTGGGAAATCATGAGGAAAATCGGCTTTCCATCACATGTAGTACAACTCATAAAAAAAATCCTCTATCTAGATCAACAAGCAGCGGTTAGAATAGATTGTGAGACATCAGATTGGTTTGACATTCAGCAAGGAGTCAGTCGGGGCTGTGTGATGTCTTCTTATTTGTTTAACCTGTACGCCGAAAGCATAACGAGAAATGTCAGAGATGATATAACCAAGGAGCAATAAGATGTCCTAAATATCGGTGGTCATGAGATACCAGAGATTCGATATGCTGAAGATACAGTATTAGTATCCACATCACAGAATGGTATAGACAATTTAATAACCTCAACACCAAAGAATAGCGAAAATCACAACTTATATCTTAACATAGCAAAAACAAAGATAATACAGTTAGATAAAATTACTATGGAAAAATAAATATACTTTAATAAGGAAAAATTGGAGTTGGTGGAAATTTTCGAATATCTTGGGTCTTTATTTGCCAACAATGGTGACACAATTAAGGAAATTAAAAGACGAATATCTGTTGTTTGTCCATCAAGAATGATGATGACCATTCATTTCATCCATTGGTGTTGAAACTATGGAGCCGTGAGTTCTAAGATGGCTGATAAGGCCTATTTTGACTCGAAATGTTCTTTGACAATGTGGGCAAAGAATGCTTGACGTTTCTGGAGGAGGATTTCCTGCAGCGGTTTTTCTGTCCTGCCTTTTCTTTATAGCTCTTGCAGTCCTGTTTGCCTCCCACGTGACTGCACCCTGAGACGAATATCTATTGCTCTTCGGAAACATAAACAACAGAATAAATTGTGGAGGGGGACAAACAGAACTACAAAGATTAGATTATTAGATTTTTAAGAGCATGCATCTTTCCCAATTACAACATACGCCTGTGATACCTGGAGAAGCTGAACAGCGCATAAATGCCTTTGAATATAAATGTTATAGGCGCGTTCTAAGAATTTGTTGGATACAGATAAGAACAAACGCATCCATACGACGAGATCTGAATATTGAAGAACGCTGGCTACCAAAGATTATTTTTTGTTGCGTTTCCCTTACGGGACGTTGCAGTCAACACCAGCATTTTCAGTTGCTGTTGATGTACTAAGCAAGTGTTACGTTCAGTAGTTTGCCATTGATTTCTGAACGACCGGCCCCTATACCTTTTTCGAAAAAACCAGCACCGCTGTGTTTCGAACCCGGGTATACGGGCTCACAAACCGCGTTCGCAAGCCCTTAGCCACAGAGATTATACAATAACGAAAATTGAAATATTTTGATCAGTTGAAACGTCATGCAAGTTTGTAGAGAACAATCATGGAGTGTTATATGCACCGAAAGTGAAGAAGAGGAATGCCAAAGAGAAGATGAGTGCAAGGTCTGGCAGATGATCCCCAGATGGGTGTATCGGACGCGGGGCACCTTGCTTATGACCGAGAAATTTTCAGGACGGTTGTTGTGGGAGCGAAGTTCTGCAAGTGACATGCTACTGAATGAATGAATTAATTTCTTATTCTCGTCTGTACGTGTGAACGGCCATATGTTTATTTCGAAAACAAGTTAATATTTGTTATTATAAACTACTTTGATATTCTACTTTCTCTGTTTTGTTCTAATACAAAATACTGGACTAAGATATATGTATTCGTCGTATAGTCTTCGCATTTTTATTCGCTGAAAACAATATTTTATTAACGAAATGTTCTTTAATGAAAGCGTCATAAGTATTTATTTTCATTTTACAGCGGATGCAATAGAACTGCCCCCTACGCCAACTGCTGTGTCCGAGACCCAAACAAGGCGGATTGCGTTTTCCAAAATGATGTTGAGCTGCAGGACATTATCGAGAAATGTTCTGGTGTGTCCTACTGTGCCTTCCCCGGACTTAGAGTGTCCTCTTCCCTGGGAAACTGTGATCCCAACAATTATCCATCTCTGACATCGTTTTCTTTCATCGAGTTCCAGTGTTTGTCTAGACAGGTCACAGGTCAAATCTGCAGTGACATCATCGACCAGCAAGTTGGCCAGGTCTATTTGGAGAGTAACACGGTTCTGGTTGGAAGAACTGTCACCAACACCACTTGCCAATGTCTCATAACAACAGACTGTGAATCCAGCCTCAATTTCTATGGCATCATTGTCCAGTTAACTCAAGTCAGTGCCACATGTGTAGAGGAAATCACCTTTGCTGACGTCCGATATCCTCAACTAACAGCTCGCGTCACTTGTGATGACGACAACAACGTGCTTTACAACCAATCACTATTTACATCTGTGTCCAACGTGGCTAGTTTCCACTTTCGTGTCTCAGGTCAGCAACAGGGCAAGATTTACATAAGAGTCAAATCTTCAGTAGGTACCGCTAACGTCACACTCACCTGCGGCACACCTGTAGCACAAGCTCTCAGTCAAATTCAGCAGTGTCCAAACCAAACTACCACCACACCTTCTACTACACCTACAACACAGTACACATCACCCGTCACCGTCCCGATGGAAGGACTAATATTCAATTCTTCCTTGGCTTGCACAAGAGGCGCTCAACAGACGTATCACGACCTAGACTGTAGGGATCATTATCAGGACGGAAGCAATCGATCCTTGTCGATAATTCGTGTCTTCTACGGAACAACTCCTCTGTCCAGGTACGTGAGCAACTTAAGTAATGAATCTTAATATATCGACAGATCTCTTTTCTATGTATCTATTAAGTATCTGAGCCATGGACTGTATTTAGTGACCTGTCTAATCAAACATACGCCATTAGATTCAGTTTATGCCATTTGTAATCTAACCACTACAGAAGCGTGGTCGGCAGATCTTACCAAAGGTGTATCAAACGTTTCTTAACGAATACTAGAAAAGGATCTCAGGCATGATGTTAGATACCCGAACAAGTAAATATATCCCTGAAATTGTCAACTTAACATGTATGAGGAGAAGCCATTAAGCAACAGGAATTTTACAAAGAACATTACGGCTTCCAACAACTCACGCCATGTCATTCTATCCTTTGCTGTGTTCTATGTGTTCCATGCTACCCACTCTATATTATACATTGGTATTTCTAATTGGAAACAGAATGGAGAAGAAACTGATAACAGCAGGATGGAGTATAAATCTTTAACTCGAGAAAAATGAAAGAATAAGGAAAGGTTAAAAACACATATATACAAGATTGCTGTACTAGAATAGAGCAATATCATAAGAATGGAAATGATTACAGAATGCTCAAAGAAAAGAAGTTGCTGACAAGAAATGTTCAATCTCAATTAAATGTTACATGTGACAAGTTGGGAAACACCCTAACATAATCTAGAAAAGTTATAGAACGATTGTAGCAGAAATTCTGTAGCGGAATTTATGATATGAATGACTGTGAGCATACGGATCACAAGATCCAATGACAGCAGAGACAGAACCTGAACCGTCAATAGATGAAATTGTATGGACAATAAAGAACCTGAAGAATGGTAAATCACCCGGTTGTGATGAGATATCAGCTGAACAAATTAAAGCGAGATGATAAAAATAAAGTATACTCATTACCTAAACATATATGGAAATATGGTATGTGGCCAAAATATTGGAAGAGAACTATCTTCATTCCAAAACCGAAAAAGGGCAACCTGAAATTATTCACCAACTATAGAACTGTTTCCCGGATCAGCCATGCATGTCAAATTGTATTAAATATCAGAATGTGAAGAATACGTAACAAACTGGAAGAAGTGATTAACGTGGTTGAAGCCGGATTTAGACAAGGAATAGGAACAAGAAAGAGATCACATACTCAATATGCATTTAATAATAGAGAAGTGTAGAGAATTTAATGTAAACCTATTCTCATGTTTTGTTTAGTTTAGTTTAGTTTAGTCGATGGATCAACATCACGGCACACGGGTGCAACCCATAAGTGCTCCGTTTTCTCCATAACTCAAATCTGAGTCTGGAGAACCTCAGCTCAGTGCACGAACTCCGTAGCACCGGCGAGGATCCTGAAAATACTTTGGGCAGATTTTTAACTCGAATTTTTGCCGGGCAGCGCCGTTAGGCTACTCTTTTTCGATTTCCAACTGCCAAGGGATGTTTTACGTGCGCAACAATACACACGGGCGTCCGATCTCACTACCCAGAGACCAGGGGAAATTTATTACTAGAAGTCCACGTGAAAAAATCCCGGCATCACCGGGGCTTGAACCCGGGACCTCCAGCACTCGAGGCGGACACCATACCTCGAGATCACGCAGCTCCCCTTCTCATGTTTTGTGGATTATTCAAAGGCATTTGACTGTGTACAACATCAGAAACTTTGGGAAATCATGAGGAAAATCGGCTTTCCATCACATGTAGTACAACTCATAAAAAAAATCCTCTATCTAGATCAACAAGCAGCGGTTAGAATAGATTGTGAGACATCAGATTGGTTTGACATTCAGCAAGGAGTCAGTCGGGGCTGTGTGATGTCTTCTTATTTGTTTAACCTGTACGCCGAAAGCATAACGAGAAATGTCAGAGATGATATAACCAAGGAGCAATAAGATGTCCTAAATATCGGTGGTCATGAGATACCAGAGATTCGATATGCTGAAGATACAGTATTAGTATCCACATCACAGAATGGTATAGACAATTTAATAACCTCAACACCAAAGAATAGCGAAAATCACAACTTATATCTTAACATAGCAAAAACAAAGATAATACAGTTAGATAAAATTACTATGGAAAAATAAATATACTTTAATAAGGAAAAATTGGAGTTGGTGGAAATTTTCGAATATCTTGGGTCTTTATTTGCCAACAATGGTGACACAATTAAGGAAATTAAAAGACGAATATCTGTTGTTTGTCCATCAAGAATGATGATGACCATTCATTTCATCCATTGGTGTTGAAACTATGGAGCCGTGAGTTCTAAGATGGCTGATAAGGCCTATTTTGACTCGAAATGTTCTTTGACAATGTGGGCAAAGAATGCTTGACGTTTCTGGAGGAGGATTTCCTGCAGCGGTTTTTCTGTCCTGCCTTTTCTTTATAGCTCTTGCAGTCCTGTTTGCCTCCCACGTGACTGCACCCTGAGACGAATATCTATTGCTCTTCGGAAACATAAACAACAGAATAAATTGTGGAGGGGGACAAACAGAACTACAAAGATTAGATTATTAGATTTTTAAGAGCATGCATCTTTCCCAATTACAACATACGCCTGTGATACCTGGAGAAGCTGAACAGCGCATAAATGCCTTTGAATATAAATGTTATAGGCGCGTTCTAAGAATTTGTTGGATACAGATAAGAACAAACGCATCCATACGACGAGATCTGAATATTGAAGAACGCTGGCTACCAAAGATTATTTTTTGTTGCGTTTCCCTTACGGGACGTTGCAGTCAACACCAGCATTTTCAGTTGCTGTTGATGTACTAAGCAAGTGTTACGTTCAGTAGTTTGCCATTGATTTCTGAACGACCGGCCCCTATACCTTTTTCGAAAAAACCAGCACCGCTGTGTTTCGAACCCGGGTATACGGGCTCACAAACCGCGTTCGCAAGCCCTTAGCCACAGAGATTATACAATAACGAAAATTGAAATATTTTGATCAGTTGAAACGTCATGCAAGTTTGTAGAGAACAATCATGGAGTGTTATATGCACCGAAAGTGAAGAAGAGGAATGCCAAAGAGAAGATGAGTGCAAGGTCTGGCAGATGATCCCCAGATGGGTGTATCGGACGCGGGGCACCTTGCTTATGACCGAGAAATTTTCAGGACGGTTGTTGTGGGAGCGAAGTTCTGCAAGTGACATGCTACTGAATGAATGAATTAATTTCTTATTCTCGTCTGTACGTGTGAACGGCCATATGTTTATTTCGAAAACAAGTTAATATTTGTTATTATAAACTACTTTGATATTCTACTTTCTCTGTTTTGTTCTAATACAAAATACTGGACTAAGATATATGTATTCGTCGTATAGTCTTCGCATTTTTATTCGCTGAAAACAATATTTTATTAACGAAATGTTCTTTAATGAAAGCGTCATAAGTATTTATTTTCATTTTACAGCGGATGCAATAGAACTGCCCCCTACGCCAACTGCTGTGTCCGAGACCCAAACAAGGCGGATTGCGTTTTCCAAAATGATGTTGAGCTGCAGGACATTATCGAGAAATGTTCTGGTGTGTCCTACTGTGCCTTCCCCGGACTTAGAGTGTCCTCTTCCCTGGGAAACTGTGATCCCAACAATTATCCATCTCTGACATCGTTTTCTTTCATCGAGTTCCAGTGTTTGTCTAGACAGGTCACAGGTCAAATCTGCAGTGACATCATCGACCAGCAAGTTGGCCAGGTCTATTTGGAGAGTAACACGGTTCTGGTTGGAAGAACTGTCACCAACACCACTTGCCAATGTCTCATAACAACAGACTGTGAATCCAGCCTCAATTTCTATGGCATCATTGTCCAGTTAACTCAAGTCAGTGCCACATGTGTAGAGGAAATCACCTTTGCTGACGTCCGATATCCTCAACTAACAGCTCGCGTCACTTGTGATGACGACAACAACGTGCTTTACAACCAATCACTATTTACATCTGTGTCCAACGTGGCTAGTTTCCACTTTCGTGTCTCAGGTCAGCAACAGGGCAAGATTTACATAAGAGTCAAATCTTCAGTAGGTACCGCTAACGTCACACTCACCTGCGGCACACCTGTAGCACAAGCTCTCAGTCAAATTCAGCAGTGTCCAAACCAAACTACCACCACACCTTCTACTACACCTACAACACAGTACACATCACCCGTCACCGTCCCGATGGAAGGACTAATATTCAATTCTTCCTTGGCTTGCACAAGAGGCGCTCAACAGACGTATCACGACCTAGACTGTAGGGATCATTATCAGGACGGAAGCAATCGATCCTTGTCGATAATTCGTGTCTTCTACGGAACAACTCCTCTGTCCAGGTACGTGAGCAACTTAAGTAATGAATCTTAATATATCGACAGATCTCTTTTCTATGTATCTATTAAGTATCTGAGCCATGGACTGTATTTAGTGACCTGTCTAATCAAACATACGCCATTAGATTCAGTTTATGCCATTTGTAATCTAACCACTACAGAAGCGTGGTCGGCAGATCTTACCAAAGGTGTATCAAACGTTTCTTAACGAATACTAGAAAAGGATCTCAGGCATGATGTTAGATACCCGAACAAGTAAATATATCCCTGAAATTGTCAACTTAACATGTATGAGGAGAAGCCATTAAGCAACAGGAATTTTACAAAGAACATTACGGCTTCCAACAACTCACGCCATGTCATTCTATCCTTTGCTGTGTTCTATGTGTTCCATGCTACCCACTCTATATTATACATTGGTATTTCTAATTGGAAACAGAATGGAGAAGAAACTGATAACAGCAGGATGGAGTATAAATCTTTAACTCGAGAAAAATGAAAGAATAAGGAAAGGTTAAAAACACATATATACAAGATTGCTGTACTAGAATAGAGCAATATCATAAGAATGGAAATGATTACAGAATGCTCAAAGAAAAGAAGTTGCTGACAAGAAATGTTCAATCTCAATTAAATGTTACATGTGACAAGTTGGGAAACACCCTAACATAATCTAGAAAAGTTATAGAACGATTGTAGCAGAAATTCTGTAGCGGAATTTATGATATGAATGACTGTGAGCATACGGATCACAAGATCCAATGACAGCAGAGACAGAACCTGAACCGTCAATAGATGAAATTGTATGGACAATAAAGAACCTGAAGAATGGTAAATCACCCGGTTGTGATGAGATATCAGCTGAACAAATTAAAGCGAGATGATAAAAATAAAGTATACTCATTACCTAAACATATATGGAAATATGGTATGTGGCCAAAATATTGGAAGAGAACTATCTTCATTCCAAAACCGAAAAAGGGCAACCTGAAATTATTCACCAACTATAGAACTGTTTCCCGGATCAGCCATGCATATCAAATTGTATTAAATATCAGAATGTGAAGAATACGTAACAAACTGGAAGAAGTGATTAACGTGGTTGAAGCCGGATTTAGACAAGGAATAGGAACAAGAAAGAGATCACATACTCAATATGCATTTAATAATAGAGAAGTGTAGAGAATTTAATGTAAACCTATTCTCATGTTTTGTTTAGTTTAGTTTAGTTTAGTCGATGGATCAACATCACGGCACACGGGTGCAACCCATAAGTGCTCCGTTTTCTCCATAACTCAAATCTGAGTCTGGAGAACCTCAGCTCAGTGCACGAACTCCGTAGCACCGGCGTTGATCCTGAAAATACTTTGGGCAGATTTTTAACTCGAATTTTTGCCGGGCAGCGCCGTTAGGCTACTCTTTTTCGATTTCCAACTGCCAAGGGATGTTTTACGTGCGCAACAATACACACGGGCGTCCGATCTCACTACCCAGAGACCAGGGGAAATTTATTACTAGAAGTCCACGTGAAAAAATCCCGGCATCACCGGGGCTTGAACCCGGGACCTCCAGCACTCGAGGCGGACACCATACCTCGAGATCACGCAGCTCCCCTTCTCATGTTTTGTGGATTATTCAAAGGCATTTGACTGTGTACAACATCAGAAACTTTGGGAAATCATGAGGAAAATCGGCTTTCCATCACATGTAGTACAACTCATAAAAAAAATCCTCTGTCTAGATCAACAAGCAGCGGTTAGAATAGATTGTGAGACATCAGATTGGTTTGACATTCAGCAAGGAGTCAGTCGGGGCTGTGTGATGTCTTCTTATTTGTTTAACCTGTACGCCGAAAGCATAACGAGAAATGTCAGAGATGATATAACCAAGGAGCAATAAGATGTCCTAAATATCGGTGGTCATGAGATACCAGAGATTCGATATGCTGAAGATACAGTATTAGTATCCACATCACAGAATGGTATAGACAATTTAATAACCTCAACACCAAAGAATAGCGAAAATCACAACTTATATCTTAACATAGCAAAAACAAAGATAATACAGTTAGATAAAATTACTATGGAAAAATAAATATACTTTAATAAGGAAAAATTGGAGTTGGTGGAAATTTTCGAATATCTTGGGTCTTTATTTGCCAACAATGGTGACACAATTAAGGAAATTAAAAGACGAATATCTGTTGTTTGTCCATCAAGAATGATGATGACCATTCATTTCATCCATTGGTGTTGAAACTATGGAGCCGTGAGTTCTAAGATGGCTGATAAGGCCTATTTTGACTCGAAATGTTCTTTGACAATGTGGGCAAAGAATGCTTGACGTTTCTGGAGGAGGATTTCCTGCAGCGGTTTTTCTGTCCTGCCTTTTCTTTATAGCTCTTGCAGTCCTGTTTGCCTCCCACGTGACTGCACCCTGAGACGAATATCTATTGCTCTTCGGAAACATAAACAACAGAATAAATTGTGGAGGGGGACAAACAGAACTACAAAGATTAGATTATTAGATTTTTAAGAGCATGCATCTTTCCCAATTACAACATACGCCTGTGATACCTGGAGAAGCTGAACAGCGCATAAATGCCTTTGAATATAAATGTTATAGGCGCGTTCTAAGAATTTGTTGGATACAGATAAGAACAAACGCATCCATACGACGAGATCTGAATATTGAAGAACGCTGGCTACCAAAGATTATTTTTTGTTGCGTTTCCCTTACGGGACGTTGCAGTCAACACCAGCATTTTCAGTTGCTGTTGATGTACTAAGCAAGTGTTACGTTCAGTAGTTTGCCATTGATTTCTGAACGACCGGCCCCTATACCTTTTTCGAAAAAACCAGCACCGCTGTGTTTCGAACCCGGGTATACGGGCTCACAAACCGCGTTCGCAAGCCCTTAGCCACAGAGATTATACAATAACGAAAATTGAAATATTTTGATCAGTTGAAACGTCATGCAAGTTTGTAGAGAACAATCATGGAGTGTTATATGCACCGAAAGTGAAGAAGAGGAATGCCAAAGAGAAGATGAGTGTAAGGTCTGGCAGATGATCCCCAGATGGGTGTATCGGACGCGGGGCACCTTGCTTATGACCGAGAAATTTTCAGGACGGTTGTTGTGGGAGCGAAGTTCTGCAAGTGACATGCTACTGAATGAATGAATTAATTTCTTATTCTCGTCTGTACGTGTGAACGGCCATATGTTTATTTCGAAAACAAGTTAATATTTGTTATTATAAACTACTTTGATATTCTACTTTCTCTGTTTTGTTCTAATACAAAATACTGGACTAAGATATATGTATTCGTCGTATAGTCTTCGCATTTTTATTCGCTGAAAACAATATTTTATTAACGAAATGTTCTTTAATGAAAGCGTCATAAGTATTTATTTTCATTTTACAGCGGATGCAATAGAACTGCCCCCTACGCCAACTGCTGTGTCCGAGACCCAAACAAGGCGGATTGCGTTTTCCAAAATGATGTTGAGCTGCAGGACATTATCGAGAAATGTTCTGGTGTGTCCTACTGTGCCTTCCCCGGACTTAGAGTGTCCTCTTCCCTGGGAAACTGTGATCCCAACAATTATCCATCTCTGACATCGTTTTCTTTCATCGAGTTCCAGTGTTTGTCTAGACAGGTCACAGGTCAAATCTGCAGTGACATCATCGACCAGCAAGTTGGCCAGGTCTATTTGGAGAGTAACACGGTTCTGGTTGGAAGAACTGTCACCAACACCACTTGCCAATGTCTCATAACAACCGACTGTGAATCCAGCCTCAATTTCTATGGCATCATTGTCCAGTTAACTCAAGTCAGTGCCACATGTGTAGAGGAAATCACCTTTGCTGACGTCCGATATCCTCAACTAACAGGTCGCGTCACTTGTGATGACGACAACAACGTGCTTTACAACCAATCACTATTTACATCTGTGTCCAACGTGGCTAGTTTCCACTTTCGTGTCTCAGGTCAGCAACAGGGCAAGATTTACATAAGAGTCAAATCTTCAGTAGGTACCGCTAACGTCACGCTCACCTGCGGCACACCTGTAGCACAAGCTCTTAGTCAAATTCAGCAGTGTCCAAACCAAACTACCACCACACCTTCTACTACACCTACAACACAGTACACATCACCCGTCACCGTCCCGATGGAAGGACTAATATTCAATTCTTCCTTGGCTTGCACAAGCGGCGCTCAACAGACGTATCACGACCTAGACTGTAGGGATCATTATCAGGACGGAAGCAATCGATCCTTGTCGATAATTCGTGTCTTCTACGGAACAACTCCTCTGTCCAGGTACGTGAGCAACTTAAGTAATGAATCTTAATATATCGAAAGATCTCTTTTCTATGTATCTATTAAGTATCTGAGCCATGGACTGTATTTAGTGACCTGTCTAATCAAACATACGCCATTAGATTCAGTTTATGCCATTTGTAATCTAACCACTACAGAAGCGTGGTCGGCAGATCTTACTAAAGGTGTATCAAACGTTTCTTAACGAATACTAGAAAAGCATCTCAGGCATGATGTTAGATACCCGAACAAGTAAATATATCCCTGAAATTGTCAACTTAACATGTATGAGGAGAAGCCATTAAGCAACAGGAATTTTACAAAGAACATTACGGCTTCCAACAACTCACGCCATGTCATTCTATCCTTTGCTGTGTTCTATGTGTTCCATGCTACCCACTCTATATTATACATTGGTATTTCTAATTGGAAACAGAATGGAGAAGAAACTGATAACAGCAGGATGGAGTATAAATCTTTAACTCGAGAAAAATGAAAGAATAAGGAAAGGTCAAAAACACATATATACAAGATTGCTGTACTAGAATAGAGCAATATCATAAGAATGGAAATGATTACAGAATGCTCAAAGAAAAGAAGTTGCTGACAAGAAATGTTCAATCTCAATTAAATGTTACATGTGACAAGTTGGGAAACACCCTAACATAATCTAGAAAAGTTATAGAACGATTGTAGCAGAAATTCTGTAGCGGAATTTATGATATGAATGACTGTGAGCATACGGATCACAAGATCCAATGACAGCAGAGACAGAACCTGAACCGTCAATAGATGAAATTGTATGGACAATAAAGAACCTGAAGAATGGTAAATCACCCGGTTGTGATGAGATATCAGCTGAACAAATTAAAGCGAGATGATAAAAATAAAGTATACTCATTACCTAAACATATATGAAAATATGGTATGTGGCCAAAATATTGGAAGAGAACTATCTTCATTCCAAAACCGAAAAAGGGCAACCTGAAATTATTCACCAACTATAGAACTGTTTCCCGGATCAGCCATGCATGTCAAATTGTATTAAATATCAGAATGTGAAGAATACGTAACAAACTGGAAGAAGTGATTAACGTGGTTGAAGCCGGATTTAGACAAGGAATAGGAACAAGAAAGAGATCACATACTCAATATGCATTTAATAATAGAGAAGTGTAGAGAATTTAATGTAAACCTATTCTCATGTTTTGTTTAGTTTAGTTTAGTTTAGTCGATGGATCAACATCACGGCACACGGGTGCAACCCATAAGTGCTCCGTTTTCTCCATAACTCAAATCTGAGTCTGGAGAACCTCAGCTCAGTGCACGAACTCCGTAGCACCGGCGAGGATCCTGAAAATACTTTGGGCAGATTTTTAACTCGAATTTTTGCCGGGCAGCGCCGTTAGGCTACTCTTTTTCGATTTCCAACTGCCAAGGGATGTTTTACGTGCGCAACAATACACACGGGCGTCCGATCTCACTACCCAGAGACCAGGGGAAATTTATTACTAGAAGTCCACGTGAAAAAATCCCGGCATCACCGGGGCTTGAACCCGGGACCTCCAGCACTCGAGGCGGACACCATACCTCGAGATCACGCAGCTCCCCTTCTCATGTTTTGTGCATTATTCAAAGGCATTTGACTGTGTACAACATCAGAAACTTTGGGAAATCATGAGGAAAATCGGCTTTCCATCACATGTAGTACAACTCATAAAAAAAATCCTCTATCTAGATCAACAAGCAGTGGTTAGAATAGATTGTGAGACATCAGATTGGTTTGACATTCAGCAAGGAGTCAGTCGGGGCTGTGTGATGTCTTCTTATTTGTTTAACCTGTACGCCAAAAGCATAACGAGAAATGTCAGAGATGATATAACCAAGGAGCAATAAGATGTCCTAAATATCGGTGGTCATGAGATACCAGAGATTCGATATGCTGAAGATACAGTATTAGTATCCACATCACAGAATGGTATAGACAATTTAATAACCTCAACACCAAAGAATAGCGAAAATCACAACTTATATCTTAACATAGCAAAAACAAAGATAATACAGTTAGATAAAATTACTATGGAAAAATAAATATACTTTAATAAGGAAAAATTGGAGTTGGTGGAAATTTTCGAATATCTTGGGTCTTTATTTGCCAACAATGGTGACACAATTAAGGAAATTAAAAGACGAATATCTGTTGTTTGTCCATCAAGAATGATGATGACCATTCATTTCATCCATTGGTGTTGAAACTATGGAGCCGTGAGTTCTAAGATGGCTGATAAGGCCTATTTTGACTCGAAATGTTCTTTGACAATGTGGGCAAAGAATGCTTGACGTTTCTGGAGGAGGATTTCCTGCAGCGGTTTTTCTGTCCTGCCTTTTCTTTATAGCTCTTGCAGTCCTGTTTGCCTCCCACGTGACTGCACCCTGAGACGAATATCTATTGCTCTTCGGAAACATAAACAACAGAATAAATTGTGGAGGGGGACAAACAGAACTACAAAGATTAGATTATTAGATTTTTAAGAGCATGCATCTTTCCCAATTACAACATACGCCTGTGATACCTGGAGAAGCTGAACAGCGCATAAATGCCTTTGAATATAAATGTTATAGGCGCGTTCTAAGAATTTGTTGGATACAGATAAGAACAAACGCATCCATACGACGAGATCTGAATATTGAAGAACGCTGGCTACCAAAGATTATTTTTTGTTGGTGTTTCCCTTACGGGACGTTGCAGTCAACACCAGCATTTTCAGTTGCTGTTGATGTACTAAGCAAGTGTTACGTTCAGTAGTTTGCCATTGATTTCTGAACGACCGGCCCCTATACCTTTTTCGAAAAAACCAGCACCGCTGTGTTTCGAACCCGGGTATACGGGCTCACAAACCGCGTTCGCAAGCCCTTAGCCACAGAGATTATACAATAACGAAAATTGAAATATTTTGATCAGTTGAAACGTCATGCAAGTTTGTAGAGAACAATCATGGAGTGTTATATGCACCGAAAGTGAAGAAGAGGAATGCCAAAGAGAAGATGAGTGCAAGGTCTGGCAGATGATCCCCAGATGGGTGTATCGGACGCGGGGCACCTTGCTTATGACCGAGAAATTTTCAGGACGGTTGTTGTGGGAGCGAAGTTCTGCAAGTGACATGCTACTGAATGAATGAATTAATTTCTTATTCTCGTCTGTACGTGTGAACGGCCATATGTTTATTTCGAAAACAAGTTAATATTTGTTATTATAAACTACTTTGATATTCTACTTTCTCTGTTTTGTTCTAATACAAAATACTGGACTAAGATATATGTATTCGTCGTATAGTCTTCGCATTTTTATTCGCTGAAAACAATATTTTATTAACGAAATGTTCTTTAATGAAAGCGTCATAAGTATTTATTTTCATTTTACAGCGGATGCAATAGAACTGCCCCCTACGCCAACTGCTGTGTCCGAGACCCAAACAAGGCGGATTGCGTTTTCCAAAATGATGTTGAGCTGCAGGACATTATCGAGAAATGTTCTGGTGTGTCCTACTGTGCCTTCCCCGGACTTAGAGTGTCCTCTTCCCTGGGAAACTGTGATCCCAACAATTATCCATCTCTGACATCGTTTTCTTTCATCGAGTTCCAGTGTTTGTCTAGACAGGTCACAGGTCAAATCTGCAGTGACATCATCGACCAGCAAGTTGGCCAGGTCTATTTGGAGAGTAACACGGTTCTGGTTGGAAGAACTGTCACCAACACCACTTGCCAATGTCTCATAACAACCGACTGTGAATCCAGCCTCAATTTCTATGGCATCATTGTCCAGTTAACTCAAGTCAGTGCCACATGTGTAGAGGAAATCACCTTTGCTGACGTCCGATATCCTCAACTAACAGGTCGCGTCACTTGTGATGACGACAACAACGTGCTTTACAACCAATCACTATTTACATCTGTGTCCAACGTGGCTAGTTTCCACTTTCGTGTCTCAGGTCAGCAACAGGGCAAGATTTACATAAGAGTCAAATCTTCAGTAGGTACCGCTAACGTCACACTCACCTGCGGCACACCTGTAGCACAAGCTCTCAGTCAAATTCAGCAGTGTCCAAACCAAACTACCACCACACCTTCTACTACACCTACAACACAGTACACATCACCCGTCACCGTCCCGATGGAAGGACTAATATTCAATTCTTCCTTGGCTTGCACAAGAGGCGCTCAACAGACGTATCACGACCTAGACTGTAGGGATCATTATCAGGACGGAAGCAATCGATCCTTGTCGATAATTCGTGTCTTCTACGGAACAACTCCTCTGTCCAGGTACGTGAGCAACTTAAGTAATGAATCTTAATATATCGAAAGATCTCTTTTCTATGTATCTATTAAGTATCTGAGCCATGGACTGTATTTAGTGACCTGTCTAATCAAACATACGCCATTAGATTCAGTTTATGCCATTTGTAATCTAACCACTACAGAAGCGTGGTCGGCAGATCTTACCAAAGGTGTATCAAACGTTTCTTAACGAATACTAGAAAAGCATCTCAGGCATGATGTTAGATACCCGAACAAGTAAATATATCCCTGAAATTGTCAACTTAACATGTATGAGGAGAATCCATTAAGCAACAGGAATTTTACAAAGAACATGACGGCTTCCAACAACTCACGCCATGTCATTCTATCCTTTGCTGTGTTCTATGTGTTCCATGCTACCCACTCTATATTATACATTGGTATTTCTAATTGGAAACAGAATGGAGAAGAAACTGATAACAGCAGGATGGAGAATAAATCTTTAACTCGAGAAAAATGAAAGAATAAGGAAAGGTCAAAAACACATATATACAAGATTGCTGTACTAGAATAGAGCAATATCATAAGAATGGAAATGTTTACAGAATGCTCAAAGAAAAGAAGTTGCTGACAAGAAATGTTCAATCTCAATTAAATGTTACATGTGACAAGTTGGGAAACACCCTAACATAATCTAGAAAAGTTATAGAACGATTGTAGCAGAAATTCTGTAGCGGAATTTATGATATGAATGACTGTGAGCATACGGATGAGACACAAGATCCAATGACAGCAGAGACAGAACCTGAACCGTCAATAGATGAAATTGTATGGACAATAAAGAACCTGAAGAATGGTAAATCACCCGGTTGTGATGAGATATCAGCTGAACAAATTAAAGCGAGATGATAAAAATAAAGTATACTCATTACCTAAACATATATGGAAATATGGTATGTGGCCAACATATTGGAAGAGAACTATCTTCATTCCAAAACCGAAAAAGGGCAACCTGAAATTATTCACCAACTATAGAACTGTTTCCCGGATCAGCCATGCATGTCAAATTGTATTAAATATCAGAATGTGAAGAATACGTAACAAACTGGAAGAAGTGATTAACGTGGTTGAAGCCGGATTTAGACAAGGAATAGGAACAAGAAAGAGATCACATACTCAATATGCATTTAATAATAGAGAAGTGTATAGAATTTAATGTAAACCTATTCTCATGTTTTGTTTAGTTTAGTTTAGTTTAGTCGATGGATCAACATCACGGCACACGGGTGTAACACATAAGTGCTCCGTTTTCCCCATAACTCAAATCTGAGTCTGGAGAACCTCAGCTCAGTGCACGAACTCCGTAGCACCGGCGAGGATCCTGAAAATACTTTGGGCAGATTTTTAACTCGAATTTTTGCCGGGCAGCGCCGTTAGGCTACTCTTTTTCGATTTCCAACTGCCAAGGGATGTTTTACGTGCGCAACAATACACACGGGCGTCCGATCTCACTACCCAGAGACCAGGGGAAATTTATTACTAGAAGTCCACGTGAAAAAATCCCGGCATCACCGGGGCTTGAACCCGGGACCTCCAGCACTCGAGGCGGACACCATACCTCGAGATCACGCAGCTCCCCTTCTCATGTTTTGTGGATTATTCAAAGGCATTTGACTGTGTACAACATCAGAAACTTTGGGAAATCATGAGGAAAATCGGCTTTCCATCACATGTAGTACAACTCATAAAAATCCTCTATCTAGATCAACAAGCAGCGGTTAGAATAGATTGTGAGACATCAGATTGGTTTGACATTCAGCAAGGAGTCAGTCGGGGCTGTGTGATGTCTTCTTATTTGTTTAACCTGTACGCCGAAAGCATAACGAGAAATGTCAGAGATGATATAACCAAGGAGCAATAAGATGTCCTAAATATCGGTGGTCATGAGATACCAGAGATTCGATATGCTGAAGATACAGTATTAGTATCCACATCACAGAATGGTATAGACAATTTAATAACCTCCATCCATCCATCATGTGCCATGCCGGTAAGCGTGGGCGGTCATGTTCTGCCATCTCACTCGATCAACAGAGTCGTGGATCAGTTCCGTGTTTCTGTCTCGACCATGCCACAAGGCCAAGCCATCCAGATACTTGTTTCTAGGTCTTCCCCTTGGTCTGTTCCCCTCGATCTTACCAGTTGTCACCAAGTTCTCCAAATCAATTCTTCTCATAACATGCCCAAAAAATTGTGACTGTCTACGTCTAATGTCTCTGATCAGTTTACGATCTTCATTTGTTTCTTGAAGGACTTGTTCATTGGTCTTTCTGGCTTTCCATGGTATTCTTTGCATTTTCCTCAGAAACCACATTTCTACAGCCATCAGATGTTTTTCAGCCTGGCTGCTCATTGTCCAAGCTTCACATCCATATAAAAGTACAGGTTCTATGTAGCATCTCAACACTCTTTTTCTCGTTTCAATTGACATCTTTTTATTGGTCAGTATGTTTTTCATCTTGCTAAAGGCTACTTTTGCCATGGCGATTCTTGTTCTAATCTCTTCAAGGCATCTCCCATCAGATGTTATTACTGTTCCGAGGTAATTGTACCTATTCACTTGTTGAAGAATATTCCCATTTACTTGTATATTACACTGTGGTATTTCGTTCTTCTTAGTGACGACCATAATCTGTGTCTTTTTACAATTTAATTCTAACCCTTGTTATTCACTGTGTGTAACAACCGCATCTACTAAATTTTGCAGGTCCTGTTCATTGTCTGCAATCAAGACTGTATCATCTGCATATCTAATGTTATTGATGCATCGTCCCCCAATGTTGATTCCTTCCATATTTTCAATATTTCTGAAAATATTTTCACTGTACAGGGAAAACAGATCTGGAGACATTACACATCCCTGTCTCACACCTCTCTTAATAGGCTGATATTGGCTTACTTCATTATCAACTCTTATGGCAGCTTGTTGTTTCCAATATATGTTTTTTACAAGTCTAAGGTCTTTCCCATCAATTTGTAGATTTTCAAGCATCCTTATCATGTTGACATGTCTCACTTTATCAAAAGCCTTTGTGTAGTCAATGAAGCAAAGGTGTAGATCTTTGTTTACTTCTATAGAACGTTCGATTACGGTTCTCAGTATATACACAGCATTTACTGTACCCTTGCCTACTACAAACCCACATTGTTCTTCTCCTATTTCAGGTTGTATTTTCCTCCTAACTCTTTGCATGATAATTCTTAGCAAAATCTTCGTGATGTGACTCATTATACTAATTGTTCGATGTTGATCACATTCCAAGGCTCCTGATTTCTTTGGGATTGCAATAAATACAGAATTACATAACTCATGAGGTATATTTCCAGTATCATATATTGTATTAAGCAGACTGGTAACTTTATCTATTCCATATTCTTCTAAAGCATTAATCATTTCTGTTGTGACGCTGTCTGGACCGGGGGTTTTGCCAGATTTCATATGATTAAGAGCATTCTGAACCTCCATCTTCAAAATTGCTGGCCCTTCATTGTTATTTTGAACAATATATTGTTCGTCTCTGCTATCGTCATAAAGGTTTTTCACGTAATCTGACCATACATGTAAAATATGATCTTTTTCTATTATGACTCTTCCATCTTTTGTCTTTAGGCAGCCTGCTGATGTACGTGTTCTTTGATTAGTAATCTCCTGAATTCTTTTGTGCATTAGTTTCGCATTTTTACTGTTGTGTTGTTTTTCAATTTCTCTGCAATTTTTCTCAAGCCATGTTTCTTTAGCCTCCTTACATAAGGTTCTGACTTTTCTGTGAATTTCTTCATATTTGGCAGGATTATTTTTGTTCTGTCTTCTTGTTTCCATTAGTTGTAAAATGTCTTCAGTCATCCATGTCTTACGGCCAACTTTCTTTACTTTTGGAATAGTTTTTTCTGCTGCACAACTGATTGAATTCTTCAGCATTTCCCATTGATCATCTACATCTTGAAATAAGATCTCTAAATCAGACAATAAATCAAATTTGTTCTTTACTTTTATGTTAAAATTATCTTGTATTTCTTTTGTCAGTTTTCAATTTGCACAAGTCATATTTAGGGTTTCCTGCTGTATACTTGACTTTCTTTAACTTTACCCTCAATGTGCCAGTAATTAATCTGTGATCACTGTAATAGTCTGCATTTGGAACTGTTTTTACAACTGTTAATGCATTTCGAAAAATTTTGCTTATCAGGATGTAATCTATCTGGTTTTTAATCCTGCTGTCTGGACTCCTCCATGTCCATAATCTTCTAGGATGTTGTTTAAACCAGGTGTTTCCTACAACCAATTCTTGTTCTTTTGCCCATTCTACAAGTCTGTAACCTCTTTCATTTCTCTCTCCCAAACCATGGTTGCCTACACTGTATCCATCGCTTTGCTTTCCTATTTTTGCGTTGAAATCACCCATTATGATATCTATTTCTGATTTTTTACAGTTCTTCAAAGCAGACTCCATGTCATTATAAAATTCCTCTATACTTTCTTCACTGCTTTCACTTGTTGGGGCATATACTTGAATTACATTTATTTTAAAAGGTCTTCCGTTTAATTTTACTAATAGAACTCTGTCTGACACAGCCCAATATCCTTTGACAGAATTTGATGTTTGCTTATCTAATATAATGGCTACACCTCTTTGCTGTTCTTCTCCCCCCGAGTAAATAATCTTACAATCCTCTCCTGTCCTTATCCCTGCTCCTCTCCATCTCGTTTCCGATATTCCTAATATGTTAATCTTCTCTCTCTCCATTTCTTTTTTGATGTCCTCCAACTTTCCATCTGCATTCATTGTTCTAACATTCCAAGTTCCTACTTTCAATGATATTAATCTTTTGCACCTAGTAGCCTGTTGACGGTCTGGAGTCACCTGGTGCGCATGACTATCCCTACCGGGCGAGGCTGCTCCTATGGAGCACCCATTTACGCCGTTTCTCTGATTATCGATAAGTGAACACAACATGATTTTCTTGGCATGTGTAAAGAAGGTAGTTTGCCATTGCTTTCCTTCCCATCAGTGACCATACTGGTCAGTGACCGTAGCCATTGTCTCCTCAAAAAAGGAGATCCTCTGCCTACCGTCGTGAAGGTGGAGACCATAACCTACAACTATCTGTCGGCTGCTCTCCATCTTCATCCACCACCTGCACCCATGGCTTCACGTAACCCTTTTCGGGGGGCTAAACGGGTACTCCACCTTGCCCAAGGGTGTCCCGTAGGCTAGCGGAGGGAAGGAGGCGCCTTACTTCTCCTTTGATAGGGGATACCCCTACCCCGCTACCCACTCAACCTAACCCACTTAATAACCTCAACACCAAAGAATAGCGAAAATCACAACTTATATCTTAACATAGCAAAAACAAAGATAATACAGTTAGATACAATTACTATGGAAAAATAAATATACTTTAATGAGGAAAAATTGGAGGTGGTGGAAATTTTCGAATATCTTGGGTCTTTATTTGCCAACAATGGTGACACAATGAAGGAAATTAAAAGACGAATATCTGTTGTTTGTCCATCAAGAATGATGATGACCATTCATTTCATCCATTGGTGTTGAAACTATGGAGCCGTGAGTTTTAAGATGGCTGATAAGGCCTATTTTGACTCGAAATGTTCTTTGACAATGTGGGCAAAGAATGCTTGACGTTTCTGGAGGAGGATTTCCTGCAGCGGTTTTTCTGTCCTGCCTTTTCTTTATAGCTCTTGCAGTCCTGTTTGCCTCCCACGTTACTGCACCCTGAGACGCATATCTATTGCTCTTCGGAAACATAAACAACAGAATAAATTGTGGAGGGGGACAGACAGAACTACAAAAATTAGATTATTAGATTTTTAAGAGCATGCATCTTTCCCAATTACAACATACGCCTGTGATACCTGGAGAAGCTGAACAGCGCATAAATGCCTTTGAATATAAATGTTATAGGCGCGTTCTAAGAATTTGTTGGATACCGATAAGAACAAACGCATCCATACGACGAGATCTGAATATTGAAGAACGTTGGCTACCAAAGATTATTCTTTGTTGCGTTTCCCTTACGGGACGTTGCAGTCAACACCAGCATTTTCAGTTGCTGTTGATGTACTAGGCGAGTGTTACGTTCAGTAGTTTGCCATTGCTTTCTGAACGACCGGCCCCTATACCTTTTTCGAAAAAACCAGTATCGCTGTGTTTCGAACCCGGGTATACGGGCTCACAAACCGCGTTCGCAAGCCCTTAGCCACAGAGATTTTACAATAACGAAAATTGAAATATTTTGGTAAGTTGAAACGTCATGCAAGTTTGTAGAGAACAATCATGGAGTGTTATATGCACCGAAAGTGAAGAAGAGGAATGCCAAAGAGAAGATGAGTGCAAGGTCTGGCAGATGATCCCCAGATGGGTGTATCGGACGCGGGGCACCTTGCTTATGACCGAGAAATTTTCAGGACGGTTGTTGTGGGAGCGAAGTTCTGCAAGTGACATGCTACTGAATGAATGAATTAATTTCTTATTCTCGTCTGTACGTGTGAACGGCCATATGTTTATTTCGAAAACAAGTTAATATTTGTTATTATAAACTACTTTGATATTCTACTTTCTCTGTTTTGTTCTAATACAAAATACTGGACTAAGATATATGTATTCGTCGTATAGTCTTCGCATTTTTATTCGCTGAAAACAATATTTTATTAACGAAATGTTCTTTAATGAAAGCGTCATAAGTATTTATTTTCATTTTACAGCGGATGCAATAGAACTGCCCCCTACGCCAACTGCTGTGTCCGAGACTCAAACAAGGCGGATTGCGTTTTCCAAAATGATGTTGAGCTGCAGGACATTATCGAGAAATGTTCTGGTGTGTCCTACTGTGCCTTTCCCGGACTTAGAGTGTCCTCTTCCCTAGGAAACTGTGATCCCAACAATTATCCATCTCTGACATCGTTTTCTTTCATCGAGTTCCAGTGTTTGTCTAGACAGGTCACAGGTCAAATCTGCAGTGACATCATCGACCAGCAAGTTGGCCAGGTCTATTTGGAGAGTAACACGGTTCTGGTTGGAAGAACTGTCACCAACACCACTTGCCAATGTCTCATAACAACAGACTGTGAGTCCAGCCTCAATTTCTATGGCATCATTGTCCAGTTAACTCAAGTCAGTGCCACATGTGTAGAGGAAATCACCTTTGCTGACGTCCGATATCCTCAACTAACAGCTCGCGTCACTTGTGATGACGACAACAACGTGCTTTACAACCAATCACTATTTACATCTGTGTCCAACGTGGCTAGTTTCTACTTTCGTGTCTCAGGTCAGCAACAGGGCAAGATTTACATAAGAGTCAAATCTTCAGTAGGTACCGCTAACGTCACACTCACCTGCGGCACACCTGTAGCACAAGCTCTCAGTCAAATTCAGCAGTGTCCAAACCAAACTACCACCACACCTTCTACTACACCTACAACACAGTACACATCACCCGTCACCGTCCCGATGGAAGGACTAATATTCAATTCTTCCTTGGCTTGCACAAGAGGCGCTCAACAGACGTATCACGACCTAGACTGTAGGGATCATTATCAGGACGGAAGCAATCGATCCTTGTCGATAATTCGTGTCTTCTACGGAACAACTCCTCTGTCCAGGTACGTGAGCAACTTAAGTAATGAATCTTAATATATCGAAAGATCTCTTTTCTATGTATCTATTAAGTATCTGAGCCATGGACTGTATTTAGTGACCTGTCTAATCAAACATACGCCATTAGATTCAGTTTATGCCATTTGTAATCTAACCACTACAGAAGCGTGGTCGGCAGATCTTACCAAAGGTGTATCAAACGTTTCTTAACGAATACTAGAAAAGCATCTCAGGCATGATGTTAGATACCCGAACAAGTAAATATATCCCTGAAATTGTCAACTTAACATGTATGAGGAGAATCCATTAAGCAACAGGAATTTTACAAAGAACATTACGGCTTCCAACAACTCACGCCATGTCATTCTATCCTTTGCTGTGTTCTATGTGTTCCATGCTACCCACTCTATATTATACATTGGTATTTCTAATTGGAAACAGAAGGGAGAAGAAACTGATAACAGCAGGATGGAGTTTAAATCTTTAACTCGAGAAAAATGAAAGAATAAGGAATGGTCAAAAACACATATATACAAGATTGCTGTACTAGTATAGAGCAATATCATAAGAATGGAAATGATTACAGAATGCTCAAAGAAAAGAAGTTGCTGACAAGAAATGTTCAATCTCAATTAAATGTTACATGTGACAAGTTGGGAAACACCCTAACATAATCTAGAAAAGTTATAGAACGATTGTAGCAGAAATTCTGTAGCGGAATTTATGATATGAATGACTGTGAGCATACGGATGAGACACAAGATCCAATGACAGCAGAGACAGAACCTGAACCGTCAATAGATGAAATTGTATGGACAATAAAGAACCTGAAGAATGGTAAATCACCCGGTTGTGATGAGATATCAGCTGAACAAATTAAAGCGAGATGATAAAAATAAAGTATACTCATTACCTAAACATATATGGAAATATGGTATGTGGCCAAAATATTGGAAGAGAACTATCTTCATTCCAAAACCGAAAAAGTGCAACCTGAAATTATTCACCAACTATAGAACTGTTTCCCGGATCAGCCATGCATGTCAAATTGTATTAAATATCAGAATGTGAAGAATACGTAACAAACTGGAAGAAGTGATTAACGTGGTTGAAGCCGGATTTAGACAAGGAATAGGAACAAGAAAGAGATCACATACTCAATATGCATTTAATAATAGAGAAGTGTAGAGAATTTAATGTAAACCTATTCTCATGTTTTGTTTAGTTTAGTTTAGTTTAGTCGATGGATCAACATCACGGCACACGGGTGCAACACATAAGTGCTCCGTTTTCCCCATAACTCAAATCTGAGTCTGGAGAACCTCAGCTCAGTGCACGAACTCCGTAGCACCGGCGAGGATCCTGAAAATACTTTGGGCAGATTTTTAACTCGAATTTTTTCCGGGCAGCGCCGTTAGGCTACTCTTTTTCGATTTCCAACTGCCAAGGGATGTTTTACGTGCGCAACAATACACACGGGCGTCCGATCTCACTACCCAGAGACCAGGGGAAATTTATTACTAGAAGTCCACGTGAAAAAATCCCGGCATCACCGGGGCTTGAACCCGGGACCTCCAGCACTCGAGGCGGACACCATACCTCGAGATCACGCAGCTCCCCTTCTCATGTTTTGTGGATTATTCAAAGGCATTTGACTGTGTACAACATCAGAAACTTTGGGAAATCATGAGGAAAATCGGCTTTCCATCACATGTAGTACAACTCATAAAAATCCTCTATCTAGATCAACAAGCAGCGGTTAGAATAGATTGTGAGACATCAGATTGGTTTGACATTCAGCAAGGAGTCAGTCGGGGCTGTGTGATGTCTTCTTATTTGTTTAACCTGTACGCCGAAAGCATAACGAGAAATGTCAGAGATGATATAACCAAGGAGCAATAAGATGTCCTAAATATCGGTGGTCATGAGATACCAGAGATTCGATATGCTGAAGATACAGTATTAGTATCCACATCACAGAATGGTATAGACAATTTAATAACCTCCATCCATCCATCATGTGCCATGCCGGTAAGCGTGGGCGGTCATGTTCTGCCATCGCACTCGATCAACAGAGTCGTGGATCAGTTCCGTGTTTCTGTCTCGACCATGCCACAAGGCCAAGCCATCCAGATACTTGTTTCTAGGTCTTCCCCTTGGTCTGTTCCCCTCGATCTTACCAGTTGTCACCAAGTTCTCCAAATCATTTCTTCTCATAACATGCCCAAAAAATTGTGACTGTCTACGTCTAATGTCTCTGATCAGTTTACGATCTTCATTTGTTTCTTGAAGGACTTGTTCATTGGTCTTTCTGGCTTTCCATGGTATTCTTTGCATTTTCCTCAGAAACCACATTTCTACAGCCATCAGATGTTTTTCAGCCTGGCTGCTCATTGTCCAAGCTTCACATCCATATAAAAGTACAGGTTCTATGTAGCATCTCAACACTCTTTATCTCGTTTCAATTGACATCTTTTTATTGGTCAGTATGTTTTTCATCTTGCTAAAGGCTACTTTTGCCATGGCGATTCTTGTTCTAATCTCTTCAAGGCATCTCCCATCAGATGTTATTACTGTTCCGAGGTAATTGTACCTATTCACTTGTTGAAGAATATTCCCATTTACTTGTATATTACACTGTGGTATTTCGTTCTTCTTAGTGACGACCATAATCTGTGTCTTTTTACAATTTAATTCTAACCCTTGTTGTTCACTGTGTGTAACAACCGCATCTACTAAATTTTGCAGGTCCTGTTCATTGTCTGCAATCAAGACTGTATCATCTGCATATCTAATGTTATTGATGCATCGTCCCCCAATGTTGATTCCTTCCATATTTTCAATATTTCTGAAAATATTTTCACTGTACAGGGAAAACAGATTTGGAGACATTACACATCCCTGTCTCACACCTCTCTTAATAGGCTGATATTGGCTTACTTCATTATCAACTCTTATGGCAGCTTGTTGTTTCCAATATATGTTTTTTACAAGTCTAAGGTCTTTCCCATCAATTTGTAGATTTTCAAGCATCCTTATCATGTTGACATGTCTCACTTTATCAAAAGCCTTTGTGTAGTCAATGAAGCAAAGGTGTAGATCTTTGTTTACTTCTATAGAACGTTCGATTACGGTTCTCAGTATATACACAGCATTTACTGTACCCTTGCCTACTACAAACCCACATTGTTCTTCTCCTATTTCAGGTTGTATTTTCCTCCTAACTCTTTGCATGATAATTCTTAGCAAAATCTTCGTGATGTGACTCATTATACTAATTGTTCGATGTTGATCACATTCCAAGGCTCCTGATTTCTTTGGGATTGCAATAAATACAGAATTACATAACTCATGAGGTATATTTCCAGTATCATATATTGTATTAAGCAGACTGGTAACTTTATCTATTCCATATTCTTCTAAAGCATTAATCATTTCTGTTGTGACGCTGTCTGGACCGGGGGTTTTGCCAGATTTCATATGATTAAGAGCATTCTGAACCTCCATCTTCAAAATTGCTGGCCCTTCATTGTTATTTTGAACAATATATTGTTCGTCTCTGCTATCGTCATAAAGGTTTTTCACGTAATCTGACCATACATGTAAAATATGATCTTTTTCTATTATGACTCTTCCATCTTTTGTCTTTAGGCAGCCTGCTGATGTACGTGTTCTTTGATTAGTAATCTCCTGAATTCTTTTGTGCATTAGTTTTGCATTTTTACTGTTGTGTTGTTTTTCAATTTCTCTGCAATTTTTCTCAAGCCATGTTTCTTTAGCCTCCTTACATAAGGTTCTGACTTTTCTGTGAATTTCTTCATATTTGGCAGGATTATTTTTGTTCTGTCTTCTTGTTTCCATTAGTTGTAAAATTTCTTCAGTCATCCATGTCTTACGGCCAACTTTCTTTACTTTTGGAATAGTTTTTTCTGCTGCACAACTGATTGAATTCTTCAGCATTTCCCATTGATCATCTACATCTTGAAATAGGATCTCTAGATCAGACAATAAATCAAATTTGTTCTTTACTTCTATGTTAAAATTATCTTGTATTTCTTTGTCAGTTTTCAATTTGCACAAGTCATATTTAGGGTTTCCTGCTGTATACTTGACTTTCTTTAACTTTACCCTCAATGTGCCAGTAATTAATCTGTGATCACTGTAACAGTCTGCATTTGGAACTGTTTTTACAACTGTTAATGCATTTCGAAACCTTTTGCTTATCAGGATGTAATCTATCTGGTTTTTAATCCTGCTGTCTGGACTCCTCCATGTCCATAATCTTCTAGGATGTTGTTTAAACCAGGTGTTTCCTACAACCAATTCTTGTTCTTTTGCCCATTCTACAAGTCTGTAACCTCTTTCATTTCTCTCTCCCAAACCATGGTTGCCTACACTGTATCCATCGCTTTGCTTTCCTATTTTTGCGTTGAAATCACCCATTATGATATCTATTTCTGATTTTTTACAGTTCTTCAAAGCAGACTCCATGTCATTATAAAATTCCTCTATACTTTCTTCACTGCTTTCACTTGTTGGGGCATATACTTGAATTACATTTATTTTAAAAGGTCTTCCGTTTAATTTTACTAATAGAACTCTGTCTGACACAGCCCAATATCCTTTGACAGAATTTGATGTTTGCTTATCTAATATAATGGCTACACCTCTTTGCTGTTCTTCTCCCCCCGAGTAAATAATCTTACAATCCTCTCCTGTCCTTATCCCTGCTCCTCTCCATCTCGTTTCCGATATTCCTAATATGTTAATCTTCTCTCTCTCCATTTCTTTTTTGATGTCCTCCAACTTTCCATCTGCATTCATTGTTCTAACATTCCAAGTTCCTACTTTCAATGATATTAATCTTTTGCACCTAGTAGCCTGTTGACGGTCTGGAGTCTGTGGGATGTGGATTTTAATTCCTGAGAATGATTCGTTAAAATGTCTAGGGGGTATTATTGATTCTCTGTCACTGGTAAGAATGCAGGGTGATCAGGGATATTTACCACAAATCCCAGGAGGAAAGAGTTCCATCCTTGAAACAATGGCATCTGTGTGTAGGTTTCCCTTCCCACTTCATCACCCTTTAAATTAACTATAGATGCTAGAAGGATATTGATTGCTCACAACCTATAAACAACCACTTGTTGGACACCACATTTACTTGATGTACACAACACTTTTGGACACACAGTTCAGGTATTAACTCAAGATCTGCAGTTACATATATATATATAGGTGTAATAAACACTATGCATTTTCAGACAGGCATGGGAATGATATGCAGTATTACAACATAGTACCCAGTGACCCCAGAAAAAACAAGGTTATTACAAACAACACAACAACCACAAATTGGTTCTGCTAACTTGACTCATTGTACCTAGATAAAATCACATTGGTCTAGGTGCAGAAACCCAACATACATACATTTATTTCTGACACCATGTACAATTCTCATATTTAAAAATAATGAGTGGGTGTCAAAATATTATACATATATGTCATAACATAACCCTTTAGGTGTACACCATTACCATGTAAAACAATCTTTACCCTTTTCCTGTCATTGAAGAAAACCACACTCATGAAAACAGTTGATACTAATAATTAAATTAATTAATTATAGTGTTCATTTAGGCGTTGCGGATGGGCATTCTTCTCCAGTGCAAAGCAGTTAATGTCCATAATTATCCGTGCAGAATTATACTCACAGTCATTTTCTACTCACAGTATGTCCACCGAAGTTGGCTGGCGAATGTTTCTAATCCATAATCCAAGAATAGAATTATACATAAGCACATATTCTCTCCATGAGACTGAATTTAAGAATACTCGGTTGCCATTTGGGTTGTGTTCCAATTGAAATTGATGCCTAGGTCTGTCATACTTTCAGGAGATGCAACTTAAGCTCTGCAGAAGGTTCTTCCCTATATCATCTTATCGATGAAAAGATGACGACTGTCCAACAGCTCGGTTTATGTTAACCGTTTCCCAATTTAGTTCAAAAGGCTTTGTCACACACCCGGTTCATGTTGATAGGCCATCCCACACTTGATGATGGGCAGTTAGGCTGACATGGGACCAGCATAGAGTTCTCATTCATTCCATTTCTGTGTAGAACATACAGTGGTGAATCATTCATTTGGTTTCATCTGAAGATTCTGCTGCAGGCATGTAACTGAAGAATATTACTCCACCACATATCCAGGTTTGCAAGCCATCGGGTGATTCCTTTGGTTGCAGGCGTAAAGGCATTTACTCATCTAGCTGCTTTCATATGGTTCTTTTGATGGTGTTCAGGTTTTGGACCTTGAGGTAATCTGGTGTAGTTATGGTTCAGATGTTCTGAAGTTGGTACATTTGTTTGTATTGGCTATAATGTTGTTTCAGTGTCTCTTCCCATTTGTTTGAGTTGGTGTTCATAGCTAGAACTTGGTGTTGCATGGCTGGAACCTTATGTTTGACTTTTGCAGCTGTGAGATGCTCTTTCGAAGACTTATCCATTGTGGATATTAACTTGGTAATCCAACCAACAGTTGAAGGTTACTCACTGTTGTTAGTTTTAGTAACTTGAAGAAGGATTGTCCCAGTTTCACTGACTTGGTTGAATGATGAGGCCATTGGTGATACTTCTCAGAAGTAACGCAAACGATACACTGTTGTCAGTACTCTGATGATCTTCATCTTTGTAGATTATTAGATCTTGAAGTCCATCCTGGATATTCCTACTAAAATAGGACTTAATCACTCACCCAGTCAGTTGTCTTCTAATTTATCTGTTGCTCGCTATGGAGCTATTGAGTGCCGCAGTAAACATTGAGGTATTGCTAGATCCAGACTATGGTTTGGACATTCACTTTATGGCTGTTTACCCAGGATCCAGTGTTAGTGATATAGTCCCACCAAATTCAACCACCACCTGCTTCTCTTCTATAGAAAAGGGATGACAAAGAATACAACACTAGCATTAACCTACTGTGTTATGATAAAAGGTTTACAACACAATTACAAACACAAATACAAAACAACAAGGGGAGAAGGGGAAAGGAGTGGGTGTCCATGTTCCACTGTCCCTCATTGCTGAGTAGAGCCATTCTGACCCTTCCTAGTGAGTAAGGTATTTTCTCACTTATATTTTGTTCTGTTGTTACTGGGACTATTGGATGGGTGAAGTCATTCTGTCCATCCAACATGTTGATATTGTCTCTCTCATTACTTGAAGAGAATAGTCTATACAGAATCCCTGTGGTTTCTAATGCCGCGTCTTCATTTCGGCACTATAATCATCACTAGGTCAAGACTATTCACCATTGGCTTCTTAAGTACTGACATACATATGTATTCTTACATCAACATCCTCTAATCCCAAGGTGCAACATTAAAATGTATATTCCCACAGTAAAAAGTAACAATCAGAACAAAGAAAATTCTCATACCAAAAAAAAACATACATGTACATTTCTCTGATATTAAGTACATGATAATCATACATAATAATCATAATGATGATGCAGGGAGCCTAGGTTTTTGAATTATCTTCATGAACTAAAACATCCATTGTTTTCCCCCCACTGCGTACAGCACATGAGGATAGTAATCGCTGTGATATGTTTTGCCAATGACTGCTATTATTCGGAGGGTATTTATAAGAATAACTTATGCCGCATGGTCCAGTCTTCTGAATATTGCAAGCAATTTATTCACATCAATCTTCGCTTCTGTTTCTACTACGGTGAGGCGATGCGGAGTGAATCCTATCCGAACATACATTTACATCACGCGTTTAATTGTTCATGAATTTATATTCAAACATGGCCTGTCCCTAACACTATTTTATGAAATGATTATATGTTCAACCTCATATGGAGTGGTTACTAATCTGTTAACAAAAGAATGGTACTAAAATTTAGCACTATATTTCCAAGTTACAGATTATAATGTGGCAAAATATTTTATCCCCTGACTAAGTACGAGTCAGGAATATGCGTAATCATTTGTATGTCCCCGCATGGATAAAACACCTTTCTATAGTACATAGATTATTTGCAGATTTCTAAGCATAAATAGTGAGATATTGTTCACCGTGCCTAGAAGTTTTAACATAGGAATATGAAATTGACAGACACTAGTTCTTTACTATGAAGCATGAATCAGGGGTCTGCTCCTACATTGAGAAAATCTCTAGAATGTGTTTCAGACATGAGAGTTGATACTTTACAGTACACATAATATTCATAGATTATAGCACTACTAGTGAGATATAAGTTCATAATGCCTATACAAGATATTAACATATGGATTTGAAATTGTAAGACATAGGAAAAATTACAGCGTGGCGCCCACCTGTGTTTCCTTAGTAAACATCATCCAGCCTGGTTTAAGAGAATTGTAACTAATTCTTAATTAAACATACTGGTCTAGGTAATACATAAATATATCTTAATATATGTAGATAACATACCAATAGCTTGAAGAGAATCATGGTTTTAAAACAAACTACCTTCTCCCCGAAGGGAAAGGTCGACTTTCTTGTCTGTTCTCTTGACTAGAAATGGCCGCTTCAGTCTTTGTTTTCCCCCTCGCCAGGATTGGCCAGATAAGGGAGAGAAAACAAGCCAAAATAAATTTAGCTGTGCCACGGTCAGTCTATCGCTGTTTTATTTTCTCCTACATTAAGTAAGTTACTTAATCAGTAATTGTAAGGGTTTGTTTATTTTTAAGGGAGTCCATAAATAGGAAAGGGTAGAGACGTTTTTATTATATTACACGCCTCCCCCATTTAAGACATTTATTTCTTTCAGAAATTAAATGGTCAAGAAGTACTCTACAATTTCCGTCTTTACATTGACTCACCTAGTATCCATCCCTTATTACTTTACTACTGCCTTATGTTATATAATCAGAGCCACGTCCATTTTCTTTTAGTCACGACAACTGGCATAACCTTAAAGGATTATTTCTCTTTTAGTGAAAGAGTGTAGCACCCTCTCCACTGTTGTCAGCTATTGTTTGAAATATGAGTGGTTATCTGATAATTTGTTACTTTCCAGTACTGGTTTGTCTGCATCAAACCGACTTTTTGAAGCAATTGAGATATCATTAAGCTTGATTTCTCTCTCATTAGATTATCAATCTTGAGATTATGTTAAAACCGACGGTTAATTCTGCGTCTACTGATAGCATATTAAACTCGCCCGTCTCCCTATAAGTTAGACGTTTGTTTTAACTATAGATCTGATATTTAAAGGAAGCTAAATGTGGTTCCTGTTGAATACATTTTCATCCAATACATCATGTGTTTGGGTTATTAGGCGAGTTATGGGATTTTCCGATCAGTTTTGATAACTACTGATTAGAGTGGTGTCCCTTTCTCTTGCGGGTTTTTCCCGAGAATCTCGTCTAACATGTAAACAAGGTCCAACTTTTCTAGATTTCCGTTCTGAACCGACTATTCCGGGGAACATGAATCTATCAGAAACGAAGTAATTCTTAGCTTACTCTCTCTCTCTCTGCTTTTCCTTCTAACCTAGATCTATTTTACGCTAGAATCCTTATTAGTAATTCTAACTTGATGTGTTTGAGTTTCACTCTGTATTTGTTGCTTTGGTGTTGAATTACGAGCAATTTTGCGTCGCTTGGCGTACATTGATCGTCGTCTACCTCCCTCCAGGTTTTAGGACTATTTTCAACTTAGCAACATACATTGTTATGTAGGTTCAGACGTATTGTCTCCTACCATATATAATCAGTTCAGTGAGAAGTTAAAAGCCCCTTTTTGTGATTCCTGTGATAGTCTTCCAGACAATCAAGTTGCTGGTTCACTTTCCAGTTATGGATGTGGGTTACTAGTTTTTGTAAAATTACTATTACATCTGTATATCCCTCTAATACTGGCGTCTCCTGAGTTGTGTCCTCAAGATAACAGGTAAGGTACTCTTAATGTTTCTCTCCAGTTTTGTTTTCGTCCGTTTAATACGTGGAAACTCTGGATTTATTTAGATTGAAGAAGGTCTATCTTTGAACTGTTATATAATTTACTAGCTGGATTCCTGATTGAAATTCCTACTCTAGTAAATATCAAGCAATTCTTCAGCTATCTGCTCCAATTTGCTTGGTTTTTACACAGCTATATTCCATTTTTCTAGCATGGGTTCACTGTATAAGTTTTAGGCGTTTCCCCTGTCTTCACGTCAAGGAGTTCGTCCTATTTATAAACAGCATCTATTTCAAGAGTTGTTTATTTAATTGTTGCTTTTACTGATTCGTATCAGTTATTTTAAGCTAATCTCTGTTAGTCTGGATCTGCTTTCACATATTTAATGCTGGCATATAATCCTAGTCAGAACTGAGATGTAGAAATCTGTTTCGTCTTGCGACTGATTTCTGATTAATCTACCTTTTAGTAGGCTTCGAGCATTATCTAGAATTTAGTTACTCGGTTAGTTTTAAAGAAAATACAATTGAGTCGCGCGCCTCTATTGTACCACTTATTTTTGCCCTTCTTAATTCTTCCCTTATGAGAATATTAATGTTAGTTAGGCAATTATTGAAATAACTTTATGTAAGCTAATCGCTAACTAAAAGCTGTTTCACTCCTCTTTTTGATGAGGACTACTCATAGTGAACATTTCACTTAATGAGATTAAACTGTAAATTTCAAAGCTAAGGAGCCAATTTTCTGAAATGTTTAGTCTCTTACTAGAGACTAGCACAGATTTTTTCCGGTATCTCCTGAAGTTCATTTGAAATTCCAATTTCTTAAGTTTATTCTTTAATTATACCTTTTACATACCTATACGGTCTGTTTCCGCTACCATTAATAATGGAATCGGGGTGGATAATTTAAAGAAATACCTTATATTCTGTTGGGTCAGTAAGTGAGTTGATCAGTTTCACTTACATCACCAGGTGAATATTTTGGTTGACCCTATTTATTAACATATGGGCCATCTGAGTTTGTTATTAATAACTACTCATATCACCGGTGGAGTAGAATAAGTGTCAGTATGGCTTTTCTTCCTAAGTATCCATCATTTATTCACTTTACTTTACTACCGGTGTTGTAGAACATGTTATGTCATATGAAAAAAAAAAGGATTAAATTAGGGTGCCCCTAAATACTGCAAATTCTTACAATATTCCTTCCCTTCCATTAACTATGTCTACATTTTTGCAAGTGGTGGTTTTGGCCTTACCATTAGTTCATTTACTTTAGTTACTGCTATTTTCCCCTGGTTTAATTCATCTCTCAGGTATTATTTACTTTCCTACTGAATCATCATTTGTTGATTAAATTTTTCCCTTAAAAAAAAATTTATTGGATTTTTAACTTACTGTCCTAATTATCTATAAAATTGTCTATCACTCTCTGCTGCCTTGGTAACTTTTCAATATTACATATTACAAGCAGATCAAGCATGAAAATACAATGATAATCAATGACAAAATAATTCATTAACACATGATTCATATGTAGGAACATAAACCTTATGGATACATAATATAGTAGTGTGTTCATGAGTACACCACTTTTAAACCATTTAAAGAGAATACCAGAGTAGCAGAACCATACCTCAAACATCAAATGGGAATGACTATGAATTCTAAACATTCACTGAATTACCTATCTTATGTGAGTTTACCATCAATAAGATATAAAATATGAGTTTTTAAAACAAAATCTCATACCCAACAACCAACTACCTGATGCATCTGCCAGAATCAAGATATTACCTGTGAACAGTTTTGTACCAAAAAAAAACCTATATTTATCTGAGCCATTATGGGTTCATATAACACTTGACTCAGCTCATACTAATGAGTGATTAGGTCTGTTACTAACACTATAACATTCTGAAGTGACTTGGTTTACCTGCGAGAGGTTTTCCCTGAATTCATATACTCACCATAATACACCAATTGTGATGTTTACCATGAGTTTTAAATTCACGGACTACTCCACTACTAGGTGAAGTCCGTACCGGGCGGGACCACACATGTGGGATGTGGATTTTAATTCCTGAGAATGATTCGTTAAAATGTCTAGGGGGTATTATTGATTCTCTGTCACTGGTAAGAATGCAGGGTGATCAGGGATATTTACCACAAATCCCAGGAGGAAAGAGTTCCATCCTTGAAACAATGGCATCTGTGTGTAGGTTTCCCTTCCCACTTCATCACCCTTTAAATTAACTATAGATGCTAGAAGGATATTGATTGCTCACAACCTATAAACAACCACTTGTTGGACACCACATTTACTTGATGTACACAACACTTTTGGACACACAGTTCAGGTATTAACTCAAGATCTGCAGTTACATATATATATATAGGTGTAATAAACACTATGCATTTTCAGACAGGCATGGGAATGATATGCAGTATTACAACATAGTACCCAGTGACCCCAGAAAAAACAAGGTTATTACAAACAACACAACAACCACAAATTGGTTCTGCTAACTTGACTCATTGTACCTAGATAAAATCACATTGGTCTAGGTGCAGAAACCCAACATACATACATTTATTTCTGACACCATGTACAATTCTCATATTTAAAAATAATGAGTGGGTGTCAAAATATTATACATATATGTCATAACATAACCCTTTAGGTGTACACCATTACCATGTAAAACAATCTTTACCCTTTTCCTGTCATTGAAGAAAACCACACTCATGAAAACAGTTGATACTAATAATTAAATTAATTAATTATAGTGTTCATTTAGGCGTTGCGGATGGGCATTCTTCTCCAGTGCAAAGCAGTTAATGTCCATAATTATCCGTGCAGAATTATACTCACAGTCATTTTCTACTCACAGTATGTCCACCGAAGTTGGCTGGCGAATGTTTCTAATCCATAATCCAAGAATAGAATTATACATAAGCACATATTCTCTCCATGAGACTGAATTTAAGAATACTCGGTTGCCATTTGGGTTGTGTTCCAATTGAAATTGATGCCTAGGTCTGTCATACTTTCAGGAGATGCAACTTAAGCTCTGCAGAAGGTTCTTCCCTATATCATCTTATCGATGAAAAGATGACGACTGTCCAACAGCTCGGTTTATGTTAACCGTTTCCCAATTTAGTTCAAAAGGCTTTGTCACACACCCGGTTCATGTTGATAGGCCATCCCACACTTGATGATGGGCAGTTAGGCTGACATGGGACCAGCATAGAGTTCTCATTCATTCCATTTCTGTGTAGAACATACAGTGGTGAATCATTCATTTGGTTTCATCTGAAGATTCTGCTGCAGGCATGTAACTGAAGAATATTACTCCACCACATATCCAGGTTTGCAAGCCATCGGGTGATTCCTTTGGTTGCAGGCGTAAAGGCATTTACTCATCTAGCTGCTTTCATATGGTTCTTTTGATGGTGTTCAGGTTTTGGACCTTGAGGTAATCTGGTGTAGTTATGGTTCAGATGTTCTGAAGTTGGTACATTTGTTTGTATTGGCTATAATGTTGTTTCAGTGTCTCTTCCCATTTGTTTGAGTTGGTGTTCATAGCTAGAACTTGGTGTTGCATGGCTGGAACCTTATGTTTGACTTTTGCAGCTGTGAGATGCTCTTTCGAAGACTTATCCATTGTGGATATTAACTTGGTAATCCAACCAACAGTTGAAGGTTACTCACTGTTGTTAGTTTTAGTAACTTGAAGAAGGATTGTCCCAGTTTCACTGACTTGGTTGAATGATGAGGCCATTGGTGATACTTCTCAGAAGTAACGCAAACGATACACTGTTGTCAGTACTCTGATGATCTTCATCTTTGTAGATTATTAGATCTTGAAGTCCATCCTGGATATTCCTACTAAAATAGGACTTAATCACTCACCCAGTCAGTTGTCTTCTAATTTATCTGTTGCTCGCTATGGAGCTATTGAGTGCCGCAGTAAACATTGAGGTATTGCTAGATCCAGACTATGGTTTGGACATTCACTTTATGGCTGTTTACCCAGGATCCAGTGTTAGTGATATAGTCCCACCAAATTCAACCACCACCTGCTTCTCTTCTATAGAAAAGGGATGACAAAGAATACAACACTAGCATTAACCTACTGTGTTATGATAAAAGGTTTACAACACAATTACAAACACAAATACAAAACAACAAGGGGAGAAGGGGAAAGGAGTGGGTGTCCATGTTCCACTGTCCCTCATTGCTGAGTAGAGCCATTCTGACCCTTCCTAGTGAGTAAGGTATTTTCTCACTTATATTTTGTTCTGTTGTTACTGGGACTATTGGATGGGTGAAGTCATTCTGTCCATCCAACATGTTGATATTGTCTCTCTCATTACTTGAAGAGAATAGCCTATACAGAATCCCTGTGGTTTCTAATGCCGCGTCTTCATTTCGGCACTATAATCATCACTAGGTCAAGACTATTCACCATTGGCTTCTTAAGTACTGACATACATATGTATTCTTACATCAACATCCTCTAATCCCAAGGTGCAACATTAAAATGTATATTCCCACAGTAAAAAGTAACAATCAGAACAAAGAAAATTCTCATACCAAAAAAAAACATACATGTACATTTCTCTGATATTAAGTACATGATAATCATACATAATAATCATAATGATGATGCAGGGAGCCTAGGTTTTTGAATTATCTTCATGAACTAAAACATCCATTGTTTTCCCCCCACTGCGTACAGCACATGAGGATAGTAATCGCTGTGATATGTTTTGCCAATGACTGCTATTATTCGGAGGGTATTTATAAGAATAACTTATGCCGCATGGTCCAGTCTTCTGAATATTGCAAGCAATTTATTCACATCAATCTTCGCTTCTGTTTCTACTACGGTGAGGCGATGCGGAGTGAATCCTATCCGAACATACATTTACATCACGCGTTTAATTGTTCATGAATTTATATTCAAACATGGCCTGTCCCTAACACTATTTTATGAAATGATTATATGTTCAACCTCATATGGAGTGGTTACTAATCTGTTAACAAAAGAATGGTACTAAAATTTAGCACTATATTTCCAAGTTACAGATTATAATGTGGCAAAATATTTTATCCCCTGACTAAGTACGAGTCAGGAATATGCGTAATCATTTGTATGTCCCCGCATGGATAAAACACCTTTCTATAGTACATAGATTATTTGCAGATTTCTAAGCATAAATAGTGAGATATTGTTCACCGTGCCTAGAAGTTTTAACATAGGAATATGAAATTGACAGACACTAGTTCTTTACTATGAAGCATGAATCAGGGGTCTGCTCCTACATTGAGAAAATCTCTAGAATGTGTTTCAGACATGAGAGTTGATACTTTACAGTACACATAATATTCATAGATTATAGCACTACTAGTGAGATATAAGTTCATAATGCCTATACAAGATATTAACATATGGATTTGAAATTGTAAGACATAGGAAAAATTACAGCGTGGCGCCCACCTGTGTTTCCTTAGTAAACATCATCCAGCCTGGTTTAAGAGAATTGTAACTAATTCTTAATTAAACATACTGGTCTAGGTAATACATAAATATATCTTAATATATGTAGATAACATACCAATAGCTTGAAGAGAATCATGGTTTTAAAACAAACTACCTTCTCCCCGAAGGGAAAGGTCGACTTTCTTGTCTGTTCTCTTGACTAGAAATGGCCGCTTCAGTCTTTGTTTTCCCCCTCGCCAGGATTGGCCAGATAAGGGAGAGAAAACAAGCCAAAATAAATTTAGCTGTGCCACGGTCAGTCTATCGCTGTTTTATTTTCTCCTACATTAAGTAAGTTACTTAATCAGTAATTGTAAGGGTTTGTTTATTTTTAAGGGAGTCCATAAATAGGAAAGGGTAGAGACGTTTTTATTATATTACAGAGTCACCTGGTGCGCATGACTATCCCTACCGGGCGAGGCTGCTCCTATGGAGCACCCATTTACGCCGTTTCTCTGATTATCGATAAGTGAACACAACATGATTTTCTTGGCATGTGTAAAGAAGGTAGTTTGCCATTGCTTTCCTTCCCAGCAGTGACCATACTGGTCAGTGACCGTAGCCATTGTCTCCTCAAAAAAGGAGATCCTCTGCCTACCGTCGTGAAGGTGGAGACCATAACCTACAACTATCTGTCGGCTGCTCTACATCTTCATCCACCACCTGCACCCATGGCTTCACGTAACCCTGATCGGGGGGCTAAACGGGTACTCCACCTTGCCCAAGGGTGTCCCGTAGGCTAGCGGAGGGAAGGAGGCGCCTTACTTCTCCTTTGATAGGGGATACCCCTACCCCGCTACCCACTCAACCTAACCCACTTAATAACCTCAACACCAAAGAATAGCGAAAATCACAACTTATATTTTAACATAGCAAAAACAAAGATAATACAGTTAGATACAATTACTATGGAAAAATAAATATACTTTAATGAGGAACAATTGGAGGTGGTGGAAATTTTCGAATATCTTGGGTCTTTATTTGCCAACAATGGTGACACAATGAAGGAAATTAAAAGACGAATATCTGTTGTTTGTCCATCAAGAATGATGATGACCATTCATTTCATCCATTGGTGTTGAAACTATGGAGCCGTGAGTTCTAAGATGGCTGATAAGGCCTATTTTGACTCGAAATGTTCTTTGACAATGTGGGCAAAGAATGCTTGACGTTTCTGGAGGAGGATTTCCTGCAGCGGTTTTTCTGTCCTGCCTTTTCTTTATAGCTCTTGCAGTCCTGTTTGCCTCCCACGTGACTGCACCCTGAGACGCATATCTATTGCTCTTCGGAAACATAAACAACAGAATAAATTGTGGAGGGGGACAGACAGAACTACAAAGATTAGATTATTAGATTTTTAAGAGCATGCATCTTTCCCAATTACAACATACGCCTGTGATACCTGGAGAAGCTGAACAGCGCATAAATGCCTTTGAATATAAATGTTATAGGCGCGTTCTAAGAATTTGTTGGATACCGATAAGAACAAACGCATCCATACGACGAGATCTGAATATTGAAGAACGTTGGCTACCAAAGATTATTCTTTGTTGCGTTTCCCTTACGGGACGTTGCAGTCAACACCAGCATTTTCAGTTGCTGTTGATGTACTAGGCAAGTGTTACGTTCAGTAGTTTGTCATTGCTTTCTGAACGACCGGCCCCTATACCTTTTTCGAAAAAACCAGCATCGGGTATACGGGCTCACAAACCGCGTTCGCAAGCCCTTAGCCACAGAGATTTTACAATAACGAAAATTGAAATATTTTGGTAAGTTGTAACGTCATGCAAGTTTGTAGAGAACAATCATGGAGTGTTATATGCACCGAAAGTGAAGAAGAGGAATGCCAAAGAGAAGATGAGTGCAAGGTCTGGCAGATGATCCCCAGATGGGTGTATCGGACGCGGGGCACCTTGCTTATGACCGAGAAATTTTCAGGACGGTTGTTGTGGGAGCGAAGTTCTGCAAGTGACATGCTACTGAATGAATGAATTAATTTCTTATTCTCGTCTGTACGTGTGAACGGCCATATGTTTATTTCGAAAACAAGTTAATATTTGTTATTATAAACTACTTTGATATTCTACTTTCTCTGTTTTGTTCTAATACAAAATACTGGACTAAGATATATGTATTCGTCGTATAGTCTTCGCATTTTTATTCGCTGAAAACAATATTTTATTAACGAAATGTTCTTTAATGAAAGCGTCATAAGTATTTATTTTCATTTTACAGCGGATGCAATAGAACTGCCCCCTACGCCAACTGCTGTGTCCGAGACTCAAACAAGGCGGATTGCGTTTTCCAAAATGATGTTGAGCTGCAGGACATTATCGAGAAATGTTCTGGTGTGTCCTACTGTGCCTTTCCCGGACTTAGAGTGTCCTCTTCCCTAGGAAACTGTGATCCCAACAATTATCCATCTCTGACATCGTTTTCTTTCATCGAGTTCCAGTGTTTGTCTAGACAGGTCACAGGTCAAATCTGCAGTGACATCATCGACCAGCAAGTTGGTCAGGTCTATTTGGAGAGTAACACGGTTCTGGTTGGAAGAACTGTCACCAACACCACTTGCCAATGTCTCATAACAACAGACTGTGAGTCCAGCCTCAATTTCTATGGCATCATTGTCCAGTTAACTCAAGTCAGTGCCACATGTGTAGAGGAAATCACCTTTGCTGACGTCCGATATCCTCAACTAACAGCTCGCGTCACTTGTGATGACGACAACAACGTGCTTTACAACCAATCACTATTTACATCTGTGTCCAACGTGGCTAGTTTCCACTTTCGTGTCTCAGGTCAGCAACAGGGCAAGATTTACATAAGAGTCAAATCTTCAGTAGGTACCGCTAACGTCACACTCACCTGCGGCACACCTGTAGCACAAGCTCTCAGTCAAATTCAGCAGTGTCCAAACCAAACTACCACCACACCTTCTACTACACCTACAACACAGTACACATCACCCGTCACCGTCCCGATGGAAGGACTAATATTCAATTCTTCCTTGGCTTGCACAAGAGGCGCTCAACAGACGTATCACGACCTAGACTGTAGGGATCATTATCAGGACGGAAGCAATCGATCCTTGTCGATAATTCGTGTCTTCTACGGAACAACTCCTCTGTCCAGGTACGTGAGCGTCTTAAGTAATGAATCTTAATATATCGAAATATCTCTTTTCTATGTATCTATTAAGTATCTGAGCCATGGACTGTATTTAGTGACCTGTCTAATCAAACATACGCCATTAGATTCAATTTATGCCATTTGTAATCTAACCACTACAGAAGCGTGGTCGGCAGATCTTACCAAAGGTGTATCAAACGTTTCTTAACGAATGCTAGAAAAGCATCTCAGGCATGATGTTAGATACCCGAACAAGTAAATATATCCCTGAAATTGTCAACTTAACATGTATGAGGAGAAGCCATTAAGCAACAGGAAGTTTACAAAGAACATTACGGCTTCCAACAACTCACGCTATGTTATTCTATCCTTTGCTGTGTTCTATGTGTTCCATACTACCCACTCTATATTATACATTGGTATTTCTAATTGGAAACAGAAGGGAGAAGAAACTGATAACAGCAGGATGGAGTATAAATCTTTAACTCGAGAAAAATGAAAGAATAAGGAAAGGTCAAAAACACATACATACAAGATTGCTGTACTAGAATAGAGCAATATCATAAGAATGGAAATGATTACAGAATACTCAAAGAAAAGAAGTTGCTGACATGAAATGTTCAATCTCAATTAAATGTTACATGTGACAAGTTGGGAACTACCCTAACATAATCTAGAAAAGTTATAGAACGATTGTAGCAGAAATTCTGTAGCGGAATTTATGATATGAATGACTGTGAGCATACGGATGAGACACACGATCCAATGACAGCAGAGACAGAACCTGAACCGTCAATAGATGAAATTGTATGGACAATAAAGAACCTGAAGAATGGTAAATCACCCGATTGTGATGAGATATCAGCTGAACAAATTAAAGCGAGATAATGAAAAAAGTATACTCATTACCTAAACATATATGGAAATATGGTATGTGGCCAAAAGATTGGAAGAGAACTATCTTCATTCCAAAACCGAAAAAGTGCAACCTGAAATTATTCACCAACTATAGAACTGTTTCCCGGATCAGCCATGCATGTCAAATTGTATTAAATATCAGAATGTGAAGAATACGTAACAAACTGGAAGAAGTGATTAACGTGGTTGAAGCCGGATTTAGACAAGGAATAGGAACAAGAAAGAGATCACATACTCAATATGCATTTAATAATAGAGAAGTGTAGAGAATTTAATGTAAACCTATTCTCATGTTTTGTTTAGTTTAGTTTAGTTTAGTCGATGGATCAACATCACGGCACACGGGTGCAACCCATAAGTGCTCCGTTTTCCCCATAATTCAAATCTGAGTATGGAGAAACTCAGCTCAGTGCACGAACTCCGTAGCACCGGCGAGGATCCTGAAAATACTTTGGGCAGATTTTTAACTCGAATTTTTGCAGGGCAGCGCCGTTAGGCTACTCTTTTTCGATTTCCAACTGCCAAGGGATGTTTTACGTGCGCAACAATACACACGGGCGTCCGATCTCACTACCCAGAGACCAGGGGAAATTTATTACTAGAAGTCCACGTGAAAAAATTCCGGCATCACCGGGGCTTGAACCCGGGACCTCCAGCACTCGAGGCGGACACCATACCTCGAGATCACGCAGCTCCCCTTCTCATGTTTTGTGGATTATTCAAAGGCATTTGACTGTGTACAACATCAGAAACTTTGGGAAATCATGAGGAAAATCGGCTTTCCATCACATGTAGTACAACTCATAAAACTCCTATATCTAGATCAACAAGCAGCGGTTAGAATAGATTGTGAGACATCAGATTGTGTTGACATTCAGCAAGGAGTCAGTCGGGGCTGTGTGATGTCTTCTTATTTGTTTAACCTGTACGCCGAAAGCATAATGAGAAATGTTAGAGATGATATAACCAAGGAGCAATAAGATGTCCTAAATATCGGTGGTCATGAGATAGGGGAGACTGGGGAGAAATGGACCAGCAATTTTGTAGTTTTCAATTGTTGCTCATCACCGGAACAGATTTTATCGAAACATAACAAAACCATGACTAAAATGTTGTACATTCATTTATTTTAAAAGGGGAAAACATTTAGCAATCTATTTCTATATGTTTCTTTACAAAATACATTTCAAAAATGTATATGAACATGGGGAGAAATTGACCACCATTGGGGTGAAATGGACCAGCACGTGGGGAGCAATGGACCATTTTGTGGAGAAATGGACCTTTTTTAAAAAGAAGCAGCAACAACTCATCCATATTGCTATAAGAAATAAATAATCATTAAAAGGATATTTGCAGTTTTTTTTATTATTTTAAGCGACAGTAAAAAAGTTTAATGTGATATATTAATCTAATATAAAGTTTTATCGAACATTTATGCCTGCAAGACTTTCTTTGAAGACATAGCCATCTTTGGTCCTAGAAGTGGTTCCAGTGATTGTAGATCTAGTAAGCTGTGCTTTAATACATGTAATTGAGACACTGGCGACATCTTCTACCTTAGGCTTAACAAATTTACCAGCAACCTTCTCACTCTTGCGCAAGAACTCTACCTCAACATCACCATCATCATCAATGTCTCCCCTTACAATTCCTACATAGTAAACACAAGTCTTCTTTGTTCCATATTTACATAGCACACACTGGCCTTCAAAAACCTCACGCACACCAGTCAAGCTAACCGTACACTCCTCATTTTCACCAAATGAAACATCAGAATCTGTGTCATCACAAAACGAAATGTCAGTTTCTGGATCTGAATCAACATCAAGTTCTTTCAGCAGCTGTCTCTTTGTCTTTTTGGGTGGAACTTTTGCTGCCTTTTCTTTCATCACCGCTCTTTCCCTAATTCGATCCATTTATGGCGTAGAAGTAGCCAGCATAGTGTTTCCTCTTTTCCTCATATTATTTGAATCTTTTCGCGGACCAGCTTTTGGTAGTCCTCTGAAAACATGAGGCGAAGTAAAGGAAGAAGTAGCTTTATGTTGAAGACTCCCTGATATTTCCTGCAAGTCATCTACAAGGTTCTCAACATTACACTCTTTCTGATTTTCATGAAATTCTTGTGCAGTTTGATCTGTGCTGGTACCACAATGTGGAGATGCTGATCCTGTCTGTTCATTGCTTTCTAAAGTGGCATTTTCACTGTCCTTGCTGATGGGCCTGTTCGTTATTTCTGAAGGCATAAAATCATCTTCTGTAAAAACATCTTCGTTAAAGGGCCAAATACCTGACACTGCAAAGCCTGATTGAATGTTAATAGGAGTTGCCGCTTTAAGAAAAGCGTGGCCTCCTAGATTTGCAACTTGATAGATTGTCAGTGGTGTCCCAACATTTTTCATCATCCATGAATCACACGCATTGTTGTAGACCGACTTCATGGGTCCAAAAACTGAACGGTCCAAGGGCTGAGTTTTAGATGAGGTGTGTGGTGGCAACGTGATCACATGAATGTTGTTTTTCTTGCACAGTTCAAGTGATTCAAATGAAATGTGGGAATCGTGATTGTCCAAGATCAAAATCAAAGGGAAGTCTTTGGAAGGTCTTGAATGCTTAATGAAGTGATTTATAACTTTGACGAAATTATCACGGGTCATCCAACCTGATTCATTCACAAAGCCAAGGGAACCTTCAGGTGCTCCAGCAAGCATAAAATTCTTAAAAAATTTTCTGGGAAACACAAAAAATGGAGGGATAATGTGACCCAATGCGGACACAATGCAACAGATTGTGACCAGTTCTCCTCTTTCTCTGGATGTCACCTGGCCTATTTGCTTCACTCCTCGTGGGGCAATTACTGTTGGCACTTTCTGTACAGTGGTCAGACCTGACTCATCCAAATTGTAGATTTGAGCTCCACTCACATTTAGTTTTGTAATGGTTTCCTTCACAATGTTGAAGAAGGTGCAAATATTATGTTTGTTGAAAGCTGTAGCTCTAGCCAGAGATGTTGCCTCAGGTTGCCTTATGGTCAGCTCGGGATTCCGTCGCAAAAATCCACAAAGCCAGTCATTCCCTGCCATCATTTGCTCATCCCAGGTTAAAGGATGTGCAATGTTATTGACTTTCGCCATCTCGTACGCCAAAATACGAACGTTTTTAGTTGTGAGTCCATGGAACATTCTTGCACAATCTTTCAAGTAACTAGCAAAATCAGCTTCTTGCTTAGCTGTGAAAACAAGGCTATGCCTATAATTTGGTACGAGTCTAGTAGGCAGACCATTTCCTTCTCTGTCTTTTGTAAGATTGTTATTGAGGGTAGAGCGAGCAATGCCGTACTCCCTTGCAGCTTTCCTCACTTTCATTCCATTTTTCACAGCATTAACAGCTTCTCTCATACGTTCCTCCGTAACGAGACCCTTGTTGGTGTTTCTGATGTACAATCTTGGCATCTGAAACAAAAGAGTGACAGAATTATATAACATTTAGAATGGTAGGCCTATCATTTGCAAAGAAATACTGATCATAGCACGAATGGCGTGCATCTTTAATAAATCACTGAAATCAAATTTGTTAACAGTTTTATTGGTCTAGATTTAGACCCCAGTATTAAAAAGAATCAATAATGCTGATATTCGAATGCAATCTTCAACACTTTTAATAACAACAGACTGTCTTGTCAATTTCTTCTATGGGGAGAAATGAACCATGGGGAGAAATGAACCGGTCCATTTCTCACCCATCAATGTATTAAACTATTCAGCCATAAAGTCTCTTAAATCTAATATTATATGCTGTATTTTTATATGAACTCTTAAATAACAAGTAAATAAAGATATTAACGTAATTACCTTGTCCTGATTCCTGACTATGCGTCTGCTTTACGATGGTGTCTGGAACTGGAAAAAGAAACTTTAGTGCAGAAAATGTTTCAAACTTTGCGTGGGAACGACCTGTGCGGGAAGTCGATGGCAAATGAAAAATTCGGACTATGTTTGATGTGGAAAACAAACTTATTATGGTTTCACTTTCATTGCATCACAGCCAGGGGCCAGAGAGGGGGTGGTCCATTTCTCCCCTATGTCCATTTCTCCCCAGTCTCCCCCAGAGATTCGATATGCTGAAGATACAGTATTAGTATCCACATCACAGAATGGTATAGAAAATTTAATAACCTCAACACCAAAGAATAGCGAAAATCACAACTTATATCTTAACATAGCAAAAACAAAGATAATACAGTTAGATAAAATTACAATGGGAAAATAAATATACTTTAATGAGGAAAAATTGGAGGTGGTGGAAATTTTCGAATATCTTGGGTCTTTATTTGCCAACAATGGTGACACAATGATAGGAAATTAAAAGATGGAATATCTGATGTTTGTCCATCAAGAATGATGATGACCATTCATTTCATCCATTGGTGATGAAACTATGGAGCCGTGAGTTCTAAGATGGCTGATAAGGCCTATTTTGACTCGAAATATTCTTTGACAATGTGGGCAAAGAATGTTTGACGTTTCTGGAGGAGGATTTCCTGCAGCGGTTTTTTTGTCCTGCCTTTTCTTTATAGCTCTTGCAGTCCTGTTTGCCTCCCACGTGACTGCACCCTGAGACGAATATCTATTGCTCTTCGGAAACATAAACAACAGAATAAATTGTGGAGGGGGACAGGCAGAACTACAAAATTTAGATTATTAGATTTTTAAGAGCATGCATCTTTCCCAATTACAACATACGCCTGTGATACCTGGAGAAGCTGAACAGCGCATAAATGCCTTTGAATATAAATGTTATAGGCGCGTTCTAAGAATTTGTTGGATACAGATAAAAACAAACGCTTCCATACGACGAGATCTGAATATTGAAGAACGTTGGCTACCAAATATTATTTTTTGTTGCGTATAACTTACGGGACGTTGCAGTCAACACCAGCATTTTCAGTTGCTGTTGATGTACTAGGCAAGTGTTACGTTGAGTAGTTTGCCATTGCTTTCTGAACGACCGGCCCCTATACCTTTTTCGAAAAAAACCAGCACCGCTGTGTTTCGAACCCGGGTATACGGGCTCACAAACCGCGTTCGCAAGCCCTTAGCCACAGAGATTATACAATAACGAAAATTGAAATATTTTGGTCAGTTGAAACGTCATCCAAGTTTGTAGAGAACAATCATGGAGTGTTATATGCACCGAAAGTGAAGAAGAGGAATGCCAAAGAGAAGATGAATGCAAGGTCTGGCAGATGAACCCCAGATGGGTGTATCGGACGCGGGGCACCTTGCTTATGACCGAGAAATTGTCAGGACGGTTGTTGTGGGAGCGAAGTTCTGCAAGTGACATGCTACTGAATGAATGAATTAATTTCTTATTCTCGTCTGTACGTGTGAACGGCCATATGTTTATTTCGAAAACAAGTTAATATTTGTTATTATAAACTACTTTGATATTCTACTTTCTCTGTTTTGTTCTAATACAAAATACTGGACTAAGATATATGTATTCGTCGAATAGTCTTCGCATTTTTATTCGCTGAAAAAAAAATATTTTATTAACGAAATGTTCTTTAATGAAAGCGTCATAAGTATTTATTTTCATTTTACAGCGGATGCAATAGAACTGCCCCCTACGCCAACTGCTGTGTCCGAGACCCAAACAAGGCGGATTGCGTTTTCCAAAATGATGTTGAGCTGCAGGACATTATCGAGAAATGTTCTGGTGTGTCCTACTGTGCCTTCCCCGGACTTAGAGTGTCCTCTTCCCTAGGAAACTGTGATACCAACAATTATCCATCTCTGACATCGTTTTCTTTCATCGAGTTCCAGTGTTTGTCTAGACAGGTCACAGGTCAAATCTGCAGTGACATCATCGACCAGCAAGTTGGCCAGGTCTATTTGGAGAGTAACACGGTTCTGGTTGGAAAAACTGTCACCAACACCACTTGCCAATGTCTCATAACAACAGACTGTGAGTCCAGCCTCAATTTCTATGGCATCATTGTCCAGTTAACTCAAGTCAGTGCCACATGTGTAGAGGAAATCACCTTTGCTGACGTCCGATATCCTCAACTAACAGCTCGCGTCACTTGTGATGACGACAACAACGTGCTTTACAACCAATCACTATTTACATCTGTGTCCAACGTGGCTAGTTTCCACTTTCGTGTCTCAGGTCAGCAACAGGGGAAGATTTACATAAGAGTCAAATCCTCAGTAGGTACCGCTAACGTCACACTCACCTGCGGCACACCTGTAGCACAAGCTCTCAGTCAAATTCAGCAGTGTCCAAACCAAACTACCACCACACCTTCTACTACACCTACAACACAGTACACATCACCCGTCACCGTCCCGATGGAAGGACTAATATTCAATTCTTCCTTGGCTTGTACAAGAGGCGCTCAACAGACGTATCACGGCCTAGACTGTAGGGATCATTATCAGGACGGAAGCAATCGATCCTTGTCGATAATTCGTGTCTTCTACGGAACAACTCCTCTGCCCAGGTACGTGAGCGTCTTAAGTAATGAATCTTAATATATCGAAAGATCTCTTTTCTATGTATCTATTAAGTATCTGAGCCATGAACTGTATTTAGTGACCTGTCTAATAAAACATACGCCATTAGATTCAATTTATGCCATTTGTAATCTAACCATCAGCCGGTCTCTGTTGTTGAAGGGCTTGCGAACGCGGTTTGTGAGCCCGTATACCCGGGTTCGAAACACGGCGGTGCTGGTTTTTTCGAAAACGTTATAGAGCCGGTCGTTCAGAAAGCAATGGCAAACTACTGAACGTAACACTTGCCTAGTACATCAACAGCAGCTGAAAATGCTGGTGTTGACTGCAACGTCCCGTAAGGGATACGCAACACAAATCTAACCACTACAGAAGCGTGGTCGGCAGATCTTACCAAAGGTGTATCAAACGTTTCTTAACGAGTGCTAGAAAAGCATCTCAGGCATGATGTTAGATACCCGAACAAGTAAATATATCCCTGAAAATGTCAACTTAACATGTATGAGGAGAAATCATTAAGCAACAGGAATTTTACAAAGAACATTACGGCTTCCAACAACTCACGCCGTGTCATTCTATCCTTTGCTGTGTTCTATGTGTTCCATGCTACCCACTCTATATTATACATTGGTATTTCTAATTGGAAACAGAAGGGAGAAGAAACTGATAACAGCAGGATGGAGTATAAATCTTTAACTCGAGAAAAATGAAAGAATAAGGAATGGTCAAAAACACATATATACAAGATTGCTGTACTAGTATAGAGCAATATCATAAGAATGGAAATGATTACAGAATGCTCAAAGAAAAGAAGTTGCTGACAAGAAATGTTCAATCTCAATTAAATGTTACATGTGACAAGTTGGGAAACACCCTAACATAATCTAGAAAAGTTATAGAACGATTGTAGCAGAAATTCTGTAGCGGAATTTGTGATATGAATGACTGTGAGCATACGGATGAGACACAAGATCCAATGACAGCAGAGACAGAACCTGAACCGTCAATAGATGAAATTGTATGGACAATAAAGAACCTGAAGAATGGTAAATCACCCGGTTGTGATGAGATATCAGCTGAACAAATTAAAGCGAGATGATAAAAAAAAAAAAAAGTATACTCATTACCTAAACATATATGGAAATATGGTATGTGGCCAAAAGATTGGAAGAGAACTATCTTCATTCCAAAACCGAAAAAGGGCAACCTGAAATTATTCACCAACTATAGAACTGTTTTCCGGATCATCCATGCATGTCAAATTGTATTAAATATCGGAATGTGAAGAATACGTAACAAACTGGAAGAAGTGATTAACGTGGTTGAAGCCGGATTTAGACAAGGAATAGGAACAAGAAAGAGATCACATACTCAATATGCATTTAATAATAGAGAAGTGTAGAGAATTTAATGTAAACCTATTCTCATGTTTTGTTTAGTTTAGTTTAGTCGATGGATCAACATCACGGCACACGGGTGTAATCCATAAGTGCTCTGTTTTCCCCATAACTCAAATCTGAGTCTGGAGAAACTCAGCTCAGTGCACGAACTCCGTAGCACCGGCGAGGATCCTGAAAATACTTTGGGCATATTTTTAACTCGAATTTTTGCCGGGCAGCGCCGTTAGGCTACTCTTTTTCGATTTCCAACTGCCAAGGGATGTTTTACGTGCGCAACAATACACACGGGCGTCCGATCTCACTACCCAGAGACCAGGGAAAATTTATTACTAGAAGTCCACGTGAAAAATCCCGGCATCACCGGGGCTTGAACCCGGGACCTCCAGCACTCGAGGCGGACACCATACCTCGAGATCACGCAGCTCCCCTTCTCATGTGTTGTGGATTATTCAAAGGCATTTGAGTAGTACAGTTGAGCGCACGTCCACGTACTTCAGCATCCAAGATGTCTGCCTATAGTTTTATGAAGGATTTTTTTGACGAGTGGTTAAAAATGGATGCGGTTTATTTATTTTTTTGGCGGTAAAATGGCTGCCTGGTCCGGGTCTATGAATTTTTTGGTGGGAAGGGATTTTGTTCTGTAAAAATAATTAAGGTAGTGTGGTGTATGAAGGTGGCGATAGTGTGAGCACGGATGAGGGGTGGAGCTGAAGGGGTGGTTGAAGGGAAACTCTGTAAGTTATATATTTTGGTTGAACGTGGTTACAAAACGTAGGAACGGGGTATATGAATGATCTGTTAAATATGTGGTGTTATACAACTATGCGTTTCGAGATGGGTGTAGTGAAAGCGTGGTGTATAAACTTCCAAGGGCGGGGTGTGACGGATTGGTGTGTATGGTCTCTGCCAGTGAAAATAAGACAGTGGAATACTACTACTCTTGTTTAGGCGGGGATGGTGGGTGAGAGGGCAAAGGTCAGAGGGCAGAGGTGGGTGTAATGAAAACGATAAACGAGGGTTCCAACCAGTACCACATGTATATTTACGCTCGTAGTCGGGGAAATTCTTGATGGTTGCCGGTTGTGGGAATGTAGTCTGTAAAAGTTATTAGTCGAAAGTAGGAAGGGGTAAAAGTTGGATCGTGTCGGTACCAAGTGTGTTAAATGTGTGATGTTAAGTGTAGGGCGATAGTAGTGTCTTAGTGAAATTAAAGGGTGGTATGTTCATAGTACCTTCTTCACCGATTATAAATGAAATCTTATAAAGTTGTAATGGATATGGTGTCATTTGGTGGTAAGGGGTGGGTACCAGGTATTAGTGGTCGACTAGGAGTGGTCGAGGGCGATATAGGGGTGGTCATAATGTAATGGTTATTGATAAGAGGTGTTATGTTCGCAGTTGCACACTGGTCAACCAGTGGTCAAGCAGTGGTCAAGTAATGGTCAAGTAGTCAAGTAAGGAAATCTTAGGGAAAAGTGGTTGTAATGATATGGTGATGATTAAAGAGTGGTAAGTTAGTGGTCAACCAGTGGTCAAGGAATGGTCAAGTAATGGTCAAGTAGTCAAGTGAGGAAATTTTAGGGAAAAGTGATTGTAACGTTATGGTGATGCTTAAAGGGTGGTAAATTAGTGGTCAAGCAATGGTCAAGTGGTCAATTGAAGAAATTTTAGTGGAAAGTAGTTGTAGCGACATGGTGATGCTTAAAGGGTGGTAAATTAGTGGTCAAGCAGTGGTCAAGAAGTGGTCAAGTGGTCGAGTGACCACTTAAATTGTAGAGGAAGATTTGCCTAAGATTATGGTAGTGATTAAAGTGATCGATTACGTGGTCAAGCAGTGGTCAAGTAATGGTCAAGTAGTCAAGTGAGGAAATTTTAGGGAAAAGTGATTGTAACGATATGGTGATGCTTAAAGGTTGGTAAATTAGTGGTCAAGCAGTGGTCAAGCAGTGATCAAGTGGTCAACTGAAGAAATTTTAGCGGAAAGTAGTTGTAGCGACATGGTGATGCTTAAAGGGTGGTAAATTAGTGGTCAAGTAGTGGTCAAGTGGTCGAGTGACCACATACATTGTAGAGGACGATTTGCCTAAGATTATGGTAGTGACTAAAGTGATCGATGACGTGGTCAAGCATTGGTCAAGCAGTGGTCAAGTGGTCGAGTGACCACTTAAATTGCAGGGGAAAGTAGTATAGTGCAATTGTGGTGGGTAAAGTGAGGAGGAATCACTAGTAGTGATAATAGTACTACCAATATTAGCGATAAGAATATTAGCTGGTACGTTGTTAGAGATACAAGTCTCTTTTTTGTGGGGTGTATAAAAATCATACAAAGAGGGTCATACAACCACAAAGACAGCCAAGTACACACATGTACACACTTGATACACACAAATACAAAGACACCCAAACACACACACACGTACACACATACGGATACAGAAGTACAGACAAACTATACCATTAATACTGTCATCACAACTATACACAAGAACACACAGACACACTCACCCATACACAAGAACACTCAAAGACAAACACAAAGACAACCAAACAAACACACGTACACATATACAGACACAGAAGTACAGACAAACCATACCATTACTACTGTCACAACAACAGCTATACACAAGTACACACCCATAATCAAATACACAAAGAGGATCACACAAACACACATACAAACACAAAGACAACCATACATAGACAACCCATACCATTACTACTGTCACATAAACAGATATACACATGTGCAGAGACAGCACAGACACACTCGTACCATTACTACTGTCATCACAACTATACACAAGTACAGACACACTCACCCATAATCAATTACACAAATACACACCTACAAACAAAAACACACAAAAACACAGACACATTTATACATACAGACATGAACACTGACAAGTACGCATACCCATCTCCTACCATTACTACTGTCATCACAACTATAGTTAGAATAAGATGTGGTATAGCAAGTTGAAGATGTCAGCCATGGGAAATGGATCTTTGGTGACGAATACTCGGATGAACTATCCCCGATGGAGTCACAGATTACATGGCCATACATGTTATTAACTGTCATGGGTGTGTCAATGGAGCACGTGTACAACTGAGGTTTGAAGTTCTTGGTGAGGTGACCACTTTGTATTAGAAAGCAACCAAGACTGTGGAGAGATGAGTGCTGTATAAGGGTTTCTGTACCAGATACGGTGAAGGCCTTTGGTAATGTAAAACAAGGAAAGTGGTGGTGATTATGTATTGTGAAATGTCTTTTCAGATAAAATTTCAAGACCCATTTGACTACAGAAGTTAAATTTTTATTTCTTAGTTTTGTGGACTTACTTTTTCCATAGCTATTTCTGTACTTGACCAAACATTTTCACAAGTTTTGGTGACTTATTTATAAGTTTAGTTGAAATATTTCTGTCTTTGGACGATGTTTTTCACATTTGGTTATTTTTATATAATTGGATTTATAACTTTTGATCAAAATTTTAGTTGTAATATTTTTTTCCTATATATTTATAAGTTTGGTCGAGACATTTCGTATTTTGGCCTTTTCACATTTGGTTATTTTTTTCCTAGGTTTTTATAAATTTGGACGAGCTATATCTGTATTTGGCCGACATCTTTCCCTTTTTGGTTGACAAATTTTCCGACTTTTCATAACCTTGAATGGTGTATTTCATTACTTGGTCAATATATTTTTTTTCATTTGGTTGACACATTTTCCTATTTGGCCAAGATTTTTTTCCATTGATTATTTTTATAAATTTGGCCGAGACATTTCGTATTTTGGCCTTTTCATACTTGGTTAACTCCTTGTTTTTATACATTTGACTGAAATATTTCTGTATTTGTCATAACTTCATCTAAGACTTTGTTCATGTCTGGTAATGTAAGCTCTGAGCCGACAAGACAACGTCATGAAAACAAAACCACTAAAGAAAATCAACAAAAAACTTGATTTCAATATTTTTATCACCAAAATATGTGTGTTCACAACATATTCATCAAAACAGTTTAGTGATATAAGAAAAGATCAATGACATACATATTCATCAAAACAGTTTAGAGATATATCGTAAGAAAAAAATCAATGACATACATGATTAGTGAAAAACCAAAAAGTTCTGGATTAGTGATCTTCATTCTTCTGGGCTCTGATGGTTGACTATCAAAAACACTGTTGTTGTCGAAGTCATCACACATACCTTTTTTTGTTTCGTATCCAGAATAAAGACATGTATGAGAGTTGATCCTTCATACAAGATATCTGAATACTTCTTTTTATCATACCAAAACCACCCTGTAGCGGTGGTCGACACTTTTTTCTAATACTACCACTTGATTGGGTAGCATAAGCGACAGGTCCTTGCAGTACGCCTTAAGGGCTGCCAAGCTGTCTCTATCATTTGGTTGGATATCGTCTGCTACTATGAGTGGACGTGTTCCCAGGGTGTCTAAGGGTGTCGTCCTTTCTCGTGATGTCTGGTGATGTAAGTACCGTTGTAGGTTCGAATTGTATAGATTGTCATGTAATTGACAGGGGTAATCATTGTGAATGGTCCCATTGTGGTGGGTAAGCTTATTATTGAAGGCACAGTGGTGGCAGTCTGGTACTTGAGACGAGATCGTAGTATGAGGCTGGTGTAAATATACATGTGGTGCTGTCGTCTCTGGTATTGTAGTGTTTGGTGTATCCATAGGTGGTTGATGCTGTGTTCGTATGTGTCTTTGTAGATTGCCTTTTCTGTTGAAATTTTGTCCACAGATATGACATAAGTGTGGTTTCGTACCGTATATGTGGTGATTAAGGTTATCACAATAGGCTTTGTCGCACACTGAACACGTGAAAGTAGATCTGGTGGTCATATTGATAAACTGGTCATAAGTCACACTTTCACTTTTTTACAATCACAAAGAAGTTCTGGTGTATACAATATATGTTTCACTGTTTTACTAGATGCCGACGACACGAATAAGGTTCACACCAACTTGTTTCACCTCTGTAGCTAGACAAGTCAGTACGTGAACAATATCTGTCGACGACACGAACACTGCTCACACCAGCCTGAAGCACAAATAACTCTGTAGCTACCCAAGTCACCACGTTAACTGGTGTACCACGAACTGGTATAGACCGAGTGAGGAGACGCCGTCTATTTTATACACTGGTTCTGCACCCTACATAGCTGACGTGGTAGTTTTGTAGACAGGCTATTCTCACGCCGTCCGCCTGCTTCCCCACAAACCGATGACTCATGCTACCACTTAATGACTTTTGCATATGGCGCTGATGACGTAGGGGTTGTCTCGGACATCCGCGTTCGTTACCAAAAAGGGTATGTGGTTTGTGATATTCTTGTGGGGACACGTTTTGTTTATGTATTTGTTTGTGGGTGAGTGTGTCTGTACTGGTTGTGGTACCAGTAGTAATGGTATGGGTTGTCTGTAGTTGTGTTTGTCTGTCTTTATATGTATGTCTGTGTTTGTGTTTACATGTGTGTACGCGTGTCTGTATGTGTTTTGTGTCTGTCTTTGATGTTGTACGCGTGTCTGTACGTGGTTGTGTATTTGTGTAGTTGATGTCTGTGTGTACGTGCAGATGTGTCTGTACGTGGTTGTGTATAGTTGTGATGACAGTAGTAATGGTAGGAGATGGGTATGCGCACTTGTCAGTGTTCATGTCTGTATGTACAAGTGTGTCTGTGTCTTTGTGTCTTTGTGTTTGTCTTTAAGTTAGTTAGTTAGTTAGTTAGTTAGTCGCAGTTCCAACTTCACAGCAACGGGTCGTCCCCATTATGCTCCATTCCTGTGCCAGTGAATATCACACAAAACGCTCCCCACTGCCCAATGTGAAAAGTGGAAAAGACAGGAGTCTCGACAAATAACAGCCCGCACAGATACACTGTGCATAATGCCGCCACCAGAATGTCAACACAATAGTCCCCCACAAAGCACCCAGTTCAATTCTGATGGAATCGGCAGTCATTTTCCCATCTGGATGTTTCCTAGATGTTCACCCACACAGTCCACGAAATACAGTTCATCGTCAATGGCAGTGGCAGTCAACCAGAAGCCCAGCAGCCACGCATTTCAGCATAAGGCAAAAACCGGTCAACTCTGGGACATAGCCATCTGCCATCGCTCCGAACATGCAGTCACGTTCCAAAAGACCTTGGGCAGATTCTAAGGCATTTCACACGAAACTCACAGCTCACAGTGTCGCGCCACGCACTCACTCAGTAGCAGGGCGACGGAACCACCAAGCCTCCTTAGTCGCCTCTTACGACATGCGTGGTAGGCTGCAGTGTTGCTATTCTTTGCTTCCCTTATGTTCTTGTGTATGGGTGAGTGTGTCTGTGTGTACTTGTGATGACAGTAGTAATGGTATGGTTTGTCTGTACTTCTGAATCTGTATGTGTGTACGTGTGTTTGTTTGGTTGTCTTTGTGTTTGTCTTTGAGTGTTCTTGTGTATGGGTGAGTGTGTCTGTGTGTACTTGTGATGACATTAGTAATGGTATGGTTTGTCTGTACTTCTGAATCTGTATCTGTGTACGTGTGTGTGTACTTGGCTGTCTTTGTGGTTGTATCACCTTCTTTGTATGATTTTTACACACCCCACAAAAGAGACTTGTATCTCTAACAACGCACCAGCTAATATTCTTGTCGCTAATATTGGTAGTACTATTATCATTACTAGTGATTTCTCCTCACTTTACCCACCACCATTGCACTATACGTACTTTCCCCTACAATTTAAGTGGTCATTCGACTACTTGACCACTGCTTGACCACGTCATCGATCACTTTAACCACTACCATAATCTTAGGCACATCGTCCTCTACAATTTAAGTGGTCACTCGACCACTTGACCACTACTTGACCACTACTTGACCACTAATTTACCACCTTTTAAGCATCACCATGTCGCTACAACTACTTTCCGCTAAAATTTCTTCAGTTGACCACTTGACCACAGCTTGACCACTAATTTACCACCCTTTAATCACCACCATATCATTACAATCACTTTTCCTTAAAATTGTCCTCAGTTGACCACTGCTTGACCACTGCTTGACTACTAATTTACCACCCTTTAATCATCACCATATCATTACAACCACTTTCCCCTTAAATTTTCCTCACTTGACCCCTTGACCATTGCTTGACCACTGCTTGACCACTAATTTACCAACCTTTAATCATCACCATATCATTACAACCACTTTCCCCTAAAATTTCCTCCCTTGACCACTGCTTGACCACTGCTTCACCAGTGTGTGACCAACCTTTGATCATCACCAATAGTTGTTGGTCTAACACCTGATCGACTACCAGACTCACAAAACGTGTCCACTTCTTGATCCTCATCAATAGTCTAACACTGGTTCGAGCCCCAGACTCCTACGACCCTCTTTACTTTGACAGATTATAGTGATCCTCTACACCTCTTATTACATTTATGACCACCCCTATATCGACCACTAATACACACCCCTTACCACCAAATGACACCATTACAACTTTATAAGATTTCGGTGAATAAGCTACATACCACCCTTTAATTTCACTAAGACACTACTATCACACTTATCATCACACATTTAAAACGGTACGAACATTTTACCCCTTCCTACCTTAATTTTACATTCTCACATCAACCATCAAGAATTTCCCCGACTACCATAACATGTGCTTGGAACCCTCGTTTCCATTCACCCTCTAGTAATAATAACGACAGTCAAGACAGGTCTCTACAGGACCAGGCATCTTTCTACAATAAGCAGCTCCCTCTGATCCCCTTTGGGTCGTAAATGAAGCCGTTTTTAGATGTAGTTTGATGTTGTATACCAATAAAAAGCACTTGAAAATTTTACTTTTTTGTTTTTCAATTTGTCTCTCTGTTTTATTGTATCAGACTCCTACGACCCTCTTTACTGTTGTTCAGATGATAGTAACCATCTACACCTCTACCCATGCTTCGTCGAGTATAAAGGCGACCCGTCACACCCCGCCCTTGGCAGTTTATACATCACGCACTACACTCACCACGCATAGTTGTATAACATATCATTCACCCCGTTCCTACGTAACCAACCAAAATATATAACTTACAGCCCTTCAACCACCCCTTCAACCCTTCATCCGTGCTCACACTAAATTAATTACTTTCACAGAAACTTACCCGCCAAAAATATTTCGCCCGGGATTTTACCCAAAAATATTTTAGCCAACACCTTCATAACATCTATAGGCAGACATATTGGATGCTGAAATACGTGGACGTGCGCCCAACTGTACTACTAATTTGACTGTACAACATCAGAAACTTTGGGAAATCATGATGAAATTCAGCTTTCCATCACATGTAGTACAACTCATAAAAATCCTCTATCTAGATCAACAAGCAGCGGTTAGAATAGATTGTGAGACATCAGATTGGTTTGACATTCAGCAAGGAGTCAGTCGGGGCTGTGTGATGTCTTCTTATTTGTTTAACCTGTACGCCGAAAGCATAACGAGAAATGTCAGAGATGATATAACCAAGGAGCAATAAGATGTCCTAAATATCGGTGGTCATGAGATACCAGAGATTCGATATGCTGAAGATACAGTATTAGTATCCACATTACAGAATGGTATAGACAATTTAATAACCTCAACACCAAAGAATAGCGAAAATCACAACTTATATCTTAACATAGCAAAATTAAAGATAATACAGTTAGATAAAATTACTATGGAAAAATAAATATACTTTAATGAGGAGAAATTTTAGGAGGTGGAAATTTTCGAATATCTTGGGTCTTTATTTGCCAACAATGGTGACACAATGAAGGAAATTAAAAGACGAATATCTGTTGTTTGTCCATCAAGAATGATGATGACCATTCATTTCATCCATTGGTGTTGAAACTATGGAGCCGTGAGTTCTAAGATGGCTGATAAGGCCTATTTTGACTCGAAATGTTCTTTGACAATGTGGGCAAAGAATGCTTGACGTTTCTGGAGGAGGATTTCCTGCAGCGGTTTTTCTGTCCTGCCTTTTCTTTATAGCTCTTGCAGTCCTGTTTGCCTCACACGTGACTGCACCCTGAAACGAATATCTATTGCTCTTCGGAAACATAAACAACAGAATAAATTGTGGAGGGGGACAGACAGAACTACAAAAATTAGATTATTAGATTTTTAAGAGCATGCATCTTTCCCAATTACAACATACGCCTGTGATACCTGGAGAAGCTGAACAGCGCATAAATGCCTTTGAATATAAATGTTATAGGCGCGTTCTAAGAATTTGTTGGATACAGATAAGAACAAACGCATCCATACGACGAGATCTGAATATTGAAGAACGTTGGCTACCAAAGATTATTTTTTGTTGCGTTTTCCTTACGGGACGTTGCAGTCAACACCAGCATTTTCAGTTGCTGTTGATGTACTAGGCAAGTGTTACGTTCAGTACTTTGCCATTGCTTTCTGAACGACCGGCCCCTATACCTTTTTCGAAAAAAGCAGCACCGCTGTGTTTCGAACCCGGGTATACGGGCTTACAAACCGCGTTCGCAAGCCCTTAGCCACAGAGATTATACAATAACGAAAATTGAAATATTTTGGTCAGTTGAAACATCATGCAAGTTTGTAGAGAACAATCATGGAGTGTTATATGCACCGAAAGTGAAGAAGAGGAATGCCAAAGAGAAGATGAATGCAAGGTCTGGCAGATGATCCACAGATGGGTGTATCGGACGCGGGGCACCTTGCTTATGACCGAGAAATTTTCAGGACGGTTGTTGTGTGAGCGAAGTACTGCAAGTGACATGCTACTGAATGAATGAATTAATTTCTTATTCTCGTCTGTACGTGTGAACGGCCATATGTTTATTTCGAAAACAAGTTAATATTTGTTATTATAAACTACTTTGATATTCTACTTTCTCTGTTTTGTTCTAATACAAAATAATGGACAAAGATATATGTATTCTTCGTATAGTCTTTGCATTTTTATTCACTGAAACAATATGTTGATAACGAAATGTTCTTTAATGAAAGCGTCATAAGTATTTATTTTCATTTTACAGCGGATGCAATAGAACTGCCCCCTACGCCAACTGCTGTGTCCGAGACCCAAACAAGGCGGATTGCGTTTTCCAAAATGATGTTGAGCTGCAGGACATTATCGAGAAATGTTCTGGTGTGTCCTACTGTGCCTTCCCCGGACTTAGAGTGTCCTCTTCCCTAGGAAACTGTGATCCCAACAATTATCCATCTCTGACATCGTTTTCTTTCATAGAGTTCCAGTGTTTGTCTAGACAGGTCACAGGTCAAATCTGCAGTGACATCATCGACCAGCAAGTTGGCCAGGTCTATTTGGAGAGTAACACGGTTCTGGTTGGAAGAACTGTCACCAACACCACTTGCCAATGTCTCATAACAACAGACTGTGAGTCCAGCCTTAATTTCTATGGCATCATTGTCCAGTTAACTCAAGTCAGTGCCACATGTGTAGAGGAAATCACCTTTGCTGACGTCCGATATCCTCAACTAACAGCTCGCGTCACTTGTGATGACGACAACAACGTGCTTTACAACCAATCACTATTTACATCTGTGTCCAACGTGGCTAGTTTCCACTTTCGTGTCTCAGGTCAGCAACAGGGCAAGATTTACATAAGAGTCAAATCTTCAGCAGGTACCGCTAACGTCACACTCACCTGCGGCACACCTGTAGCACAAGCTCTCAGTCAAATTCAGCAGTGTCCAAACCAAACTATCACCACACGTTCTCCAAACATCACAACAACTTTACAGTACAACACTTCTTCTAGTTCAACTTCATCAACAGACACTTCTTGGTATTCAACTTCGTCTAGCTCTTCAACCATGCAGTACTCATCGACCACACAATACCCACCGACAACGAACTATCCATCGACCACAAACTATTCATCGATGAACTATTCATCGACATCGCAGTACCCATCTACAACAAACTATTCATCGATGAACTATTCATCGACATCGCAGTACCCATCTACAACAAACTATTCATCGATGAACTATTCATCGACATCGCAGTACCCATCTACCACAAACTATTCATCGATGAACTATTCATCGACATCGCAGTACCCATCTACAACAAACTATTCATCGATGAACTATTCATCGACATCGCAGTACCCATCTACCACAAACTATTCATCAACCACAAATTACCCATTGACCTCGAACTATTCATCAACCACAAAGTACCCTTCGACTACGAACTATTCATCGACCACGAACTATTCATCAACCACAAAGTACCCATCGACCACGCAGTACACATCAACCGTCACCGTCCCAATGGGCGGACCAATATTTAATTCTTCCTTGGCTTGCACACGAGGTGCTCAAGAGACGAATCACGACCTAGACTGTAGGGATCATTATCAGGACGGAAGCAATCGATCCTTGTCGATAATTCGTGTCTTCTACGGAACAACTCCTCTGTCCAGGTACGTAATCAAATAGATCATTACGGAAGCTCGTCATTGCCATCATTTTTTTTCCCTTTATAGTTGAATAGCGCCATTTTGGTTGAGTGATTTAATCTTTTTATAATTAACTTCAATATTTAAAATATAACGTATGTAGAATAAGTAAGTTGCATATCCTTTGCAGCATGTTGCAGACAACCTCAGCATTTTTGTTCTTTTGGCTGTTTGTGATGTCTAGGCAAGTTTACGTTCAGTAGTTTGCCTTTGCTTTTATGAACGACCGGCTCTCATACCATTGTGTGAAATATCAACGCAAAAGCTGTCTGCTGTCAAATCGCCCGCAGCAGTGTTCAGAACGGGGTATGTAGGATTACGAATTGTGTTCGTAACTCCTTAGCCACAGAACCGGTTCGCAATATATAATATATGGAATATGGGAAGCAATTAGGTACGCATAAGACTAAAACCGAAACAACACTTAAACGTCGACGGTGTTTGACGGGCCACCCGAAAGAGAAACAGATAATATTATTAATGTATCCTACCATGCATATACCGGCTCGGTGTCGAAGGAGTTACGGACGCAATTCGTAATCTCGCATACCGCGTTCGAAACTAACTGCGGGCGATTTGACAGCAGACCGCGTTGCGTTGGTATTTCATTCAATGGTATGTTTAAATGGTCGTTTGTTCAGAAAGCAATGGCAAACTACTGAACGTAAACTTGCCAATACATCCCAAACACCAAAATAATGCTGGGGTTGACTGCGGCGTACTGTAAACAATATTATACACATATTATTAAATAGCAAGCCGACATCACAAGGAAAAGACAAGGGAAAGTAATGGGGAATATCACTATAAATTAGCTTTATACTGGAGGTACTTGCGGCGCTCACCAAACCCAACACCCCCACATTGTGCCAACGGCTTTCGGTAGAGGGGCAGAACTGGAGGGTACAGGCACTTACCCTAGTGCGAGGAAATGCAATTTATAAAACTAAATGTCATGGCAGGGCGGACCAGATCCTTAGCCTTGGTCGACAACTGGTCTAGGATGAAGCTCCGACAAGCGAACAGTTTGAGCGTTACTTTGCTGATCCAGCAGCTTCTGCAGCTTGTCTTGTTCCAGATGTGTTGGTGTTAAATTTCCTCTGGATTAAACTAGGCAGTCTGGGAGAGGAATCATGCTGCATGGGCAACACATGGTCTCTACAATTCAGCCCAGGCTTTGTGCTATGGAGATGTGTAACTTCATCCCTGATCCCCGCCATGGGTTGCAGTTATTATGCCGTTTTTGAAGCAAAGTGTACCAAACTATCGTTTGTTATGACGGCAAGGTGCCAGTGTGAAAGATACTCAGGCACGAGAAAGAACGAACGACAGAGAAGTTTGTATTAGTAAAGTTTTAACAGCTGGGCGGCAAAAAATAATATAAGCAACGCTGTCACTAAAGATAGCAGAAATGGGGAGTCATGGTTGCCGAAATCTGTCGAGACCAGGCTGCTGAAGATGAAGAAGACAGTGATGTATTGATAAGCTCCTTGTTATGAATATCTAAGTTATTTCTATGTAAAGTAACAAGTATTTGCCTCCTCTTTTCCCTATAAAAATAGTATGGCTGTTCACTTAAACGCTCTCGTAATGTCCTCAATTTTGTATCATTGAAATCGTGTCTATATTTCAATGTATGCTTTATTTAGATAATCAAAGGCATTCACCATGCATTTCTGATTTACAGCGGATGCGATAGAACTGCCCCCTACGCCAGCTGCTGTGTCCGAGACCCAAACAAGGCCGATTGCGTTTTCCAAAACGATGTTGAGTTGCAGGAAGTTATCAAGAAATGCTCTGGGGTGTCCTACTGTGCTTTCCCCGGCCTGAGAGTGTCCTCCTCCCTAGGAAACTGTGATCCCAACAATTACCCATCTCTGACATCGTTTTCTTTCATCGAGTACCAGTGTCTACCTGGACTTGACACGGGAGGAGCTATGTCCAGCACAGTAACATCACCATTAACTACTCCTGCTGTGTCTACCGCTTCTACGTCAGCCACTGTAACGCCGGCCAACCAAACGAAACCTTCTGGCGACGGCTCCAGCAGCCGTGTTGAAGGTGATCGAAGTTTTAAAACTGGTTCAATAATCGGGATCGTCTTTGGAGTCTTGGGTGCGACCATTATCATTTTCATCGTCATCTTGTTAGTTGGGAAATACAACAAATGTCGCACCAGCTCGTCTGACAGTGACATTACCATCTTGCCAGATGGGACAATAGCCAAGCCAAACTCCAGACTTTGGGTCCAAGACAAATGGTCGAAATCGTTGTAGGTTCCATGAAAGAGTGAGAAACTCCTGCTCAAAACGTTTTCTTTATGTGGGCTCCAGCGGCAGTTGGTGATAACCTCTGATTAATCTTCTTCTTCTTCTTCTTCTTCTTCTTCTTCTTCTTCTTCTTCTTCATCTTCTTCTTTCTTTCTTTTTTTTTTTTTCGTCTTCATCTTTTTGGTTTTTCTCTTCTCTTTCTTCTTCTTCTTTTAGTGTATGATGTGTGGCGTTCATCATCATGTCTTTCCACGGCCTTCTGTCTCAAATCTTGCTATTCATTTTTAGTATAGATGTTCCTCCGTGTATTGTTGTTAAACGGTCTAGTATTTTCTCCCTTGCCCTCTCCCTGCATGTCTTCCTCTCCATCTTTCCCGTTGTCTCTATGTACTCCAGGTTTCTCCATCTCAGAGTGTGCTTAAAATGTGATGAGTTCTTTCACTTCTTCTTCTTCTTCTTCTTCTTCTTCTTCTTCTTCTTCTTCTTCTTCTTCTTCTTCTTCTTCTTCTTCTTCTTCTTCAGCGTTCCGAGCCATTGAGGTTCTTTGCTGCAGATACAATCCGTCTCCATTCGTCTCTCTGGTGGACCTTCTCTTTCCAGTCGTTGATTCCAAGTGCCTGTAGGTCTGTATATGTATTATCTCTCCACCGTCTTCTTGGTCTACCTCAGGGTCTACGGTCATTTATTTCCTGAGTGTAAGCGAGTTTTGTTTCCCTATTATCTTCCATTCTTTCTATATGCCCCAGCCATTGTAGTCTATAGCCTTCATGATACCAGTGATTAGTGGGGACTTACACAGATCATAAATGTCTTTGTTACTTCTTCTTTTCCACTCTCCACTTTGTGTATCCCTAATGGATCCAAAGATGCGTCTTAAAATTTTGTTCTCAAAGGTTTGTAACAAGGCTTCGTCTCCTTTCGTTATACTCCAGGTTTCAGAGCCATACAGCACAACTGGTTTGATCAGTGGTTTGTATATTGTGATTTTGGTGTTGTGAGATAGCTCATTTGATTTTAGTAGATGTTGTAGTGCATAGTATATCTTATTTCCAGAGTTGATTCTAGTTTGTATTTCTTCCCATATGATGTTGGAGCAGTTGAAGATTGTACCCAGGTATTTGTATGTTTCCGTTCTTTTAATGGTCATATTATCTATTTGTATGTGGCCAGAGTTTTTAGCAATTCCTTCTCTTGAAATTACCATATATTCTGTCTTATCTTGGTTGATCACCAGCCCCATCTGTTGGGCTTTTTCCTTTAAGTGAGTCAATATTTTTAATGTCTTTTGTTCCTTTTGCCCTATAATATCTATATCATATAACCAAGCAGCTTGGATGTTCCTCCAATATCACATTCATCATTTATCTTCCTTACAACTTTCTCTAGAGCCAGATTGAAGAGTAGCGGCGATAGTGCATCACCCTGTTTCAATCCAGATGTTATTTGGAAAGGGTCTGATTTCCTGCCTTTATATGTTACTATATTATAAGTATCTTCCATGCATAGTCTGGTCATGTTGATTAACTTCCTTGGTATTCCAAATTCCTGCATAGCATTCCATAGGCTATTCCTATGGACACTATCATAAGCCTTTTTAAAATCCACAAAAATGTTATGGAGATCTCTTTTATATTCCCAATTTTTCTCGGTTATTTGTCGTAAGATAAATATCTGATCTATTGTTGGTCTGTTTTGTCTAAAACCCGCCTGGTAGTCACCTAATATATTTTCTGAATATGGTTTTAGTCTATTTAGTAATACTGCGGATAGTATCTTATAGCTTGTGGACAGTAGTGATATTCCTCTATAATTTTCACATTGGAACTTGTCTCCTTTCTTAAAGATAGGTATTAATAATGACTCTTTCCAGTCATGGGGTAATTCTTCTGTCCTCCAGATTTTTATTATTAGTTCGTATAGATTTAGATGTAATGCATGGCCACCTGTCTTTATAAATTCAGCAGCAATTCCATCAGTCCCAGTTGCCTATTTGTTTTTAAGTCGTGTGATTACATATAGGATTTTTTCAAATGTAGGTTCTTCAATTAGTGGTTCACATGTTAGAACCTCTTCCTGTGGGAAAGTGTTACTTGGAGCTTCACAATTTAGTAATTCAACAAAATATTCTTTCCATGTGTTGCACATTTCCTCATTGGTATTTATCATATTCCCATTTTTGTCTTTTAAACCATATGTGTTTTTTTTTTTTTTTTTTTTTTTTTGTGCCCTCGTTTCATTGACTTCAGTTCTTTAAAAAACTTTCTGGATTCATTTTTCTGGTGATTAGTTTCCATATCTTTGATTATATTACTCATATATTCTCGCTTCCGCTGTCGGACTATTTTTGTAGCCTCTTTACATTCATCCTTTTGGATGTTGTTGATGTCATTTAACCATAAATGTCTGGCATTATTTTTCCTAATGACTGCTTCTTCACATTTTTGATTGAACCATCTGTTCTTTCTATGCGTGGTTAACACAACGAGACATTCTTCTGCGGTAGATTGAATTGTATTCTTGATGTTCAACCAAATTTGGTCAACGCTTTCCTCCAAAGGGTTTTGCAGAGTTTCAAGTTTACATTTTAGTTCATCTGTAAATTTCTCTTTGACTGTAATTTCTTGTAGTTTTTCTCTGTTATATGTTGGGTGTAATCTTTGCAATTTAGTATAGAAAGCTCTCTTAAGTTTTATTTTAAATTTTGCTCCAACGAGGAAGTGGTCACTGTGGCACTCAGCTCTTCTATAACTTCTAACTTGCTGTATGTTTGATGCATTTCTGTTGTTAATTAAAATGTGATCCTTTTGATTATAGGTTCTCTTGTCACATGACTTCCAAGTTTGTTTGTGTATATCCTTTCTTTGTAGTCTGGTACTGCTAATCTGCAGTCCTTTGGCTTCTGCCAGGTTGATGACTCTCCATCCATTATCATTTGAAGTTGTATGTAGGCTTTCCATACCGGCCACTTTTTTATTAGTTTGCTCTCTACTTATTTTTGCATTGAAGTCTCCCAGCACAATCAGGATGTCCAGTTTGGGGGTTTCTTCTATGACATCTTCCAGATCATTATAAAAGTCTTCTTTAATATCATCTTCTTTCTCTTCAGTAGGTGCATGTACATTAATCATCGTTATATTTTTCCATTTACCTTTTATTTGTAATTTACTAATCCTGTCATTAACAGCTTTAAAGTTTAAAACGTTCCCCCATAACTCTTTTTTGATGACAAATCCTGTTCCTAATTCATGTTTGTTTTGGGTGTTTCCTCCATATATTATAATCATTCCATTTTGCTCTAAAGTACCTTCTCCTGGCCACCTTATTTCTTGAATTGCCTTCCACTTATGCCAGTTAATAGCTTTCTTTCTGAGTTAACATCGTTAGAGATATCTTCAATAGGCTGTGTAACTATGAATGATGATCTCATCAATCTTCTAAAGAAAACCACATCTCTGCAGTGTCAACAGTGTTGCTTTTTGTCTCTGTAATCTGCTGACTGTCCCTGATTCACTTCTAGACACCAGAACTGGCTCGATACAGCTCTTTAGAATTCTCTTTCTCTTCTCCATTCACAAAGATGTTGCACATATACTTCATGTTGTGAAATTCTGCTTCTGTCTGTTCTGCTCTAATTTGAACTTCTTGTGTAATAGCAAATGCATACAAAATATATTGATGTTGGTCTAGAAAAGAGTAGAATAATAGCAGTATAGCTCTGTAATTCAAATCCTAAGCTATATTTAGAAATCATGTTTTGCACTTGCAGCAAAATCCCTCTCTCGGCCTTCCTAGTTTACTCCAGAGGAAAGGACATCAATACGTCTGGAACAAGACAAGGTGCAGAAGCTGCAGGATCAGCAAAGTAAAGCTCTATCTATCCGCCTGTCGGAACTTCCATCCTAGACCAGTTGCCGACTAAGGCTTAGGGCTTGGTCTGTACTGCCATGACATGTAGTCTTTATGATTGATTGATTGATTGATTTAGGCTCCGACATCACAGCATTCGGAGCATTCCCATAAGCACTCCGTCCCTATCCCCAGCAGCCAGCGAAGAGTTCCAACACTAATAGTACCAGTAGCAATCTGATTATATATACGTCTCGCCTTTCCTCTGAGCGTCAATCGTTGGCCAGATCCCCTCGTCACCCCTCGCTATCGCATTCTTGCCAGACTATGGTGATCCATTTGCTCCTCCGTGGTATACACGTGCTCCCACAAGGCCGGAACCACGTCTGCCTTATCATGCATCAATACTCCACCAAGTTTTTCAGAGCCAGCCAATCTGTCCGCCTATTCATTCCCCAGCATACCAGCATGCCCAGGAGAAAAGATCCAGACGATGCTTGTCACCCGTGACTTCGGAAGCGAAGCAAGCCACTCTGCACGAAGCTTGCCTGTCCTCACCCTATTCAGCATGCTTTCTGAGTCAGTTACAATCACGATATGTGTGTGTATCGTATTCTCCATCCAGCGGAAAGCTGCACTGACCGCCTCCACTTCCATTCTTAAGCTAGAGGTTGTGGTATCATATGCCAGGCTCTCCTGCACCAAACCAGGCCGGTCTGCAGACGATATCCACTCAGCGAGTTTTCGATTCGGACATGTGCTTGTTGTGTCCGTCAGAGCTTGGAAAACTACCTAGTCAGAGCTGTTCTGGCCACGAGGGGCATTCGGAGAACTAGGTAGTCAGAGCTGTTGCCAGCACGAAAGACATTTCACTCGGACGTTTATGCGTTGTGCCTGATTTATTTGCACCCGTAGGCCAGCACATCCTACTTCAGTTGGCATTTTTACGGGTTTGCCTTCCCGGGGTTTCGAAAGACGGTAGACTTTTACTGCTGTGGTGTCGCCCACATCTCAGCTGGTCAAGGTAAGACGGTCAAAGACATCACGGTAAACCCTCAAGGGAAGGCAGGGGCAGACCATGGGCATTCCCCGCTATCCAAGGAGTCTTCCATAAATGCAGAGCCGGCACATAGCGCTCTGAGACTTGGCTCACCCGAGGAGTCGCCGCATCTTGCTCGTGGCAGCTTTAATTCCTCACTTCCATGTATTGGGCATTTCGTTTTGCCACTGGTTGCTCCCCACACAAACCAGGGACGGACAGTCTGCGGACGACATCCACTCATATAGCTTTCGCTTCGGACTACCACGTGTTGGATTCACTAGCCAAGCGTTCCATTTCGTGTTTTGGAGACGTTTTTTCCACCTTTGGCTACGCTCACTCTATGGGTATAGATACAGACTTTCATCGTAACCACTCCGTGCGACTGAACCGCTTTGCCGCCTTAAGGTACCGCTCACGAGGTAGGTTACATGTGCTGCCGGCTCAGCACCTTACCTCCATGCAACATTGAGCAAGTAACGGCCAGGCCCTCTCATCCGGAGATCCCTCGTATCCCCCAGCTGAGAACCTTCGAACAAGCATCTGAACTAAGCATGTAGCGTGCTCAGTATCTCACCTCCATTTTTCGGTAGGTGAGTATCGGACCGGCTCTCACATCCTAGGGTTTATGGCTTAGAGGCGTTCAGCCATATCCCTCGGCTGAGAGCCTTTGAGTATTGTGTCTGGACCAAGACTTCTGCTTTCATGGGCCTGACTTTGGCTTTTGACTGCAATCCTCAGTCTACCTGCAGAGCAGCAGGTTGTGTCTCTCTTAGTCTGACCCCTAACCCAAGTCCTATCCGACACATAGTTGTGCTTCCGTCGGCTTAGTTCTTTGGGTCACTGGGACACACAAACCCCCCCCCCCCCACCCCCCGGCAAGGTGAAGACACATCGGGGGGCGGTCTCCAATCTTATATAGCACCTCTTGTACAGTCCCCCTATCCCTCTCACGTTTCACTACCATCTTGTATAATATCATCGGGCTCATCTGTGCTACCATTAGGGCGCCAAGCTGACTATGGCATGTGCCGGTCAAGATTCCACATTCCTACAAAATATAACGGTCCTAGCCCTTCGTTTACCCACGGAAAGTCCCCGCTACGGGTCTTTTTGTAAATGTAAATATGAGTTATATTCATCGTAAATACAAACTATGGGCTGTGAGTGTGTTTCATTTGATTATACAGTATTTATGTAGTATTGTTGTTTATTGTTAATTACTTAATCTAGCATGTTTTCCATATATCTGTATGTTCATGGCATATTTATATTGATACTGATATTATACACAATGTGTTATTGAATACATATAATAAACTCATGCGTCAGAATGTATTTTATTATCGTCTGTTTTTGTCAGCGTGGTTCGCAGGTGAAGTCGCAAGTACAGGGACGCAATAGTCCAGAACAGATTATGCCTATTTTCTGACCCCCAGTCTGGCACCGTGACTTATCTTAAACCTCGGTGTAAGATCTGTCCGTATGTGATTAAAACACTGAGACTGGCATCTCCGAGTTCATTTTCTACATCCGTGAGGATTTTCCTGCAAGCGCCACAATCTGTAACGATGTGTTATGAAATACATCGGCGAAATAGACTAACGCAGTGTTTCCAACCTTTTTTGTACTATGCCCCACCTAAGCCTTTCTAAAATTCTTATGCCCCCCCCCCCCCAACCTAACATATACATTATTTTTAATATTCAAAAATTGAAATGTTCACTAAAGAAATTTGAATGATAGGTTTTAGGAAGAAATCAATAGGAAATTATTGAGCAAACACAGTAAGTAAATTTTCAAAACATATAATGGAGAACTGAAATTCAAGTACAAAATAATTTTAATCTATATTATTTTAATTATTAGTAATTATTTATTATTTAAATTTAGTGACATCATTGCGCTTGATGCTTGCTGCAAAAAGATTTTATGTCAGGTTCCAATTTAGTTAACTTCAGTCTCAAGTCTGCCTGTTTTGTTATATCCAGCCGATTTCATCCATTTTCGAATTGCCGCCTTTAACAATCGAACTACCCCCCTGTGGGGCGTGGGCCCCACGTTGGGAAACACTGGACTAACGCTTAGACGACGGCATAGGCCACATCTAGTTTAGTTTAGTTTAGTTTAGTAGATGGATCAACATCACGGCACACGGGTGCAACCCATAAGTGCTCCGTTCTCCTCCTAACTCAAACCTGAGTCTGGAGAAACTCAGCTCAGTAGCACCGCCGAGGATCCTGAAATACTTTGGGTAGATTTTTAACTCGAAATTTTTCCCGGGCAGCGCCGTTAGGCTTCTCTTTTTCGATTTCCAACTGCCAAGGGATTTTTTACGTGCGCAACAATACACACAGGCGTCCGATCTCACTACCCAGAGACCAGGGGAAATTTATTACTAGAAGTCCACGAGAAAAAAATCCCGGCATCACCGGGGCTTGAACCCGGGACCTCCAGCACTCGAGGCGGACACCATACCTCGAGACCACGCAGCCCCCTTATATAGGCCACATCTCTTGGATGTTAATAGTGTTGCCCATAAACCGGGATCTACACATTTCTATAGTGTCGATCACGATGGCGTGACTGCTATCCAGGCCAGGCTAACTAATCGTGCACTACTCTTGTAAGAGATTACAAGTCTCTGGAAAACAGCCTCAATTGTGGAAATCATCCTAAATTTTGGAAAACAGCCTCATATTTTCTAGCTGGTATCTCTTTCACCGTGTAGCCCCAATGTCCAACACAGTTTCATTTAACCGATTTTTTTTTTTCAAATATGATCATGTCATTCCACACTTATCTGTCATTCCCATGTCTTTATATGTGTACCCTCGCTTTCTTTATCCAGTGTTCATCCCACTCATGTCTTCCCGAAAGAGATAGGGCATTCTCTTCTCAGCTTACTTCTCCTAAGTTTACACGTTTTCTGTTATATCACTTCCTGAAAAAAGCAGAGAGCACGATATAGATCTTACCACCGCAAAGAGTCCACTGTGCTCTAGACTGACCGGCGCCAACCTGGAAAAGCAGATGCGAGTAGTAACATCATCAACACTACCTAACATACCACGCCTCACCAAAGAGAAGAAGTTTCAGCCATCACATTAGGGGTGAGTCAATTACATGTTTGGCCAAATCTGGGACGTGCTTTAGATTTTCTTGGAATTATGCAAGTCTTCGAAATGCCGCCCCTGAATGGTTCAAACTGTATGTTTATTTCACTACTTATGCCGCCCCTTTACGATGCCGCCTGCTGCGGCTGCCTCTCAGTATCATAGTACGGCACGGCCTGGCCCAAATATAGCAAGCTAATATATATATATATATATATATATATATATATATATATATATATATATATATATATATATATATATATATATTTCTTCTTCTTCTTCTTCAGCGTTCCGAGCCATTGAGGTTCTTTGCTGCAAATACAATCCGTCTCCATTCGTCTCTCTGGTGGACCTTCTCTTGCCAGTCGTTGATTCCAAGTGCTTGTAGGTCTGTACATGTATTATCTCTCCACCGCCTTCTTGGTCTACCTCGGGGTCTACGATCATTTATTTCCTGAGTGTAAGCGAGTTTTGTTTCCCTATTATCTTCCATTCTTTATGCCCCAGCCATTGTAGTCTATTAGCCTTCATGATACCAGTGATTAGCGGGGACTTAAACAGATCATAAATGTCTTTGTTACTTCTTCTTTTCCACTCTCCACTTTGTGTATCCCTAATGGGTCCAAAGATGCGTCTTAAAATTTTGTTCTCAAAGGTTTGTAACAAGGCTTCGTCTCCTTTCGTTGTACTCCAGGTTTCAGAGCCATACAGCACAACTGGTCTGATCAGTGTTTTGTATATTGTGATTTTGGTGTTACGAGATAGCGCCTTTGATTTTAGTAGATGTTGTAGTGCATAGTATATCTTATTTCCAGAGTTGATTCTAGTTTCATACATACATACATACATACATACATACATACATACATACATACATACATACATACATACATACATACATACATACATACATACATACATACATACATACATACATACATACATATAATTTTGTATTGCCATCGAATGATGTTATAAATACACAAATTGCCTTTTGCAGTAAAATGGGTCCCATCCTCTGCTCTATTGGAACACCAGGGGGTCTAGTTTAACGATAGTCATTCAGAGAACATTACATCAAACAGGACTTGCTATAATAAACCGTATGTAATATTCAAGGAAATGCCAAATTATCATAACAGAATATTACAACGTTACCCATCGTAGGCTATGCTCAAGATTGCCCAATCGCCGCGACTGACGTCCTTCAATCGATGTGGACCCGAACGATCAGGACTTCTCACTGGCAAGGAACACCAGGCCTCTCTGGATTTTAGGAGGCCTGCCTGGAACAAGACAATCTGCAGAAGCTGCCGGATCAGCAGACCAATGTTCTAACTGTCCGCCTATCGGAGCTTCCATCCTGGACCAGTTGTTTGCCAAGGCTTAGAGCCTAGTCTGCCTTGCCATGACATTTAGTCTTAGGGTGCATTTCCTCGCACCATGATAAGGTTTGTAACCTCTCAATAGCGCTCCTCGGCCCGAAGCCGTTGGCACTATGTGGGGTGTAGGGTATGATAAGCGCTGACCACATTCGGCGCTAACAGAAAGCAGGTAGTACGGTCAACTCTTTCATAGTAACTCAGTCATATCTGACTCCATCTGCACTAATACAACCTATTTTTTTTTTAAACTGACAAGGGTAAGTGCCAGTAAACACACATTACCGCACCAAGTGGGAAGTGCATACACAAAATGGGCAGATAGGCAGACAGACAAACACACACACACACACACACACACACACACAGATGGACAGACAGGGTAGGCAGATAGACGGGGAGGGGGGAAAGGGGGGGGGGGGGGGGGGTGGCATGTAAATAAACAGATCAGAATTCAGAAAAATTAATAGACACATATGGCAGACAGTGAGTTAAACAGAGCAGACAGACGCTGAGTTATACAGGGCATATAGACAGACATGGCAGGGCAGACAACTAGACAACCAAACAACCAACAGCCAGAAAGACAGACAGATAGACATGACCGTACATGGCGGACAAGGCCCGCAGCTAAAACAACCCGCAAACATAAACACGGACATAGAGATATGACAGATATAAATGGCAGAAGGACAGATAAGGGTAGATAGACCGCCATGCAGATACATATACAGACCGTGCAGACATAAATGGCAGAAATACTGACAGGGTAGACAGATACAGACTGACATTGCAGGACAGATATGCAGACAAACAGGGCAGACAGACACAATCAGACATGCAGACAAACAGGGCAGACAGACACAGTCGACATGGCAGGACAGACATGCAGACAGACACAGACAGGCATGGCAGGACAGACATGCAGAGAAACAGGGCAGACAGACACAAACAGACATGGCAGGACAGATATGCAGACAAACAGGGCAGACAGACACAATAAGACATGCAGACAAACAGGGCAGACAGACACAGTCAGACATGGCAGGACAGACATGCAGACAGACACAGACAGGCATGGCAGGACAGACATGCAGACAAACAGATCAGACAGACACAGACAGACATGGCAGGACAGACATGCAGACAAACAGGGCAGACAGATATGGCAGGACAGACATACAGGCAAACAGGGCAGACAGACACAGACAGACACGACAGGACAGACATGCAGACGAGCAGTGTAGACAGACACGACAGGACAGACATGCAGACGAACAGTGTAGACAGACTCCGAGCAGTGTAGACAGACACAGACAGACACGGCAGGACAGACATGCAGACGAACAGTGTAGACAGACACAGACAGACACGACAGGACAGACATGCAGACGAACAGTGTAGACTGACTCCGAGCAGTGTAGACAGACACAGACAGACACGGCAGGACAGACATGCAGACGAACAGTGTAGACAGACACAGACAGACACGGCAGGACAGACATGCAGACAAACAAGGTAGACAGATGCAGACAGACATGGCAGGATAGACATGCAGACAAACAGGGCAGATGGATAGACCGGTCAGGCAGCCTGGCATTATGAAGAACGAGACTTCAGTTATCATGCATTGTTCCTGGTCGTTTCTAGACCAACTGAACCAGCAACCCTAAGCAACTGTTGACATGTTGCACTGCTGCACACAGCAAAGAATTAAAGAAACAACCACAGACAGCAGATGCACAGAGAATCAACCACAGACAGAAGACACACAAAGAAACAACCACAGACAGAAGACACACAAAGAAACAACCACTGACAGAAGAAACACAAAGAAACAACCACTGATAGAAGAAACACAAAGAAACAACCACAATCAGAAGACACACAAAGAAACAACCACTGACAGAAGACACACAAAGAAACAACCACAAACAGAAGACACAAAGAAACAACCACAAACAGAATAACGAACGAACAAACAAACGAACGAACGAAAGAACAATCTTTATTTTCAAAGGGTTAAGAATTGGGCACGCAGGCCTGTCTGACATTCTGCCCTTCTTCTCTAATTCCTCTCATGCATTATTTCATTCAACATCACTTATGAAGCTAATCTTAGACAACAAAAGAACAATAAGCATTAACACGCATGAAAAATAATCAATAACACATGACTCACTGAGGCAATGTTTAACATGGGCATTATAAATACCTAAGGAAGATGTAAATGTGTCATACATATGGGAATGTTTATTGGCTAGTTGTCGTTTGAGATAATTTACCATTTTTTTTATTTTTTTTTTTTTGTGGGGGGGGGGGGGGGGAGGGGGCATGTAGTCTGTACTGGGGTAGTGTTCAAACAGGTTGAGACTGTATGTATTATGATTGGTGGTGTCTTTGATTTCTTGTGGAAGATTGTTCCACAACTCAGTGGCAGAGTATGCTAAGCTTGTTTTCTATAAGTCTATCCTAGGTTTGAGGACATGAAGTATATTTAGTCGTTTGCGATGTCTTGCGTAATGTTTGAACAATGGCCAAATGTAGCTTGGAGCATTTTGAAATACGATTTTCTGAATTAGTTTAGCCTTATTAAAAAGTAGGCGTTTGTGGAGTGGCAGTAACTGAAGACGTTCATGTAGGTTAGGATTGTCTGTAAACTTATCACCATTGATTGCCGTTTTCTGGAGTGAATAAAGGCATTTTTTTTAAATTGATTTAGAGCATCAATCCCAGATTGTTGAGCAATAATCAATATGTGTTTGTGTGTGGGAAGCATAAAATATCTTTATTTGTGTCCTGTTTTATGGATAATTCTAGCACATTACAATCAATAGCGTTTGTATATGCTGTGCAGTCGTCAGCAAATGTATCGCAAGACGACCACAGATATAAGGGAAGATCATTTATGTAAATGGCAAATAACAGAGGGCTTAGTATAGACCCCTGAAGTACTCTAATATTACTGGTAACGGCTAGAGAAACAGATTTATTGTGTGATACTACTTGTTTTCTGTCTTTTAAAAAAAATGATTTTATTAATGTTACTATATTAAAGCTTACTTTCATTGTTTCTAGTTTTTTAATTAGAGTAGTATGATCTATCATACCGAATGCTTTTCTAAAGTCTATAAGCACCTCTCCACATAGAGTATTGTTGTTAATATTTTGATGCCAGTTTTTTTATCATGTTTGTTAGGGAGGTTTGACAAGAATATTTTGGCCGAAATCCTGATTGAATGTCAACTATTAGTTTGCGGCAAACTAAGTGCTCTAGTGTTGTTTTGTGAATGTGCTTTTCTAGCGGTTTGGATTTTTTTTTTTTTTAGCATATCCTTTACAGGACCTCGCTGTCAACACCAGCATCTTTCAGCTGTATGTTGATTTCTTGGCAAGATTACGCTCAGTAGTTTGCCATTGCTTTCTGAGCGGCCGGCTCAGTGTCCCGCAAGTCACCAGCGGGAGACGAACCGCTCCCAGTTCGGCTCCCGCGACGAGACTCTGCGTGACAAACGGGATTACGGAGAAAGTGTTGTAACCCCACAGCCAGAGAGACCGGCAGCGGTTTGTATAGTAAGGATAATATGGAAATTGACCTATAGTTACCTATGAGACGATGAACCAGCTTTTAAATGAGGATACACTTTAGCGATTTTAAAGGCTGATGGGAAGTGATCTTCGATGAGACATTTATTATATATAAAAGTTAGTGATTCGCAGATCGCCGGTGCAGCGTAGCGAAGTATCCGATTTCTGATTCTACCTAGTCCTGATGAGTTATTGATTTTTAGGTTACCGAGATGCGTAAATACTTAAGTGGTCGTCATTAGCGGTATGTTGGAGGGAATGTTTCCATAGAATTTGTTCTCACAAAATGATGATAATAAAGATATGCCATGAGGCGCATCTGGTATTGCAGCCTGCAATTGGTTTATGTTGGACTGAAAGAATCTACTGAATTGTTCACATGTATCCTGATTTGATGGTAATGATTGTGATGATTTGTGTTTGTTTGTCAAGGTATTTATTGCTTTACATATACAGTCGAGTCCACTTAAGTCGAACTCGGATAACTAGAATTTCGCTTAAGTCAACGTTATTGGCTTGGTCCCGGCCAAGATCCTTCTTTATCTTTGTATAAAAATTTCTGATAAGTCGAATTCGGTTAACTCGAATTTTCGGATTAGTCGAACATACAAATGAATACCGACTATATAAATGTCCACGTTTAAGTCGAACTGTTAATTTCACACCCCCCCCCCCCATCCCTCCCCCCCATCCCTCCCCCCCCAAAAAAAAAATTTGTTTCGGGAAAGAGTGTGTATTTTTAGTCAGCCCAGAGAACAATCTTGCACATACGATATGTTGCTACATGTCAACAATGGCTGCTAGTGGACAAAAGTTTAAAACTTTGACTTTAAAAAGAAAGATTGAGCTGTTGGAAGAGGTTGAACATAGTGGGAAGAAGAAAGTGGATATAGCTAGAGAATTTGGTATTCCAACATCGACACTTTCCGGCATTTTAAAGCAAAAAGACCGCTACAAACAATTGTTTTTCGAATGTCAAATCAACAGTGATAGACAGAGAGCTAGAAGAACTGCAGCGTGCGATTTTGTTGATGCTGCCCTTTTAAAATGATTCATTGTGATTAGATTGGCAAGTGTACCAGTAAATGGGCCTTTACTTATTGCGAAAGCAGAAGAATTTGCACGTCTTGGAGGTCAGACAGACTGCAATTGTAGTGCTGGCTGGTTGGATCGTTTCCAAAAACGACTTTGCATCACTTACAAGAATGTGTGTGGAGAGAAACAGTCAGTCAACGAAGCAACGACCCACTCATGGATAGAAAACGTGCTCAGACCTGCTTAGCTAAATATTATTCTGCGAGTAGTGAGAGCAATGTTACTGACATTTCAGTGGGGCCATTACTTGCTAGATTGTATAAAGAGCTGGAGATTGATCCAGAGGAGTTTGTGAACATTGACAATGATGTTTCTACTAATGTCACTCTTTCAAGCACTGATATTATAGGGCTATGTATGCCAATCATTCAACCAACAGACCCTTCCAGCCCTGACTCTGATGATGAGAATGACTGTGGGCTGCAAGCACAACCTGTATCGCAGTCAGATATTTTGGCATCAATTGACAAAATTGACATTTACATGATGCAGAATGGATGTTCATATGATGCAGTCTCACCATTTTGTGCCTTTAAACAGGCAATTGGAAGATAAATCACAGACTTTTTCTTTAATTAATTTGGAAATTTTCAAAATTGAACATCTCAATATTTCTGATATTGTATTGCTATATATTTGTTCACTGCCTGTGTTTCCTAAGTGGTATAATCATTTTACTCAATGCTACTGCATGGTATTGGTGTAAATTAGTGTAAATATATGTGCAGTCTGGATAAGTAGAATTTCGGATAAGTAGAACAAATTCCTTCGGCTCCTGCGACTTTTACTTATCCAGACTCCACTGTATCTTTAGTGTGGGTTTTATCTATTATTAAGTTCTTAAAATAGTTTTTTTTTTCTTTTCCTTTCGAATAACATATTGAACTTTGTTTCTCATACTACGGTACATGATTAGATTTCTATTTTTATGTGCCCTTTCCCGGTCTCGCATAAGTTCAACTACCTCCTGGTTGATCCACGGGGGCTTAGTGTAATGTTTAACTCGAGCTTCCTTAAATGCAACATTCGTATCAAATACACTTAGAAAGGTCTTCAGCCAGTGGTCCAGAGCATCGTCTGGATCAGGAAGCTAGTAAACATAGTCCAGAGATGAGTTGAGCAAGTCTTGTAAAAAGGCATCTTGATTGAAATTTTTATAATTTCTATATTTTATACTTATATGTTCGTGTTTCGGAGTTTTGGTACCTCTTTTCAACCACGTGCAACATACTGGGTAGTGATCGCTCATTGCATTAATAGGTACAGTACATTATGTGGTGTTGTCAGCACATGTAGTATAAATGTGATTTATAAGTGTCGCATATGATTTTGTTATTCTAGTGGCTTGTTTGACTAACTATTGGAAGTTATATGACTCTATTATGTTTTCCCATGTTTTGTTTGATTTGTAAGTGTCTATGTTGAAGTCACCTGGCAGTGTTATTTCTCTCGCATTACTAAGGACTACATCCACCATAGTGGTGAATATTTAAGACCAGATGTTTCCTGCACTTTGGTTTCGATAAAGATAGCCAACTACTAGGGGTATGCAATTTTGAAGTTTAACCTCAAGCCTTACACACTCAATCTCACAGGTTTCAAAATCTAGCCTGCGGTGGACGTTAAGCGAATTAGAAATATAAACTGTAATACACGTCTCTTGTTTCAGATACGGATCTCTTCTAGTGGCTTTAAAACCTCTGATAGCAATGTCATCATCTGAGATGTTACCATTTACTCGACTTTCGCTAACTCCGAACATGAGAAAATGTTGATTAAGTGTAAGTGATAGTTCGGGCAGCTTCCCTAATAGATTGCAGACATTTAAATGCCCAATTCTGAGCCCATCATTACTGAGCCAGTGTTCGTACTTATTAGACATTTCAACAATGCGTAATTATACATTTTTTATAAACACAAAATGAATACAACTTACGTCCCTTATTACAATACACACTCTAATGTACAGAGAAGCAGTAATATCTCCGTCAATATACAAACACACGTATACAGATCAGTAAGGGTGAACAGTGAACCCCCCCCCCCCCCCCCTCGCTCACAGTATAAACACAATAAAAATTATTATAAAAGATATACAACTAAGTATCAATTAATGTAAAGTCAATGCGAGTCAATGTTTATAGTAACGTACAACCTATTACGTTACTATATAAAACAATAATCAAATATGCACATAAACGTTCTAGGAGACGCTCTTTCTTGAACCGAGATCCGGTGCTGATTTGCTACTAAATATAAGGTTGTGTTTGTAGTTGGTACAGCGACATCATAAGTGCCTGACGAAGTAAAGCTGGGCTAAAACGTGTGAGGTATAACCATTCTATGTTACAATGAAATGGATACTGTTGATGTGTCACTAGTGTGTAACGACTACCAACTACAGGCTCTGATCTGTGGCTAACAGGAGGCTGTAGTGGCACGTTCTTGTTGCTGAGAGATTGTTCTTTGCTGGGGAGAAGAGGAAACATATCTTCATAATTATCGCCCTTCTGTGTGAAAGAGGACGTATTGTACGGTATTGGTGTGGTGGAAGTGTTCAATCTGTCTTGTATTTCAGGTGCAGTGGTTATGAGTGATCTGCGCACTTCTGGCCTATTGGTACTTGATGTGACTGTAGTATGTCGTCTGGCTTGAGTTTCAGGTGGAGTAGCTAAAAGTGTCCTACACAATCCTGTATTGGATGTAGGTTGTGTCCGTTCTGGGTTTTTTTTATATTTTTGGCGAGCAAGCTGGTGCCCCGTGTAGACAAATGTATTTGATCTTTATAAAGACTCTTTTTTGTGCACCAGCACGTGAAGTGAAGAACGGTGTGTTTTTGATGAACTGTATTTGTTGTGAGAACAGAACTTCTGCAATGTGTTGTTATTTATGTCAGCAGACGACGCTTTAATCCACGACTCAGTGATATGATGGAGGAGGAGAAAATAGACGACTTAGGAAAAGTGTGATGTAACCCATTCAAGAGTGCCAGCAGTTGAGATACTGTGATTTGTTGGTTGTTCATCGTGTCATTTATACCAATGTGTACGCGGGCACACAGAGAGACAACCACAAATAGAAGACACACAAAGAAACAACCACATACAGAAGACACACAAAGAAACAACCACATACAGAAGAAACACAGAGAAACAACCACAAACAGAGGTCATACAAAGAAACAACCACTGATAGAAGACACACAAAGAAATAACCACAGATAGAATACACACAGAGAAACAATCACAAACAGAAGACACAAAGAAACAACCATAAACAGAAGACACAAAGAAACAACCACAAACAGAATACACACAAAGAAACAACCACAAACAGAATACACACAAAGAAACAACCACAAACAGAATACACACAAAGAAACAACCACAAACACAAAAGAAGACACACACAGAGACAACTACACGCCGAAGACACACAGAGCAACAATCTCAGGTGAAACACACATCGAAAAAGAGCCACAAGCAGAAAACACAGAGAAACGAGAAAGAGGCAGAAAGACAGACAGACAAGCAGATAGGCAAGCAGGCAGGCTGAGTCCAGAACTAACATGCTGATGTCATCGCGCACACACAAACTTGGATTAATTACTTCACAAATTACCGACTGCAACCTAACAATTTTGCCAGGTTATTTTTTCCATGCACACGGGTACCTCATGCGCGCGCACACACACACACTCTCTCTCTCACACACACACACACACACACGCACACACGCACACTCTCACACACACACACACACACACACACACACACACACATGTAGATACGCATTCAAACAGGATTCCAGATAAGAGCAGAGTGGAGTCACTGTAGCCGGATACAAGTACACGTTGACACTGTGTAGACCAACGTGCCGTGACTCTGCCATGATAAACCCTCCGCCCCTGTTGGAAAACAAAACAGACAGCATGGTGCTGCATCGCGTCTTTCACAATACTTCAGGGAGAAAATGCAAGCAAAACAGATCAATATTTAACCAAGGTTTTGCGACACACGTGCAAACGCACATGCATGTACACGTATGCATATAAGTAAGGCCCACTCCATCACGGAATAGTGGGATTTGGTGTCAGGCCTGTCTGTTGTTAACGGCATTCTATGAGTGATGCAATCATGACTTGAGCAAATGGTTCACAAAAGTTAACTGCATGTCTTTTACAGGATGTGGCAATCAAACCCAGCCATTTTTGTGACTGTGTGATTTACTAGGCAGACATTTTTTTTTTTTTTTACGTTGGGTCGTTAGCTGGACAAATGTGCGCGCACACAAATGTACATGAGGTGGCGGTGTTGGGGGAATTTCGCATCAAGAAGTAAGGTACCTCCACCCTTCGCTAGCCAACGAGACGCCCGTGGATAAAGGGCAGTACGTACCGGTTTACCCCCTCCCCCAAACCACAACCCCTCCCTCCTCAACCCCTTCCCCCAGAACAACAACAGTTTAAAAGGCAAGAAGATGGATTTCATTGAACAACGGGTTGTATCCCATACGGCTCGGTCTCTTTCCGCAGAGCCACCTGCTGAAAGAGTGGAACAAAGCTCGAACTACGTAGTTCCAGCGACGACCCCCAGGAGTCTCCGAGAAAATTGCACTCGTGAACCGAAAAACCTGGCCCAAAATCGAACCCACAACCTTCGAATCGCGAGGTAAGTGGCGTAATCACGTCGCCGCGGAGACTGCCTCCATTTCCCCCCTCCTTCCCGAACAGAGAAATTGTACCTAGAGAACACACAGCGCGCTGAGCTGTCGAGGAGCCGGAAGGTGGTTGACGGTTGTCTGCCTCCATTCCCTCCAATAGAGAAATTGTACCTAGAGAACACACAGAGCGCTGAGCTAGAGAGCAGCCGGCAGGTGGTTGACGGTTGTCTGTCTCCATTCCCTCCAACAAAGAAATTGTACCTAGAGAACACACAGCGCGCTGAGCTGGAGAGCAGCCGGCAGGTGGTTGATGGTAGTCTGCCTCTATTCCCTCAAGCAGGGAAATTGTACCTAGAGAACACACAGTGCGCTGAGCTGGAGAGCAGCCGGCAGGTGGTTGATGGTAGTCTGCCTCTATTCCCTCAAGCAGGGAAATTGTACCTAGAGAACACACAGTGCGCTGAGCTGGAGAGCAGCCGGCAGGTGGTTGATGGTTGTCTGCTGGACTGACAGGCATACATCACCATATACTTGCTGGACTGACAGGCATACATCACCATACTGGACCTGCACTCGCCCATGAATTTCTTTAGGTTTCATCCCATGACTGATTTTTTTTTTTTAAACGGATAACAGAACGCTGTCCTTCTTTGATGCATGTTAAAAGTGGGGCGGCCATTTTTAAACTCGTCACCGTTTTCTTCTGCACCGTGATGTCACGTGCTTAACACTCTTTGCATCCTTAACAACAATATTAACAGGTTACAAGACAGTGGTATGGTAATTGTAATTTCTATCACACTTTTAAGATTTTCATTTGAAGTCTCCTGGTACATGCTGACACAAAAGCTCGACGAAAGGAAAACAAACACAAGCCTATAGAGAGAGAGAGAGAGAGAGAGAGAGAGAGAGAGAGAGAGAGAGAGAGAGAGAGAGAGAGAGAGAGAGAGAGATAGAGGTGCGCGTTTCCACCATAGTAGGTATCAAAAACCTAGAAAAACAAAACAACAAAACACACACAAAAACAAGGCTATATAACCCGGAATCCGGAGAAGCTAATCCGATCTCCGCAAAGAAGAAGGACAATGGCAGACCACCTTCTGTTTAGGTTTTGAGGCCTTTTGTTGAGAAAACTATAACGGTCAAAGAAATTATTTTTAAACAAAATCTATGGTGGTGGAAAATTCCTACATAGGATAAGCACCTGGTTGAGCTGTGTCAAGAACCGACATCACAGCACTCTATGCGTTCATTCCCATGCGTGCTGCTTCCTCAAATTCAACAACTAGTGAAGAGTCCCAATACTAATGGTGTCAATTGCAATCTGATTATATGTCCGTCTGGTCTTTCCTCGAAGTACTGAGTGTCGGCCAGATCCTCTGGTGACTACTTGCAGCTCATCCAAGCTGTAGCCTCTGCAATTTTTATTACTGTGAATTTGTAATGTGACATGTTTTTGAGAATTCAATAATTTGTGCGCGTGTTCTCCTTCAAAATCTTACATTCATTTTAATTGCTTCTTTTATATTATCTTTACTCAGAGCCACGTGGTTTTACATTATTATTATTATTACTATTGGATCTGTCATCCTTAAGCTTCCCGATCCGCCATTTCATCGCCATTTCCAAGTAAACCAGGATACATGTAATTACTACTTATAGGCGCCGCTTGAGTTCAGGCAAGTAGTGGCATGGAAAATGTTAGCCGTCATCTCCTTGAATTGTTTCACGGGTAGGACTGTCGATAATGAATCGGTTAATAGTGTAATCTTCAGGGGAGGATGATCAAATACCATTTCACAACGCTTTTGTTTTGTAAGTACAGCGATCATTTATGCAGTAATAATAGATCTTGTCACTGTAGTAAATCTGTTGTTTTATTCTATGAAATACAACAAAGACCAACAGTAGACAGTCTACTAAGTGCTGTCAACGTGATATCGAAGAGAGGCAGCCACCTACACGGCACCAGCCAGACAACGTGCAGATCGATAAGAGAAACAATAACATTCTATCTATAACCGGCTTCCTTCTTAAAGTACATGCCGGCTCCCTTAAAGTACAGGCCGGCAAGCCGGTTCTGTTTGCATGCTCGGATTTTGACCTTTCGGGTCAAGGATGTATTGTTTCTGATCAGTGTTTCTCAAAGTCTGTTCTGCGTATCTTCACGTCCTTTATCGTGAAATTAACATTACAGTTAAATAATGAAGACACAAACAATAGATTGCACAATTTATTGTTCGGCATATTTCGCTGTATTTCGTCAGGTATTTATTACAGACAAAAAGTTCAACATAATAGGGGGTTCAAATGAAAACCTTAAAAGTGCAATACAAATTACAATAACTATGCCATTGTCTTGTAACCTGTCAATATTGTTGTTAAGGCTGTCAAGAGTGTTGAGCTCGTGACATCACGGTGCAGACGAATACAATGACGTCATAAAGGCAGTTTAAAGGTGGCCACCCACTTTTGATATGCACTAAAGAGTAGCAGCGTTCTTTTATCCGTTTTTTATTTTATCAGTGAGGGGGTGAAACCTATAGGAATTCATCGGCGAATGAAGGTCCTGCATGGTGATGCATGCCTGTCAGTCCGGTAAGTGTATGAGTGAAGTGGGAAGTTTCAAAACGGCGTGGCTTCTATGACAGACGGTTCACGACCAGGTCAGGCACACCGAGCAGTGATCCCAGAGTCGATCTTTCTACAGGAATCCAAGCACTTTATCAGTGCTGGAGGACTTGCATTGAGTGCAGTGATGACTACATCGAAAAAAATGATACATGTGTTCTCTACTTTTTCAGAATATATTCACACACACACACACACACACACACACACACACACAATACACAAAGCATATTTGTCATATATTTTTATGTCACAGTGGTAATTTTAAAGATAATTGACGTAACATTAAATTGATCGATGTTCGCAGACAGAAAGTTGAGTGAATACGTTGGCGAAAAACAAGAGGTCGCGTGTTCAAGTTTAAAAACCCACGGCAGTTGGAAAGCGCAGAGAAATAGGTCGTAATGCCACAGCCCTATCAAAGTTGCTTGGAAAGACAAACATACTCACGGGTAGATATAGCCTGTTACCAGAGCCGTGCGGTAGATTTTCTCAGTTTTATGCAAGTCGTCGAAATGCCACCCCTTAAATGTCACCGAAATGCCGCCCCTTAAACAATGCACCTGCACCAGAAACCGATAAATCATAAATCGAATACATTAATATCGGAAAAACATAGACTTAATTACTGAATGGTTCAAACTGTATTTTGATTTCGCTGCTTATGCCGCCCCCTAACGGTGCCGACTGATGCGACCGCCTCTCTGTATCATAGTACGGCACGGCCTTGCCTGTTACCTTGGATGGGGTCTGTCTAAAGGAAACAGACCTTACAGAAATGCATGCCGATTTTTGGAACAGTGACCTTTCAGTTGCATAATTAGGTGTGACGCACTTATCTTGAAAGAAGAAGAAGAAGAAGAAGAAGAAGAAGAAGAAGAAGAAGAAGAAGAAGAAGAAGAAGAAGAAGAAGAAGAAGAATCTTTAAGTTGATATTTCATTGTCAATAGACGCCAACTAAATGTCTAGACAGGAGACAAGATGGAGCAAACTGAGAACCACTGACCACTGACACAAGCTCCAGACGCACATTATTTATGCAGGCGGCCTTGACCTGCCAACGGTCGTGGAAGCCGTGGTTCTGGATTATTCCCGGGGCCCAGTATAAAACACAGGTTGCCGCCATCCCCGGACAGTCACAACAACAAGCTACCTCTTGTACGCGACAACGTTGGAGAAGCATTCATTTTCTGAAAGCACCTTGAACTTGTTGGTTGTTGACAAGTAAATCAGTAGAAGAGAGAATGTTTGCCATCACTCCCCAGCGCCGGTACGATGAGTACGACCGTTTGTTGCGAGTGTTGGACGAGCTGACGAACCCTTGGGCACCGCCTGTCCAGTATGGCGAAGGGGCTGTGGTCCCAGTCAGGGGCCGGTTAGGCGACTCTGAGGTCAGTGTTACTGTAATAACCGTTGCCGTTAGTTAGCATCATTCATTCATTCATTCAGTAGCATGTCCTTTGTAGAACCTCGCTCCCATAACAACCTGCCTGAAAACCTCTTGATCATAAACAAGATGTCCCGCGTCCGATACACCCATCTGGAAATTATCCACCACACCTTGCACCCATCTTAAATATCTTCTCTTTGGCCATCCTCTTCCTCTCTTCCCATGGATATACCCCTCCATTGTTCTCTCCAAACTTTCGTGACGTTTCAAGTGACCAAAATATTTCAATTTGCTTTATTGTATCGTCTTTAATAGCCAACCTTCTTCAATATTCAGATCTTGTCTTGTGGATGCATTTCTTTTCTGTATCCAAAATATTCAAAACGATCAAATACAGAGGTTCTAGTAAAACTAGGAATGAAAGGAGTTGATGAAAGAAATAAAGAGGCAAATGAAATATTTCAACCACGTTACAAGACTTTTTTTCATATCCTTTAGGACATCGCTGTCAACACTATCTTTCAGCTGTATGTTGATTTCTTGGCAAGATTACGCTCAGTAGTTTGCCATTGCTTTCTGAGCGGCCGGCTCACATACCCCGTAAGTTACTGATGCGATTCGAACCACTGCTGATTCTCACCGTCATCACGTTACCGACGAGAGTATAAGGACATGTAACTAACTTTATGAGAACAGACTGGGCCACGTAATAAATGGCCGGACCAAGACCATTAGTGTCAGAGGTCGAATACTCTAATAAAAACCATACTGGAGGGCAAGCAAGAGGTACAAGTACTGGGAAGATAACATCAAGAGATGGACAAACAACAATGACAGAATGTACAGTCAAGGCAAGAGACAGTGTTGATCTATTGCAGCCAACCTTCATTGTGGAGACAGTACCTGATTGAAAGATTATCATGTGTCCTGCCGATATACGTCTGCCTTCTTGATAAGGTGGACACTTGGTATCTATCCTTGTATTCTTTCAATCCAACCGGCATTTTCTCCTGTCGACCTCTAACACTAATGGTCGTGGTCCGGCCATTTGTCACAACATGGCCCAGTCTGTTCTCATAAAGTTAGTTAAATGTCCTTAAAAGGACATTGTCGTCGTGCATTAGTTTGTGATTTATGAGATGGTAAATCAGTAGTTTGCCATTGCTTTCTTAAAGTGATTGAACAAGAGGGCATGTTGTGTTAGGAAACAATCTAGCGGACAAATTGGCTGGATCTGCACCGCTGGGCAGAGTGTAGGTGCATGATAAAGTACATGTGATCAGGGCCCTTTAGGGTTGTGTAAACCGATACGGACAAATTGGCTGGATCTGCACCGCTGGGCAGAGTGTAGGTGCATGATAAAGTACATGTGATCAGGGCCCTTTAGGGTTGTGTAAACCGATACACCATCATTGCCTAGAGAGAATGGTGCGGCAGGGAGTGAGGGGCCAAAGGATCTGGCCGACACTAAGGCCAGACAGACACATAATCAGATTGCAACTGGTATTATCTGGACTCTTCACTGGTTGTTGAAATGCAATTGCACATATGGGAATGCCCCGAGTGCTGTGATGCGCATTTTTTGTTTTTTGACAATTATCTCAACTCATTGTTTGTGAGTATTAGTGAATATCATTGTGTGATGGTGTAATTGTACATGCATCTTCACACAGATTACTGCAGATTACAGATTACACACAGATTACAAACGTCCTTGACTTGGGAACAACTACTTATGAAGTCGGACATTGTTAATAGGGAAAGCTAATTCACACGCAAAATTCAGTCCAGCACTACTAGAAGTAATGTGTATGGACTACACTTGAGTACTAAAGAGAAAATACTCTAAAGGCTTCACTATCGTCAAATAGATTCTAACAAATAGAAAATAGATACTAAAATCTTCGCTTTGTCAAATAGAGGATCGCAGAGAGAAAATAGATAATAAAATCTTCACTTTGTGTCATAGGATAACAGTGAAAATAATGAAATTTTCGTCTTGTCACATAGAAGATAATAAAGAAAATAGACAATAAAATCTCCACTTTATCAAGTATAGGATGACAAAGAAAATAGATAATGAAATCTACACTTTATCAAATAGAGGATGGCAAAGAGTAAATAGATACTAAAATCTTCACTTTGTCAAATAGAGGATAACAAAGATAAAATAGATTTTTTTTTTTAAATCTTCTCTTTATCAAATAGAGGATAACAAAGAGAAAATGGATATAAAATCATCACTTTGTCAAATGGAGGATCACAAAGAGAAAATAGATAACTAAAATCTTCACCTCATCAAATAGAGAATCACAAAGAGAAAATAGGTACTAAAGTATTCACTTTACTAAATAGAGGCTAACAAAGAGATACTAAAATCTTCACTTTATCAAATAGAGGATCACAAAGTCAAAATGGTAATAAAATCATCACTTTGTCAAATAGAGGATCACAACAAGAAAATAGATATTAAAATCATTTTGCCAAATGGAGGATCACAGAGAGAAAATTTATATTAAACCCTCAATTTGCAAAGTAGAGGAACACAGAGATAAAATAGATAATAAAGTCTTCACTTTGTCAAATAGACCAAAGAGAAAATACAAAATAAAATCTTCACTTTGCCAGAGGATAACAAATAGAAAATTGATACTAAAATAAATCTTCACTTTGTGTCAAATAGAACAACAGAGAAAATAGATAGTAAAATCTTACCTTTGTCAAATAGAGGATAACAAAATACGCTGCAGATTTGTATCATAGCCCTTTCAATCTGGTTCTTATCATAGCCAACCAATGCAAGAGACCCCAGTTCTAATGTTCAATTCAATCAATCAATCATGTGCCATGCCGGAAAGCGTGGGCGGTCATGATTCGCCATTTCACTCGATCACCAGAGTCGTGGATCAGCTCAGTGTTCCTGTCTCGTCCATGCCATGTGGCCAAGCCATCCAGGTATTTTCCTCTCGGTCTTCCTCTTGGTCTGTTCCCCCTCGATCTTGCCAGCTGTCACCAAGTTCTCCAGTCCATTTCGTCTCATAACATGTCCAAAAAATTTTGACTGTCTACGTCTAATTTCTCTAATCAATCTACGATTTTCATTTGTCTCTTGTAGTACTTGGTCATTGGTTTTTCTATCTGTCCATGGTATTCTTTGCATTTTCCTCAGAAACCACATTTCTGCAGCCATCAGATGTTTTTCAGCTTGACTGCACATTGTCCAAGTTTCACATCCATACAAAAGAACAGGCTCTATGTATCCCCTCAACACTCTTTTTCTCGTTTCAATTGACATCCTTTTATTGGTCAGAATGTTTTTCATCTTGCTAAAGGCTACTTTCGCAATGGCGATTCTTGTTCTAATCTCTTCAAGGCATCTGCCATCAGATGTTATGACTGTTCCGAGATAATTGAACCGATTCACTTGTTGAAGAATATTCCCATTTACTTGTATATTACATTGTGGTACTTCGTTCTTCCTAGTGACGACCATAACCTGTGTCTTCCTACAATTTAATTCCAACCCCAGCTGCTCACTGTGTACAACCACAGCGTCTACTAATTGTTGCAGATCCTGTGCATTGTCTGCAATCAATACTGTATCATCTGCATATCTGTTATTTATGTTTCGTCCTCCAATGCTGATTCCATTTAGGTCTTCTACATTTCTGAAAATATTTTCACAGTATAAGGAAAAAAGATCTGGAGACATTACACATCCCTGCCTAACACCTCTCTTAATAGGTTGGTATTGTCCTACTTCATTATCAATTCTTATGGCAGCTTGTTGTTTCCAATATATGTTTTTTATAAGTCTAATGTCTTTCCCATCAATTTGTAGATCTGCAAGCATATCCACAATGTTGACATGTCTTACTCTATCAAAAGCCTTTGTGTAGTCAATAAAGCAAAGATGTATATCCTTGTTTACTTCTAAAGCACGTTCAATAACTGTTCGCAGCATATACACAGCATTTACTGTACCCTTTCCTTCTACAAAACCACATTGTTCTTCCCCTATTTCAGGTTGTATTTTCTTCCTCACTCTTTGCATGATAATTCGTAACAAAATCTTTGTGATGTGACTCATTATACTAATTGTTCTATGTTGATCACATTCTAAGGTTCCTGATTTCTTTGGGATTGCAATAAATACAGAATTACATAATTCAGAAGGTATATCTCCAGTATCATATAATGTGTTCAGCAGTCTAGTGACTTGCTCTAGCCCAAATTCTTCTAAAGCGTTAATCATTTCTGTTGTGATGTTATCTGCACCGGGGGCCTTGCCAGCTTTCATATGCTTAAGAACATTTTGAACCTCCATCTTTAAAATTGCTGGTCCTTCATTATTAAATCTAATAGCATACTGTTCCTCTCTGTTATCATTATACAGGTCTTTCAATGTTCAATTACGTGGCTATTAATCAACATGGCTGTCATCTTACTAAAGGTCATGTAATGAGATTGTGATGAGTTGTTAAAACTGTTTTTATTCAGGTATTTGATGTTTATGTAATATTGCCATGGTTCAGAGGAGGTTAAGCTATAAATAACATGAGCTGAACACGCTCCAGCAAGCAGGACAAAATCTCTGTAAAGTGGCATGAGTCAATACCACACATTGACACTTCTACTTTACTGGGACTTCATGGATATATTGTCTGGGTCATGCAGGAGTTTGAGATAATGAACAAGGAAATTTAGTAGCAACTAGAGTGCAACTATTGAGTGGCAAGATACAATTGCACATGCCGAAGTATTGGAAAGATCTGATGGTGTGAGTTTTATTCCATCTGTCTTCGTGGACTTAGATGGATAGGACACATTAGGAGGTTGAATGATAAGAGAATACCAAAGGACATTTATTTTGGTGAATTATAGATAGGTAAAGGATCTTGGGGTCTGCCTCTACAAGCTACAGAGATGTAAGAGGGACATGATTGATACAGGCATTGATATTGCACGTGGGAGCAAGTCACTGCTGATCGCATTGCATGGAAGGCAAAGATCACAAATGGAATAAAGCCAAAGGAGAAAACGATTGCAGATAGGTCTGTCAAATGGTGTGTGATGGTAGAAATGACCATGTGTTCACTTGCATCCATTGTAGACATTTACTGTGTAACTTGATCTGATCAGTCATATTCACTACTGCCATGAGTTGTCTTTATTTTTTAAGCACAATGTAACTATCATCTGTCAAGACAGGAAAATGCTAGTGAATGGTAGTAGTTGGGTGGGGGGGGGGGAGAGAGAAGAGAGAACACAGTAGATACGGCAAGCATTCTAAGGCTACCTATGAATGAATGCTGGTTGAAAAATAAACCGATGAAACAACGTAATTAAGAATGTTTTAACTAGATTTAAGTGTGGGTTTGTCAAAAAGGGATATTTAAGATGTGCTTACAACCAGCGAACTACAGGAATGATTAGCATCTACACCATTTGACAGGAAAAATAAACCGATGAAACAACGTAATTAAGAATGTTCTAGATTTAAGTGTGGGTTTGTCAAAAAGGGATATTTAAGATGTGCTTACAACCAGCGAACTACAGGAATGATTAGCATCTACACCATAATTCGGTGCAGGAGGTGGAGGAGCTTTGGGTTTCTGTGATGTAAATTCTTAATCATCCATAGATAAGGAAATCAAAAATATTCTGGTTAAATGAATAAGTGATCAACATGTGGTTAGTTACTTGGTAGACAGCCAGTGTACTTTCTAATATGTGGTTTTCCATTTCTTAGATTCACAACACAGATAAGGAATTCCGCATCCGTATGGACCTGGGCTGCTATTCTCCAGAGGAGGTGAAAATCACATCGGATAATGACAAAATTGTTGTCCATGCCAAACATGAAGAGAAACAGGACAACCACGGCTATGTCACACGTGAGATGTGTAGGAAGTACAAGCTACCCAATGTAAGTTTTATCAATATTTTTATTATAACAGATTTGTCATAAATGTACTGTCAGCCTAGGTTGTATATAAAGTTATCAAGTAGCCAGGTATCCAGCATCAGTTGCTTATAAATATGTCAGTTAAATGTATAAACTGATGCTGGATAGCTGATTACTTGATATTTGTAAACGACGTATGTAGGTTAGCCAGTACATGGTACATTAATCAAGCTATGTTTTTGGTTTTATTACATAACTGGCTGCCCATGTAAGAGTTCCTCAGTCATGAATTCAGTTTAACAGTTGTATCACTATTTCAACATTTGCATCAGTAGGACATCAAACACTTGAAATCTTCTTCTTTGCGTTCATCCGAAGTTTTTTCAGATGTGATTGCGGAGTGTTGTTACGCACCCTTGGGCCAACTCATCTGACTTCTACGTATGTTTTTGACCAGGTTGGTTAGCATTCCTGGGAAACAACTTGAAATGAAAACGGCTAGGTGTGACTCTCTATGAAAAAGAGAAATAACAAAACACATGTAAGTTTACATACCTTACAATGAACTTAAAACCCAGTTAATGGAAATCACAGTGGAGAAATATTAAATTAATGTTAAAGTAAAAATGTGAAAATAAGCTTAACTACAACACGTTTGTCTTGATCTTCTTCAGAAACAACACGAAACAATCTAAGTGAAATGAAATTAGATACTAAAAAGAATACTGAAAATATAAAGTTTGGATATTGAATGTTAATAGGCCTTTGTACATTCTCTGTGCACAGGAATGGTAGACAGTTCAGGTGTCGAATAGAAAATCTGAAGTCAAAACTGTGGAAACGCTGATAATTATAGGAGTGTCAGCAAATTTAAACAGCGTTTATGACCGTATTGATTCTCAAGGGTGAATGCATCCCAAAGAGTGAATCACATCTAGTTAAGATCCTCAAAGTGTGTCCAACTTTGGCGTGCAGTTGTCTAAGGTTTGCTTCCTCTAGAGATTTCATCCAAGGTTCTACCAATTTAATGTAGTTTTGACAACCTGGCTAATAATTTGTGAAAGTAAGCTAGTGAAGAATCCCTGTCACATCATGCTAATAACTTGACTATAAGCTAATAAAGGATGCCTTTCACATCAAGCTAACAACTTGACTGTTAGCTAATAAAGGATGCCTTTCACATCAAGCTATAGTCTGTCCGGAAATGAATGCTGTCATTCACGATCAATTATTTTGAAAGCCGTCTGTTGCATCGTTATGAAATTTTTCTTGCCATCTATTTACCCCCACCCAAGGAATATGTCTTTGATAGGTCCAAAAACAACTTAAATCATCGAAAGCAGATTTCTTTGATGTTTTGGTGAAAAACTAGTGATTTCTCGCTAACAACCTTGTTTTACAGTAATGGATGCACCGCCAATTCAGATGACACAAGGCGTATCCGGATTTGTATGGGAGTGGATGCAATAAAAGAAGTAGCTTAAAATTTGACAGGGTCGACTGGATTGCACTGGGTTTTTATCCCATATGGCTGTCTTTTTCCACAGCGCAGAAAGCATCGCACAAAGCACGAACTCCGTAGCTCCAGTGACGACCCTCGGGAGTCTCCGAAAGAATGCACCCATGAAATGGACACAGCCCGGAATCGAACATACAACCTTCGGAGCCTGAGTCAGACGGCTTGACCACTTAACTACGGAGACTCCCGAGAGGGGTGCAATGTGTAATATTAGTAAAGACAGAATTTACAGAGGCATGGGCTAAATAATGTGTAAATTGACAGGAAAGTAGAAGGAATATATTTCTTACCTTATTTTTCACTTCCTTCGTTTCTTCAGCTGCTGGTTAATAATTGTATACAAGTATTCATGTTACTAGGACGCATTTAGTTTTTTTATATTAACGTGAAAGCTTCCAAATAGCTGTGCGTTAATGTGCATATGGAGTGACCAGAAATGATACGGCAATTTAGTCTTTGTGTCCATTTTTAAGGATCTGTTCAGCTGTCTGTGTAGTTTGTTCACACGTACACATGGGTGACAGAGCCACTATGCGTCTTCGTGAAAGATTGTCTACTCTGCTGTTTACTGTTCAGAGACGGAACATGATTACCTGTTTTGCACTATGAAAATAGTCAGTGTCTCTGTAGTGGGCTTTCTTAACGACCAAGATGTTGGTCCTCTTTTCATTGAAGTTTATAGATTGATGCGTATGCACGTGTGTTGTCCCCTAATTTGACAACGTGTTTGCTCTCACATTTCTTGTTATGCCACAATGTTTCCACCGCAATATTACTCTTCTGTTGGTATTCAATGCGTTTAGTGTTTGTTTGTTTGTTTTTTTCAATACCAGTTGTTTCACCGCTGAGGGCTTGCGGAATTGAAAATTCATCACTGTAGAATACAAACTGTTGCCATTGACATTGTGCTGATGCTGTAATGTTTAGGACCTGCAATTCGTCTGAATAGTTGGAGCAAAATATCCCAGTAAGCGTGCACATGGATTAAGGTCTGCAATCTGCTCAGACCTTAATCTGTGTCTGACGATTCCAGTAGGTTGATGACTGCTCTCGGTTGCATAAAACTCAATCCATCCTTTCTCCAATAGTCCTCTTCCTCTTTCAACACATGGTCCTCACATTTTTTCAGTAGCGCGGACTGGATTAGTATCTTGATGTCAGACAATTTGAACATAGTATTGTCAGCTGCCACCTGTCCTTTAATTTTAGCTCACACGTTCTATAGGGTTAAAATGAGAATGGTACGGCGGAAGTTTCAAGCACCCATGACGATGCTCTTCTATCAACTTTTCGATTTGATATTTCTTGCTTTTGGGTGTCTGTTTTACAAGGGACAACAATTCTAGTTAGAAATACGTTTCTGGAAATGGTATGTTTTCTATTCGGAGCCTTATCTTTATTGCTCCCTTTGTGCTCGATGCTGTAGGTTTGGTTTGTCTTATTGGGCAACAACATTGATATCATGCATTGTCCATAATTGACACGACGGTTTATCTAGGGATGGAAGCACAGTATTCTTGAGCCAATCTCTAAATACATTACCATTCATCTTATGATGATCCCTATTGTCTGTATGCTTTGATACGAACACGAGTCCAGCGTTCTGTAGTAAGCCATTATGCGTATTACCACCATGGGCCATGACCAAAAGCTGTCTATACTACTGGGCACATATCGCTTTATCTGTCCATCCACTGATTGCCATTCTTTATCACTTGTGTGGTGCGCATTATCCACATTTCATCCAAATACACTATGCCATAATTTTCTTTGCGCATTTCCCTTATTTCACGTAGGTATCTGCTTTTCATGGCTCCTAAATGCGGTTGCTCGCAAAGAATATTTCTACCTCCCTTGTACTTTCTAAAAGTGAAGATAATGTCCTTATAATTTTCCACAAAGTTGTTTTGGATAGCTCTATGTTATAGTTCTTTCTCAACCAAACCCTAAGTTTTCTTAGTCACTATTTCTTTGGCATCCAGCATTTTTATAATGCTGGATAATCCTGGATATAAAATCCAAAATTTTTATAATTTTAGGAGTCTCTGTGGCGAAGTGGTCAAGCCTTTTGACTCGGGCTCCAAAGGTTTTGGGTTTGATTCCAGGCTGCATCCTTCGTTTCATGAGTTAAATTTTTCGGAGACTTCTGTGGGTCGTTGCTAGAGCTGCCGAGTTCGGGCTTTGTGCGATGTTTTCCGCGCTGCAGAAAGAGACCAAGCCATATGGGATAGAACCCGGTGCAATGAAGTCGACCCTGTCGACTTTTAAGCAACTTTTTAAAGCATTGTTATAATAGCCCGCCTTATGACATCTTTGTCAAAGCTGTCTACAATAACCTTTCTACCTACCGTTTGGTTATTGCGTGGTGGTTTAATTCCAGATTCTTGCACTCATTGGCAAAATGGCTTGTTTACTCAAACCCAATGCATGCACTGTTCTTTTTCGGAATTTGTAATATTATAAAAGTTTCCTGTGATAGCTTCTATAAAAAAAAATATATGTTTAACTTCATAGCGATACTTTGAAGTGTATACACAATTTTGCATTCAATCCCATTGAAAAATATTCACACATTTCAATGTTAGCGATAAGTGGTAAGATTTTTTTTTTAATAATAATAATCAGGTTTCATGAAATAACCCACATTTTGACGACACCTCTGAACACTGCCAGTTTAAACAACGCAGGGTTATTGGCATAAGGCCAATCCCATGAAACGCGTAGAATATTCAACATTGAACGCTGATTGCCTGGCTACGGTGTAATACATTTAACATTATGAACTTAATCTCTGACCTGTAAATTATATACCACATATAAACAAACATTGAAATCTGCTGTACAATCTCCGGAACAAAAAATTTTTTGTTGTGTGGACATAAGGTTATATACTAAATCTGTTTTGGTTGGTTACTGAGATATGGATTTTTATATGGAGGCAAACAAATGTGAATGCACTATAACAACTTGACTGTAAGCTAATAATGGATGCCTTTCACATCATGTGGTGTATTGGGTATATGGTGCTGATCCCATATTGTTAGACAGATTACACTTGATGGCTGTTGTTGTCAGTATCATGCTGGCCGCCTTTATTTAATTTTCTTGTTACAGATTTAAGGCTGTTTGATCGGTGACCCCCCAGGTCACTGAATGAACATCCACATTATCCACACCAATAGCTCTTAAGTTTTAAAACAAAAAGTGCGTGGGGATTCATAGCAAATTAAAACAGCTGTTTAGTAAAGAAGAGCTTGGCATATGACACAGAACCTTGAGTCAGAGAATGGAAGTGGAAGCAGTTACTGTAGCTTTCCGGCTGGTTGAATAGTTATGCATGTTGTGATTGTAACTGATTAACAAAGCATCCTGGCAAAGGTGAAGAATCAATTGCTGCATGCAGAATGGCTTGCAATAATTCAGAGGTCACGGGTTGTGAGAATTCACTGCATATTTTCTCCAGGACACTCAGGTGTGGTTGGAAATTAACAGGCAGATTGGCTGGTGCTGCATCATTAAGGGGTTATTTGATGCATAAGGCAGATGTGGTGAAGGCCTTCTGGGAGAATGTGATTAATGCAGAACAGACTATTATAGTCTGCAGATAATGCATCAGCAAGGGGTGGTCAGAGGATCTGGTTGACAGTCGTCACTGAGGTAAAGGAAGATAGACATATAATCAGATTGCAGCAGATACCATTAGTATTGGAACTCTATGCTGGCTGTTGAAGGTGAGAACTGAGGCCTTATAGGAATGCCCTGAGTGCAATGATTGTTCTCGACTCACCTCATCCACACCTAGAAGGGGAATCAAACCATGACCGCTGGGCTAGCCACTGCGCTGCTACAGCTCAAATCAGTTTCAATGTCCTGTGAATGATCAAAGGGAGAAATGGACAGTCGTCAGATAATTTAGGCGTTAAGTACCCAGTGCCTTATATATGCCCACATATGTATGTCTGTGATATTGTTTAGAGTCTGTGGTGCTGTATCTGTCTGATTCACATAGGTATATAATCTTGTGTGTTTGTAATCTATCCACACGTGTCCATGATCACATGTTTAGTTGACAGTGCTCAATGCTGTATATCTGTCTACATGTATGTCCATGATCACATGTTTAGTTGACAGTAATCAGTGCTGTATATGTTTACATGTGTCCCTTATCACATGTTTAGTTGACAGTAATCAGTGCTGTATATGTCTACATGTGTGTCCCTGATCACATATTTAGTTGACAGTACCCAGTGCTGTATATCTGTCTACATGTATGTCCATGTTCACATGTTTAGTTGACAGTACTCAATGCTGTATGTCTACATGTCTCCATGATTGCATATTTAGATTGCCTTATGTATTGTCTCCATATGTCTATGACCAGATGTTTTCTGTCTGCAGGATGTTGACCCTAAGTCTGTGACCTCGACCATGAACTCACAAGGAATACTCAGCATCAAGGTGCAGAAAAAGATGCTGGAGCCACCAAAGGAGACAGCAATCCCCATTGAGTTTAAGGGTTAGATTCTGGATACTGGTCAGCTGGTCAATACAACATTGTCCAGTACAGTCAGAATATCAATACAGGGACAACACACTTGACCAATGTAGACTTAATAAATAGTCGGCGTAGGAAAGACATCAGAATTGACTAATGTGAGCACATGATGTAGCAACTAAGTTAGATTTAGGCATGACCACAATGTGGTACGTTTGTGGACTTAATTAGGAATGAGGATCTGATGACAAACCTGAAACATAACCGAAAAGCAAGATGAATAACAGCTTCATGGTTAAATATTTAAAACTGAACTTTTAAAAAAAATTCTCCCTGTGAATTGGTCATTAATTGAACGTTATTTATTCCAGTTGTGTGTTTATTCTATTCATTAATTACAATTCAGTTTTTGTTTTGAAAAAATAGCTATTACACGTGTAATACTTCATGAATGTGATTAATAGCCTTTGTTTGCTTTCAGTATGTATTTTAGTTTATGGCCTCTTCCCCAAGTGGTTTTTTTTTTTTTTCTTTTTTCCCTCCCCTTCCAGGCAGGTGCTCTTCCCCGTTTTTTTTTTTTCCTACCTTTCCAGGAAGGTGTTTCATGGCTGCATATTGTATCATTTTCCATGACTACAGTTTCATCATATCTTCTCCCTCCCTTACCTCAGGAGGCCTCTTCCACTGCTCTTTAAACTACTGAACTTAGTTTTCTGTTGGGGGATGCATATTATTTGGTACATTTAATGAAAAATGTCCTCCCACAAACTTTCAGGACGTGAGTTGGACATATATAACATATTATATATAACTAGCTGACCCGGCCCGGCTTTGCCCAGACTCTGGTGGGGATCTATCTGCCTGCCTGCCTGTCTGTCTGTCCCTCCCTCTTGCTTCCCGTTGCTCGTCTGTTTCTGATAGACTGATAGGTAAACAGATAGAGAGAGGGGTAGGCAGGCAGGCAGGCAGACATATAGATAGATATATATAATAGACGGATAGGTAGACAGACCGAAAGAGGGGTAGGTATGTAATGAAAACTGTTTTTAATCACCTAAATGACTGTAGATAACTTCTGTAAACATACAAAGATGAGTTGTTATTGACATTGCCGTGTGACGATTCTGTGTAGTCACGTCCTTTTCCTAGCGTTGTGGTTCAGGGATTCTTTGATCTCTTCTATTTACGTCTATCATCTATCTATATATCTGTCTGTCTGTCCCTCCCTCTCTGTCTGTCTGTCTAATCATTTATTGGTTGCAGTTAAAACAACCTTAGATAAACGAAGACCAACTTACAAAAAGCATTAGAAAGAGCACTTGAAAGATCTTTACATCTTCCCCCAACAATTAACTTGGGTAAATGGAGCGGCGGCAGCAGCAGCAGAAGAAGAAAGAGGAATTATGAGGGAGAGGAGGATTATAACGCATATGCCTGTAGACTTAATAATGGCTGAAGTTGTTCCATGTCTTCTTAGAGTTGGCGACAGTGTAAAGAAATATAAAATCTTCAAACTTGATAGAGATAAGGTAACTATTATTAATAACCAACATTACTGTAGATAACTTAAGCATAAAAAGATGAGTTACATTGTTATGCATTATGAATTATTTTTATGAAAACTTTGAAAATGCCTTAAAGATTATATCATTATTATAACTCATATGCCTGTAAATAACTATAGACAAAGAGTTTATATCTTTGAAAACGATGCAACAATATGACTATAAGGTATACAGAAAAGTTATTAAAAGTTATGCCCCTTGAAATTTTTCTAGAGTTGTTATATAAATTATAATGAAAAATTAAATAATATTAAGTGCCGATTTCACACTAAAAAAAAGACAGTTGGCAGCGCGAGAATGAGAGGAAGACGTGTAGAAAATTTCATCTCAATCGGATGGACCGTTTGCGAACGCATAAAGGACACATACACATACATACATCCTTTTTATATATAAGATTGTAGAACTAATCGTATACAGAGAAGCAAATGACAGCAAAAAGGTATAAATGGAAAGGTAAACAGCTGGTTAGTAACAAAACGAAAAAATAGTTATTACAATATGAAGTGACCGTTAGGATTGGTCAGTCAATGACCGATACCTTCATCAGGTGGGTCACCAGTAGAAGCAGCAGACTAACATTTCCATCAGAAAACCTACCTGTGATGGATATGTAGTCAGTTTTATTTCCCTTTGGATTGCATAGTTGGGAAAGAACTCTAACCACTTATTCTGTCAGGTTTGTTCCCTCCAGCACGTTAAAAAATAATTTATTGTTGTAATGTCCCAAAATGCTTACAGCTTCTGTTGCATGATACGTCTTTGTTTACATATAAATGTTTGTATTAATACAATTATCCATGTTGCTTTGTTTGCATTGGAATGCAAATTTCCAAAGATTGTTTGGAAATATTTATAAAATGTCAGTTATTCCGCTATGTACGTCGGACATATCCACATAGCTGTGGTGACAGTTCTTTTGATTGTTTTCACTACAGTTAGTGAAAGTGTTTTGTTTTGCCTGATCTTTTCTTAAGGCTCAAGGATCTTATATTTTTGCCCTTGTCTGTAGTTGAACGATGTCTGTTTGGTTTTTTTTTTCTACAAGTTGCGTTAAATTTTTGGGGAGTTCCAGTTTTTACTCTTTTGTCAAGGTTCTTTGGTATTGCCAGTAAGATGCCTTGCCTATGTAGAATATCTCTGTAATGAATCCGTCCGCACCTGAGTCTTGACTGAAGCTGTACAACCAGGAATGTTACTGTTGTAGGCAAGAAGAAACCAGATTACATTTGCTTCAGATGCATAAAAATCTACAGATTTGTCTCTCTATCTGGTGGCATTGATTGAACCATTCTGCTTTATCTTATCTAGTGGCTTTGAATGAACCACTCCTTTCTGTAAGGTGGCATTTATTGAACCACTCTGCTTTGTCTTTACAGTGACACTGATTGAACTATTCTACTTTGTCTCTCTATACAGTGACACAGTGATTAGTATACTTGCTTGCCAAGACTGGTCTGAGGACAGTCACCAATAGTTGCAGGTATATTTTCCCACCAGCATGAGACCAGTCTGGGAAGAAAAGGTAAAGACTGACCACCTCATTCTGTAAACTGGAATGTGCAAAGGTATGTGCCATGAGACTCTTCACTTGTGATGGCATAAAGGTGAAGGTATCCCTTAGCAGATACTGTCACTGTGGTGTGCAGTATTAGACATGACAGAACAATTGAGGTCATGACATGTGATGTGGCCCCTTTCCCTTCCTTGTCACCTGCCTAGAAACTGATTTCTCATAATCCATATTTGCAGCAGGGTCGACTCCACAATCTTACTGGTCAGGGACGGAATCATTCCACCTGTTGGGGATTGAGCCAAGACCACCTTTAGACAGGCGATTACAGTATTCCATCATGGCTCCTCTGTTGTGCTTAGCTAATGACAGGGGCTAGTTTGTATGTGCAAGGTCACATATCACATTCACACAAAGAACAAATACTTTTTGCATGCAAGTTTCCATGGGAAAGTTTTGGTTTTTGTTTGTCAGTTCATGGGTTGGCTACCCCCAGGTACAGCAGCCAGTTTGTAAATACTGTTATTTGTCACAATAAAGAAATAGTAAATAAAAATTGTATTGGCGTGTGTGAGAAAGAACTAGTATTGTGCTCATTGTAAGTTTTGCGCTTTTCTTTCCTTCCTTATAAATGGTAAACACATTAAAAGTGGAACAAACGGGAGTCTTGACAACACATCATTCGAGGCTAACTGGGAATAATATAAAAGATTATTTGGGAAATGTTTGCTTGTTGGGGTGTTAATTGCCTTCCATATACCCTTACTATTTGTTTTATCCATAGCAAGATTATATGGAAGACAATTGACACCTTGACAAACAAATATAACTTCTTAAATTCATTATCAAATTATATTACATTTGACCAATTCAGTCATATATTTCAAACTGACGAAGACCAGTTGAAGGCTTCAATACCAAATTATTCTTGCAACTTATTACTGTCATTTTGCGAGAGTAGATGCTCCAGGGATATTCTTTCCGACATGCCGTTTACTTATGTCTCTCCCCCCCCCCCCCCCCCCCTTTCGCCTCGCATATCCTATTTACAGGACATCGCTGTCGACACCAGCATTTTACCGCTGTTTTGTCAAGATTACGCTCTTGCCAGCCGGCACTTACCTCAGTAACCTAACAAAACAAAAACAAAAACTCGGGATTAGACGGAATCGACCAATCGGATTCTCCATTGTTCTGCGCCACTGATCTGTGTGTCACTGACTGGCAACTTTCCACCTTGACAGACGATAGTTTGTAAAGTGGTGTTGCACCTCTCCATAAAACAAAGCCTGGGCTGAGTTTAGAGACCATGCGTTGCCCATGAATTTGATAGAGAAATTGGACGTAGTCAAAATTTTGGGCATGTTATGAGAAGAGATAAATTGGAGAACTTGGTGACAACTGGCAAGATCAGGGGGACAGAAGTACCTGGGTGACTTGACCATGTGACATAGTCGAGACCGGAATCTGAGCTAATCTACGACTGTTGGAAGGGGGAGTGGAATGACATTCTGGACATATGTGGGCCCCCCCCCCCCCCCCCCAAAAAAAAAAATTTGAGAACCGTGTCATGAATCGGCATGACACATACGGGCTGACTGAGATTAAACCTAGATTTTGTCATTCGGCTGGCTTTTGTTTCAACGCAGTGTCGGGGGAAGCGACTTGCCAACTGGCATGAGCCATCATACTCCCTATATTATAGAACAACCAGAGAAATGAAGAGCATTGTTCAACAGTCTTCCAAAAACGGCATGCTATAGGTGTCAGATTTGAATACTCTAATATGGACAAAAACGAAATATTTAAACAAATTATGAACGTAACGAAGAAGCAGTAGATAATTGTAACAAGAAGATATAAATATGAAGTCGGGAATTTATCATGAAAAGAATATGGACATAATCGGCATTATATTCAAAAACGACAACAAATCAGCTGGCTTCCTCAAGTAAGCAGAAGGGTTTGATGTGGTTCCCGTGAACAATGGATTCGTGACCCAGTCTGAGGTTATGACTACAACCATGTATGAAGTACACACCATAGATATCACCGGATGTTTATTCTTGATGCCTAAAGATATAATGGGAAGGAGGGACAAACGCAAGCAGCCATCACTTCCTTGTGTGTATATCGCATTTCTTCTACGTAAATATCACATTTCTTTTGTGAATCCTATACCAATTTCTCGTGAATGCAAAAATCATCAAGTGCCTTGCCATCTGGTGTTGGCTTCCATGTCCCTCCACAGATCTCGGTTTTTGGTGTTGTGGATCAAGTCTGCTGATGATATTCCTCCGTGCCTCTGTCTCAGTCCACCCAGCATCATATCTCTTGGTCTGTTTCAGCCTCTAATTACGGTAATCTTTCCTGTCATCGCGGTGTTCTCCAATGCCGCTCTTCTCATCACATAACCAATGTGTTTGTTTCACTTTCATTGTTGAATGTAATGTTTCATTAGCCTCTTTCACGCAGTCGTTATTTACCTTGGCAATCCAAGGAATTCGCAACATTCGACTCAGGAACCACATCACTATTGCTTTCAAGTTCTACTTGTTCATTTACATTCCATGATTTACTGCCATACAGCAAAACAGGTTCTATGTAGCATGTCAGCACTTTCTTTCTAGTTCTCAATCAAAGTGATTTATTGCATTAGGTACTCTTCATTTTCTGAAATGCAGTTTTTGCTTGCACTATTCTGTTCTCAATATGTTGTGTATCATCCATCTGATGTTATAATTGCCCCTAGTTATTTAAACTTATCTACCTTATTCTTTGATATCTACTGTTTACTTGATAGTCACCATTATTTGATGTGGATATTTTCGAGATGTCTTGACGGGGAACCAGCATTTATGTTCCCAAGACTTTAAACCGCAGGGCGGCTTGACGAAAGCGTCTCACAAAGCATGAACTCCGTAGCTCCAGCGACGACCACAAGGAATCTGATAAAATTGAACTCGTGAACCGAATAATGTACTCCGGAAACGAACCCACAACCTTTGAATCACGAGGCGGGTAGCAAAATCTTTTGGCCACGGAGACTCCAGATTAACTACTTAGAACATCCTTCTAGTTTAGAACATGAGAGCAGACGCACGTTTATATCGGCAACACCCTCTCGTCATCTTAACACTGTGCATCCTGGCCATACACTAGCCAGACTGAAGGATAGATCTGGCTTTCCCTATTACTAGTGCCCCTCGCCATCAGGCGAACCTACTCAGACATCAGAGGTATTTGTAGCAGGGTCGACGAGTCAACAGTTTGGTCCAACTGACCGGTGTAGGGGTTGAACATGCTACCTCGGCATCAGCACAATGGATGTTTAACTGAATCATTGACAAGGGGTGATTAATCGTCTTCAGCGACTTCCCATATCTGACATGGGGTTCTATACAGTAGTTTTCCTTAATCAAACTCCCTGAAATTGAATATATAATAAACATGTCTGCTACCATATTACATACTTTTAAGTTATATCTATGACGCCACAATTACGTCCCATTTTTCGCCTTCCATTTTTGTGTGGTCCATACCTACGTTTTTTGTTTGGCATTGAATCTATTAAGAACGAACGCACTTATCCTTATCTAATCGGTCATGCTGACCTTCTTTCCCTCCATTCAAACCGGAAGTTGTTAGCCACTGGTGGAGGGGTGGGGTGCGCGTGTGATCAGATGTAAACTAAGAGTGGAGCAACAATGACCGACCTTGACGTAATTATAAAAGAAAAAATACAATAATGTGATGTACGGGTAAACGGGGTTATTCTTTAACACAGTGGTTCTCAACCGGTGGGGAATTTTTCCCCTGGGGGGGGGGGGGGGGGGGGGAATGTAGATTATTTCAAGATCGCGTTAATACAAGAACCGATTACTTGATATTATTTTTCCCTCCATACTTTAAGGTTCTTTACTCCTCGTCCTTCTGATATTCGTCTTATAACGTAAGCAGACCCACAAATCACGCTTTATGTAGACGTCTAAACTTGTTCTGGTATGTGTAATTAAAATTAGCTTCCATTTTTACGTATACTATGTAGGGGCAGTGTGGAGGAGGGGGACATTTATAGGGAGGAAATGCGAAAAGGGGAGGGGGGAGATGGCATTCTCAACATATGGTCAAGGGGGGCATGGGCCAAAAAGTTGAGAACCACTGCTTTAACAAGTGAATCGGTACAACTTTATCGGAACAGACATAACATCTGATAGGAGGTACCTTGAAGAGATTAGAACAAGAATCGATATGGCAAAGGTAGCCTTTTGCGAGATGGAAAACATAGGCCAATAACAAGATGTCAACTGCAACAAGAAAGTGATTGTTGAAGTGCAACATAAACTTATACTTTTGTGTGGATGTGGAAAGTGGACAACGACCAAATAGCTGAAAAACATCTAATGGCAGTGGAAATGTGGTTTATGAGCAACATGCAAAGTATACCGTGGACAGACAGAAAAAAAAATAATGGTCAAGTCCTACAAGAAGCAAATGAAAACCGTAAACTGATTAGAGAAATTGGGCGTTACTGTTGTGGTATATTAAAATAGAAATGGGAGATCGCTGTCCCAAATTATCAGTGGACCTCTATTATAGGAAAACTAGGAATTGGCTCGTGAGATTCCCAAATGATAAAATAGGTTTTCCTGATAGGAGCTCACGCAGGAGAGCCCAGGGAAGTCACTGCTTTAAAGAGAAAGTAAGATCACACTAATTAGAGGGCAAGCGAGTTGTATCCCTGCCACCGGCTCTCTCTTGTTGGATCTGGTAGTTAAGTGAAGTAACTCTTATCACTTTAATATTAATTAAAGGAAGTCACATATAACACTAATGAAATTACAGAACACCGTAGGAGACGTTTACATTAATGTAATAAAAGAAACGGATTGGGGGTATGCACCATGGGCAATACAATTTTCGGCACTCTTCCGACAGACGGGTCTAAATAGTTCTGCAGTGAATAATTTTATATAACTAACACTAACCCTAATCACTTATTCACTGCAGAACTATTTAGACCCGTCTGTCGGAAGAGTGCCCAATTTTCATAAATATTACACACTTGATATCTTTATGCCTAATTATCTAACAAATATTACTATCCCAATGTCTGATCGTTGATACCAAAAATTCAAACATCCAACACAATTATAGCACACTTAACTACATATAACTGTTTGTATGTCTCTAGTTAAGATAAACAATGTTTATAAATGTTTATTTCCTGGACGAATCTGGCACTAGTTGATCTTGACACTGGGTATTCTATGGTTCATGATTCCTCGTAGAATGATCTCTGTAGGTATCAATATAGACTAATTGAAGGTGAGTAAAGGTTGTTGTTTACTTGTTGAATAGTTGTTACGTAGTTGTTTCATAGTTTAAGAGTTGTTGCGTAGTTGTTTATTAGTTGTTGGCCGCTGGACTTAAATGAGGATACATGGGGTGGTAATGCAACTTAGCTTCATCCTTGTGTGGCTGAGTGGCAAATATAAGGACGCAGATTTCCTCCTTCACTGAGGAATCTCCCCACTTCGGCCAGGGATGATTTCCCTTCTTGGCATCATCACTTGTACCAACAGACCACCTCCCATATCTGTTGTAACATAATGGACAATATAATTGTACCCCTCCTTACAAAATAATTAGAAAACTCCACCTTCTCAAAAAGTGTGGAACAAACACCCTTATAATACTACTACATAGAGATAAATCAGCCAGACCTTTGTCTACTGTCTATAGTGTCATTTACGTGAGTGGATTTAACCAATGTCCTACATGACATAGGCATACCTCTAGCATGTTTGCAATGCACGTCTGACTCTTGTGTGCACCGAGCAATCATACTCATTAATATAATGATTCGCTCAGTGGTCAATGTCTACTTATCGGACTCTGATTAAGAGTGACATCTCACTCTGGTCATTATGCATATGTCCTTTCCTCAGGATAGGGGGTAACATAAAATCATCACACACTCAATGTATATAATGGTCCAGATAATACGTATATATCATATAACATGCATGCGTATTTAGACACACATAAAAATGACATTTAGATAATCACAAAGAAAGATTATCCTGATACATTCTCTCGTCAATCCTAGGATAAGAAACATAAGACAATCCAAGGATAGTCTACAAGACATTTACAGTGTCTACAAATTATGGCATTTTCCCATAATAAAATGGAGATATTCCATGATGCATTTCAGAATAGGTCTCTTAGTTAGTCCTAAGTCACTAATCACTATCATGACATGAAGACTGATATTAAACTGAGGCACTCTTCCGAATTCCGGTCCCAAGTAGTTCTGCAGTGAATAATTTTCTATAACTAACCCTAACCCTAACCCTAATCACTTATTCACTGCAGAACTATTTGGGACCGGAATTCGGAAGAGTGCCTTAAACTGACGTTCCCTCGACACAAACAGGTTAGCTTTACAAGCATTTCTCACCTCTTTGTCTCCAGAGATTCGGTAATATTATCCACTGAAAAAATCATATCCTGTTAGAATCACTTTTACTGGAGGACTACACTTAAAATGAATTCGCTACTCCTTATATAAAATCTATTATTCCCCCCTGCCACGTTAATTGTGCACTTAGTCTACACTATGAGGTCGGATAAACATGGTTATTCGGACATCCTTTATGTAAGGTAAATATCCGCGGACCTTCTCTTATTAGTTTGACGTATTTAGTCTGCATTCCATCGCAGCACTATCTGCCGTAAAATAATACTTCATTTGGGCTAATGACAACAAACTTTGGAATACTGGGCGTAATCTGTTATTCCAATTAATAAATCGCCGGTCGTTGTATTTACTGGGCGCTGTGAATTTCCAGACGTATGTAGTATGTGTTTTCACAATCATTGCATTGGTAATATCAACAGGCGTTGTCAACCATGTATTGAAAATATACTGTGCCTTTTCGACGGTTCTCAAGCTGTAGTTATGGGGAAATTGAAAATGTCACAACTGTTACAATTTTTTTTTTTTTTTGTGGCACGTTTGAGAAGAAATAAATGGGAGAACCTGGTGACAATTGGCAAGATTGAGGGGGAGGGGGACAAGGGGAGGGCAGAGAAGTAAATATCTGGATGGCTTAGCCACATGGCATGGTCGAGACAAGAACACAAGAGCTGATCCACGACCATTGTGTCATGTGAGATGACGAAACATGACCACCCACGCTTATTTGCATGGCACATGATGATGATGCTATAAACTGCCTTAAACATTGATGCAAAAATGATAAATTACAGCTGCGAACAAGCAAAAACAGCATTCTATCAATTGAAGAACGTTTTGTGCAATAAGTCACTGTCCTTGAAAGTTAGAAAAAGAGTTCTTGTGTGTTACATAGAACCAGTTTTAACATACGGTTGCGAATCCTGGACAATTAGTAAATAGGCGGGGGGAGGGGGTCAATTGAAGTCTTGGAGATGTGGTTTTATAGAAAAATGCTGAAAATTTGTTGGACAGCCAAAATGAGCCATCAGGACGTTTTAAGGGAAGCTGAGTCGCAAAGACAACTTATCACAGACATCAGAAGGAGGCAGTCATCGTTTTTGGCCACGTCTCCGTGACTAAGGGCTTGCGAACGCGGTTTGTGAGCCCGTATACCCGGGTTCGAAACACAGTGGCGCTGGGTTTTTTTCGAAAAAGATATAGGTGCCGGTCGTTCAGAAATCAATGGCAAACTACTGAACGTATAATTTGCCCAGGAATCACGAACAGTGAAAATGCTGGGGTTGACTGCTACGTCCTGTGAAGGACATGTAACTAAAAAAAAATGAGAAGACAAATATTGGAACAAATTGTGACAGCAGGAAAGATTTGCGGAAAGAGAGATAGAGGGAGACAGCGCGAGAAGATACTTGACAATCTTGAGTCATGGCACGTGAGGAAGTCAACACACGAATTGACCCATATGTCGGAGGTCGTAATTTGTGGAGAGGCATGATCGCCCACGCCAGCCAACAAGGCACTTGATGATGATGATGTGTTTTTCCTACCAGGGTTGCCAGTTGTCACTAAGTTGTCAAGTTGATTTATCTTTCTAACGTGTCAAATGAGTGGGGGGGGGGGGGAATGTTGCCTGTCTACCGCCTGTGAGTGTCTTGTTCACAGTTGTTATTTATCTTTTCTGCGTCAATGTTTAGGGCTTGTGTTTTTTTTTTTTTTTAGCAGACTAAGCTAAATTTTCCTTAGTGAACAAGTGCATTCATTTGTTTCACTGAGCAGACTCAGTATTGAAAACAGATGTGTGTTTTGTACATTGGGTATTGATCGGCGGTCGTAGAAATGTAGGAAAGACATAGAGATGACTTACTTGGCTTTATATATAAATTAAAATCTATAAGTATTCGATCATAAATTTCCTCTACATCAACAAGTGCCAATCAGTACCTGTTAATTAATTTCATCTAAGTTTTGTTAGGAAATTACTTTAACTTCGCTTCGTGAAAACACCTGGCATTGAGGGTTTCAGTTGGAAGGCAGAAGTCTAGGACAAATAACGGCGCCATTATCATTTGGTGGTCGTTTCTAGATTATTTGAGACTGCATCGCTAGTGAACGAAATATTACATTCTTTTCATAGCGCCCATTAAATAGTTTGCAGGAATGTTCGCAGTTTCGCCACGATTTTTACCCTACGACATTGATGATCTTCTGCGGCTGGCAGATGAACTGACGGAGAGATACCCGACCGGTCGACGACAAACGTCCGGCGACGGTTACAACTTGACTCCCGCCACCTCGCGTCTTGCTCTGGCCCGGCCTGGGGATTCAGAGGTAAGTGCAGAAACAAGAATAAGCTTTACAGAAGTGGTTTAGATATGATGTGTGTATGTTTGTGAACACCCTGTCTCTTGTGTCTACAACTGAGGTGTCCGTCTCATGACCTTGATCAGTTCGTTTATCGTTATCTTACGAGATCATGTAGAATAGAAGGCCAGTATACTAAACTAAAACTAAAACGGCGTTGGCCATCTTGGTTGACCACCTTACAATTCCCGTTTCTGCTCCAAAATTGCCCACAAATGATGACTGTAAGCTAATTTTCAATCTATTTGCTGTTTTCATCACGCCATTATAATATTTGCTATTCCACTGAAAACATATCTGCTACAATCAGATATCGCTCGGCTTGTGCATGTTTCACATATAGCATTTTACTATTTTTTGTCTAATTGTAATGGCAGTTTTCTGTTAGTATGTTTTTGTCTTTTTCATCTTACAAAAATGCACCATTGCCATGGTGGTTACCTTCATGCTTGACAGCAATTTCAGGATCAGGTGAGTGCCCTGCTGGACTCAGGTGCAGAGTTGTACACTTAAACTGGTAGGTACTCGCTCCCTTCCTGTAGCTAGTGACAGGCGTAGCCAGAAAATGGTGTAGCTTGAGACAGGCATAGCTGGAAAATGGTGTAGCTTGATTCAGATGTAGCTGGAAAATTGTGTAGCTAGAGACAGGCGTAAATGGACAGTTGTGTAACTAGAGACAGTTGTAACTAGAGACAGTTGTAGCCGGAAACTGGTGTAGCTAGAGACAGTTGTAGCCGGAAACTGGTGTAGCTAGAGACAGGTGTAGCCTGAAAATGGTGTAGCTAGAAAATGGTGTAACTAGAGACAGGTGTAGCCAGAAACTGGTGTAACTAGAGACAGGTGTAGCCTGAAAATGGTGTAACTAGAGACAGGTGTAGCCTGAAAATGGTGTAGCTAGAAAATGGTGTAACTAGAGACAGTTGTAGCCGGAAACTGTTGTAGCTAGAAAATGGTGTAACTAGAGACAGGTGTAGCCAGAAACTGGTGTAACTAGAGACAGGTGTAGCCTGAAAATGGTGTAACTAGAGACAGGTGTAGCCTGAAAATGGTGTAGCTAGAAAATGGTGTAACTAGAGACAGTTGTAGCCGGAAACTGTTGTAGCTAGAAAATGGTGTAACTAGAGACAGGTGTAGCCAGAAACTGGTGTAACTAGAGACAGGTGTAGCCTGAAAATGGTGTAACTAGAGACAGGTGTAGCCTGAAAATGGTGTAGCTAGAAAATGGTGTAACTAGAGACAGTTGTAGCCGGAAACTGGTGTAGCTAGAAAATGGTGTAACTAGAGACAGGTGTAGCCAGAAACTGGTGTAACTAGAGACAGGTGTAGCCAGAAAATGGTGTAACTAGAGACAGGTGTAGCCGGAAACTGGTGTAGCTAGAGACAGTTGTAGCCGGAAACTGGTGTAGCTAGAGACAGTTGTAGCCGGAAACTGGTGTAGCTAGAAACTGGTGTATCTAGAGACAGTTGTAGCAGGAAACTGGTGTAGCTAGAAACTGGTGTAACTAGAGACAGGTGTAGCCAGAAAATGGTGTAACTAGAGACAGTTGTAGCCAGAAACTGGTGTAGCTAGAGACAGTTGTAGCCGGAAACTGGTGTAGCTAGAGACAGTTGTAGCCGGAAACTGGTGTAGCTAGAAACTGGTGTAACTAGAGACAGTTGTAGCCGGAAACTGGTGTAGCTAGAAACTGGTGTATCTAGAGACAGTTGTAGCCGGAAACTGGTGTAGCTAGAGACAGTTGTAGCCGGAAACTGGTGTAGCTAGAGACAGTTGTAGCCGGAAACTGGTGTAGCTAGAGACAGTTGTAGCCGGAAACTGGTGTAGCTAGAGACAGGTGTAGCCTGAAAATGGTGTAACTAGAGACAGGTGTAGCCTGAAAATGGTGTAACTAGATACAGGTGTAGCTAGAAACTGGTGTAACTAGAGACAGGTGTAGCCAGAAAATGGTGTAACTAGAGACAGGTGTAGCCTGAAAATGGTGTAACTAGATACAGGTGTAGCTGGAAAATGGTGTAACTAGATACAGGTGTAGCTGGAAAATGGTGTAACTAGATACAGGTGTAGCTGGAAAATGGTGTATCTAGATACAGGTGTAGCTGGAAAATGGTGTAGCTAGATACAGGTGTAGCCAGAAAATGGTGTAACTAGATACAGGTATAGCCAGAAAATGGTGTAACTAGATACAGGTATAGCCAGAAAATGGTGTAACTAGATACAGGTATAGCCAGAAAATGGTGTAACTAGATACAGGTGTAGCTGGAAAATGGTGTAGCTAGATACAGGTGTAGCTGGAAAATGGTGTATCTAGATACAGGTGTAGCTAGAGAGTGGTGTAGCCAAGAATGTTGACTGTTCTTTCTAATGATTGTACTGTGATTTTTGTGCCTTGGCCTTATCTGAGTATTTATTCCTTGTCAATTTTCCTAGTCCTTTTTAAACTAGAATATAACACTTGCTAATAAGATTAATATAAATGCCAGAGAAAATACACGTAGATAAAGGTAAACATAATTCAGAAGCCAGTGCCTCTTTCTCAGAAGCCAGAAAATTGTTTGTGTGTGGCAAAACGATTGAAGATTCAGCTGCCTGATAAATATTTCCATGCACTATGGTTAAACGGCACCTGTATTTTTCTACCTCTGGCGTCTTGTTTCTAAGGTTTTCTAAAGCGTTGGCTGCTTCAATTCTCACTTGAGGATGGCTAGCATGGACAATCATGACCCAAGCAAAAAGTAATTACAAGTCCACATATTTCTATGACTTGGAAATTCAGGGACAAATAGCATAATATATTGATGACAATATCTGGACATATATAATAATATATTGTGGTTTCTAGCTTGTTGAATGTCAGTTAATATTCACTTAAAATATGTGTGGCCTGGTTACTATTAATTCCTGAATGGCTCAGTTATTAGAGGTTAAAGTTTTGTTGCTGTTGTTATCAGTTCACAACCAAGTCGGTGATTGTTTAGCTACACAGGCTTGTGAAATAGGCACCTGAATTTATCTGAATTGGGAAAGAGGGAGAAAAGTGTCCATGTGATCTTATGTAACCTTCATTATTTCACATTTCTGTGATATCATCTGCTAGTGCAGTGGATCTCAACCTTTTTTGGCCCATGTCCCCCTTTACCATATGTTCAGAACGTTATTTCCCCCCTTTCGAATTTCTTCCCTATAAATCCCCCCCCCCCCACCCTTACACAGTATACTTAAAAATGGAAGCTAAATTTAATAACACATACTTGAACAAGTCTAGACATCTACATAAAACTTTATTTTCGGGTCTACTTACGTTATAAAACAAACTTCATTAGGGCGAGAAGTACAGAACCGTAAAATATAGAGGGAAAAACAATATCAAGTAACTGGTTCTTGTATTAATGTGATCTTGAAATAATCTTAATTTCTCTCCCCCCCCCCCCTCCTCCGAAACCCTAAAATTCCCCACTGGGGGGAATTCCCCACCGGTTGAGAACCCCTGTGCTAGTGGGTTACAGCCATGGTGCCAGTTTGCCTAATGGCAAGTGGGTTCTATGACCTTAAGCGTAGTCCATACATGTCCTTCTACTTCTAGTGCAATGGCCTGATTTTGTGTGTGTGGATTAGCTTTCCTTATTACCATTGTACCATGCCATCTGGAGAACCCACTCTGAATTCAGGGGTACTTATAATGTACGTCACCAAGTCAAGGATGAGAAGTCAACATTTTAGTCCAACTGACCACTGTAGGAGTTGAACTCGTTACCTTGACGTCAGCAAACCAGAAGTTCAAGAGCTAGTGCTCTTATCCATTTGGCCTGGCTGCCCACCCGTGGACCCCTCATGAAGTGGGCTGCCTTAAATATTAGACAGTATGTTCAAAATGTGAATGTCCTTTTAATAGTTGTGTCACCTGGCATCAAATATTTTAAAACTCAGACTGCCATTGGTGGCTTAGCGTGATCTACTACAAGGGTCTTAACTCACATGGTTCTCGGAAGGAAGCCACAATTTGAAGATTCTGAAAAAATGATCATGTTTTTTTTTTAAACACTGATATTTTATTGGGTTTGTTTATTTGTTGATTTTCTGTGATTTTTTCAAATAGATTGAGGATTAATGTTTCTAATTTACTTCTCCATATTTAGATGTAAAGTCATATTTTGCATCTGTATTCACTCTGAGCTTAGTTTATCTTCTCTCCTTTTCAGAAAGACTTTATTTATTGTATATAAACCCCCCAGGAAGGTTAACCCGGTCAACAAATGCCCGCTGAAGTCGGATGTGTCGGCCTAATGGCACAAAAACGCAGCTCTGCTCTAAACAGGCACAACGTAATCACGTCCGAAAAAAAAACTCTGGATGAACGCAGAAGTAGTAGATAAACTAAACACATAAACTAGACAAGAGTTCCATGTGGGAAGCAAAGGAGAAGAATAGTCAGCCACACAGAACTGGTATAATCAGTCACTATATACTGAGGGAGATACTGAGGAGGAAATCTAAGCCCTTATGGACTAATAGTTTGATGTGCAATGAGGATATGTTGGCTGACTAACTGACTGACTAACTAACTGACTAACTAAACTAATCGCATGATTCTGTACTTATAGATGTGTGCAATCTGCTTTATGCCTGTCTTTTATTGTCAGATGCTCCATGGAGGGAGCACTCATTGACATGTCACTGACAATTCAATTTTCCAACTTGCTGTAGTATAGTTAGCATGTTTTGCGTAGGGGTTATAAATGTAGTTTCTTCTTTCCAGAATACCTAGCTTCAAAGTCAACCACAGGCGATTTGAGAGCAGATAGTTTTGCATTGATGTTCATAATGGTTGAGCATCAGCCATTTGGAAAACAATGGCAAACTGCTGAATGTAAAATTGTCTAGAAAATCACAAACAGCTAAAAAATTCTGGAGTTAATTGCAATGTCCTACAGAGGACATGCAAGTAACTTAAATGTACTTGAGGTAATTGACAGATGAGTTTTTTCATCATGATCTTGGTAATTCATGCAGGGAAGCAATCACTTAGGTATAATTGATGATGTGTGATGTATTAGCAGCTGCCTGTATAAGCCAGCTACCACTTTCAGCCTGCAGACAAGGGAAATTAAAGCTACAGAGTTTGAGGAAGACCAGGACCAAATGCATACAACAAATATGGAGCACACATCTTTGTGCTTATGGACAAGATAGACTGAACAAAATTATTTTAAGGTTAAGTTTTAAAAAAAGTACATAAATAATTATAGTTAAAGTACAGAATTTCTCGATGCTAGGCTATTTTGCTAAGCTGCAGGTGTTATATTGTCACGCCTTGTAACTATAATGTAAAGACAAACAAAACTTAATGGGGCATTTGATAGTCAATTACATATCCTTTATAGAATATCGCAGTCAACCCCAACATTTTTTGGCTGTCTGGGATTTCTTGGCAAGTTTACTTTCAGTAGTTTACCATTGCTTTCTGAACAGCCGACACTCATACCATTGTATGAAAATGAATGCAAGGCAATCTGCTTCCAAATCGACTGGAGCTGTGTTTCAAACGTGGTGTGAGGGATTACAAATGGCGTCCGAAACTCCTTCGCCACAGAGCAAGCAAAATGAGAGAAATTAGACATGTACATTAGGCAGGAGAGACAGAGGAAGACAGAAAGATGTATGCGGAAAGCTTAAACAGATGGGCAACAAATAATAATAAAATTAACACCAGCTTCATCAAAATGTGAGATGGCAGTGAGAATTGGAGAGTCACGATCACAGATGTCTGCTCCACACCAGGCATTTGCAGAAGAAGACAGGCTACTTTATCCTGACAGGCTAAAATAACACTTCTAATGAAGAAATTCTACATTATCCAGACAGACTAAACACTTCTAATGAAGAAAGGCTATCTGATCCAAACAAATTAAACAGCAAGCTAAACAATTCTAATTGCCATTTGAGAATTATATTTGGTGGAGTCTTCCAACTTCTCACTCTAAAAACTAAATATTTGGTTCATGCTTATGGGAATTTGTAAATCACTTAATGAGAGGAGAACTCTGTAAGGTTTATAGATCCTCCTGTTTTCTGCACGAATGTTGGATATGTGCATTGAAATATGTTTTTCTTTTGCCCATTATCACCAATTGGAGTATAGGCTATCACCCAGCTCGCAACCTCATGGCTCGTGCCATGTCCTCCCCATATTATTTGTCTCTAATTCTCTTCTTCATGTAGTGTAGGTCCTCCTCTAATTTGTTGGCCCTGTGGGCTATAGACAAGAGTGTCTAGTTATAGTAGTATCAGGCTTTCTCAGTGTGTTCTACACAGGTCGTCTTTATTTTCATCTCATTATTCCTGAATCACTTCATTCTTCTAGGAGAAGGAAATCTTCTTTCTCTGTGGTCGGCAGAGTTTTGCTGTTGTCTTTAAACTTGTTTATGGTAAGGTTGATTTTGCAGGTGAATTTTCTCCAGTATAGGTTAGCCAACCCCAAGCAAAACCTTTTTTAGTCTCATCTTACAACATACCTGATAGGTTACAGTATAATTGTTCTTTGCTTCCCATAAAGGCACCATTAACACACAGGCGGAAACATGTTCTATCAGTCTGCTGTGTCATTTTGTTTATGTACAAAAGAAGTGTGACTCTTAGAACTATATATATTATGTCATGACTAACTTTTCCTTTCTCTGTTTGGAAAGGTTCACAACACTGACAAGGAGTTCCGAATACGTCTGGATCTTCACCACTACAGCCCAGAGGAGGTTAAGATTACCTGTGACACTGTTAGGATCTCCATCAATGCAAAACATGAAGAAAAACAAGATGACCACGGGTTTGTGTCCAGAGAGATAACCCGTATATACAGACTGCCAGCGGTAAGATCTTGGGACAGTTCATGTTATTAAAAAATGGCTCTTTTCCATGCTTTGAGATGTATTAGGTGTATGGTGCTAGCCCCATAATTGTATAGATTGGTTGGGTGGCTCTCTAGAGTTTGCATCTCAGAGTTATGTGGTGGCACAGTGTGGCTTGGTAGATTTTGTTTTCACATGTTTATTTGGTGGCACAATGTGGTTCTGTAGAATCTTTCCCCATGTATGTTTGGTGGCATATTGTGGATCTATAAATTTTGTTTCCCATGTTTGTGCTGTGGTACAGTGTGGTTCTGTAGAATCTTTCCCCATGTATATTTGGTGGCATATTGTGGATCTATAAATTTTGTTTCCCATGTTTGTGTTGTGGTACAGTGTGGTTCTGTAGAATCTTTCCCCATGTATATTTGGTGGCACATTGTGAATCTATAAATTTTGTTTCCCATGTTTGTGTGGTGGCACAGTGTAGATCTGTAGAGTTTATTCCCCCATGTATATGTGGGTGGCACAGTGCGAATCTATAAATTTTGTTTCCCATGTTTGTGTGGTGGCACAGTGTGAATCTAAAGATTTTGTTTCCCATGTTTGTGTGGTGGCACAGTGTGAATCTATCGATTTTGTTTCCCATGTTTGTGTGGTGGCACAGTGTGAATCTATAAATGATTGTTTCCCATGTTTGTGTGGTAGGGCTGTGAGGATCTATAGAGTTTATTTCCCAATTTTTGTGTGGTGGTAGAGTATATCTAAAGATTATTTCCCAATGTGTGTGTGGTGGTAGAGTAGATCTGTAGAGTATTTCCCAATGTTTGTGTGGTGGTAGAGTAGATCTATAGAGTTTATTTCCCAATGTTTGTGTGGTGGCACAGAGCGGATCTAAAGATTTTGTTCCCCATGTTTGTGTTTTGGCACTAAGTTGATCTGTTGATTTTGTTCTCCACGTTTGTGTGGTGGCACAGTGTAGATCTATAGATTTTGTTCTCCATATTTGTGTCGTGGCACTGTGTGGTTCTGTAAAGTGTGTTCCCCCATGAGGCACAGTAATTTTGCAGGTTTGACAAAACAAGAGTTAGTTACATATCCTTTACAGGACGTTGTAGTCAACACCAGCATTTTTTGCTGTTGTGATCTCTTGCCAAGTTTACGTTCAGTAGTTTGCCATTGCTTTCTGAACAACCGGCATCCATACCAATTCGTAAAAAACCAACACAACATGGTCTGCTGCCAAATCTCACGCAGCTGTGATTTAAACACGGGTATGCCGGTCTCCCTGGCCAAGGGGGAATGACATTGTTCGTAATCCTGTATATCCACATGGGGAAAACAGCAGCTGCAAGAATCGGCAGTGGTTTGTGCCACGCTGGTAACTTACAGGGGTATGTGAGCCGGTTGTTCAGAAAGCAATGGCAAACTACTGAACATAAACCTTGCCTAGTACATCAACAGCAGCTGAAAAATGCTGGTGTTGACTGCAACGTCCTGTAAGGGATATGCAGCATTTTAAAAAAATGCAGGATCATGAACTGCATCCATAACCCCTAGCAAAACAAGACAGCTGGCATATTGATACCATATATACAAGAGACATTTTCCTCCTCCTAAGATTAAGCACAGGTGATGGGGGGGAAAAAGATGATTATACCGATGGCATTAAAGAGGTGTTACACTTCTTCCTGGGGATGTGGTAGCTCAGTAGCTAGCACACTAGCCTGTCAGCCCAGTGGTTACATGTTCAGATCCTCATTAAAGTGGGGAAAACTTAAAAACATGACCTGGGCTTATAAGTCAACCCAGTCTAAAATGGATAGCAGGAAATATTCTGGGAAAGTATCAGCCGGTGTGATATTAATCATATCACCCATTGAATGCTGATTATACAAATATATGGCTAGCAGCAGTTACTCAAAGCCTGAAAAAGGGTCCTTGACTTTACTGCACTTACATGGATCAGCTCATTGTTCCTGTCTCAACCATGCCATGTAGCCAAGTCATCCAGGTATTTACTTCTCGGTCTTCTCCTTGGTCTGTTCCCTTCGCTCTTGCCAGTTGTCATCAAGTTCTCCAATTCATTTCTTCTCATAACATGTTCAAAATATTTTGACTGTCTACGTCTAATTTCTCTAATCAGTTTACGATTTTCATTTGTTTCCTGTAGTACTTGGTCATTGGTTTTTCTGTCTGTCCTTGGTAGTCTTTGCATTCTCCTCAGAAACCACATTTCTACATCTATCAGATGTTTTTCAGCATCGTCTGCTCATTGTCCAGTAATATACCAATGACTGCTCATTGTCCAATAATATACCAAAGAAAAATATAACATCTTGTGCTGCAGATGGGCATTTCCACTCTCAAACCATCAATAACAGCATTATAGTTTGACTTTTCCCAGATTAACGATGAATAATGAAATTTGATAATTAGCCTCAAGAGTACGATTGATAGTTGCATTATGAGCAGTAAATAGAGACTTTAATGTTACTCTTTTTTCAAAATTTTTCTTTAAAGTTTGAAAGTAATTCAAATCTGCCTAATATGATGGGGAAGAAAAATGGTTGCTTAAAATTGATGAAAGATGAGAATCCAGAAATGCTTTGTGTTATTCACAGGGAAAACCTGGTAGCTAAAAACATTTCGCCTGTTCTGTTCTAAATGAAGTACTAACTTTAGTTGTAAAGTGTATCAATGCTATTAAAGCTGGTGCCAAATGTGAACGACTCTTCAAGTTATTTTGTGAAGAACAAAATGAAGACCATGTGAGACATACTTCACACTGAAGTAAGATGGCTCTCGAAAGGGAACTGCTTGAAAAGATTTATGGAACTATTTGATACTCTTAGTGATTTTTTAAGCGACAAACCTGAAATGAAAAATCAGTTTACGGTCGATGGTAAGGCATTTGTGAGTTATTTAGCCCTTATCTTTGAAAAACTAAATATATTAAATAAACAACTTCAAGGAACAAATAAAACTCTTGTCGATGGAAAAGCACAAATATTTGGTTTCATTACCTTTATTGAATTATGTCAGACATATATTTACAACAAAAATTTTGTAAAGTTTCATTGGCTCCAAAAATGTGAAGTGACTGAGACCGCTATGTAGGTTATTGTCGATCATCTGACAATTTTATCGGCTGATTTAAAAGAAAAATTTTCTGATTTGAAAAAATAAAAATTGATTTCCCAACTTGGATGATGCAGCCAATGTTAGTGGATTTGTCTGATATTACAAATATGCAGCATCAAGAAGAACTCGCAGAAATGCAAAACCATGAGTCAATTAAAACTTTATTAATATAAAAGGAGCGATGGCATGGCTTTGTGAGGAAACCTAAATCAAATATCCAAATGCAACCAAATGTGCAAGAGAACTATTGTTAACGTTTCCATCTTCACATTTAGCTGAATACGGATTTAGTGCCATAAATGAATTTCTGCTAAAAAAAAAAAAAAAAAAGAAATCGGCTGGATATAACAAAACGGGGAGACTTGAGACTGAAGTTAACTAAATTGGAACCTGACATAAAATCTCTTTTGCAGCGAGCATGAAGCGTAAGGATCTCACTAAATTTAAATAATAAATAATTACTAATAACTAAAATGTTATAGAAAAATTTTCATTAAAATTATTTTGTACTTGAATTTCAGTTCTCCGTTATATGTTTTGAAAATTTACTTACTGTGTTTGCTCAATAATTTCCTAGTGATTTCTTCCTAAAACCTATCACTCAAGTTTCTTAAGTGAACATTTCAATTTTTGAATATTAAAAATTATGTGTATGTGTTTTTTTTTTTGGGGGGGGGGGGGGGGGGGGGCATAAGAATTTTAGAAAGGCTTAGGTGCGGCATAGCACAAAAAAGGTTGGGTAACACTGGGCTAGATAGTCTCATCATATATTACTCAGTAATAAAATGTTACGCATTGTGAAAGCTGATTGATTGGGAGAGTGTCTTTGCGTAAGCTTTGCCTGTCAGCTTCGTTCAGTCCATATCAAATGTACATGTTGGTAGTCCACAGGTTACAGGACACTGGTAGCAAATTTTGCAATTGCAGAGAGAGAAAAATGTATTGTAAAAATGTAAAATGTTGCATGTATCTATTTGCACATGCACTGACATATCAGCTGTCTACTTGTGTGTTTGTCAGAACCAGTTTTTTTTTTTTTTTCGCTCGCTCGCTTTGAACTCAAGTGTTAGCCATACACACTATTTTATAGTAGTGATGGACTGAATTTTGATTTACATCCTCATGTCAAGGACGACAGGTCAACATTTGATTCCAGCTGTCTGGTGTAGGGGTGAACCACTTACCTCGGCATCAGCACAACAAATGTTTAAGAACACGCGTTCTTACCCATTCAGCCATGCGCACCTGCGTCAGTACTAGTGATGGAAAGGTACTGTTTGAAGGTCAGCATTGCTGAGAGGCGTTAACATGCTTAGACTTCCTCTTCTGACAGCGGTTTTATGGGCTCGCTCCACATGCCGTCAGTTGGATTGTAATGTTGACCTCTCATCCTTCATTTGGAGAAGAAAATTACAAGTATCTCAGAAGCCAGACAGAGGGGGTTTGCCTGATAGCGAGGACCACTGATAATAGGGAAAGCTAACCATCATGCAAAATCAGTCCAATGCACTTTCTAGTAGTAGCAACAACAATTAACTGTAGCATGTGTGCGTGTGTGTACTATGAGTTCAAAGCGAGTGAATGCAAAAACAAAATGGGGACTATATCACAGGAAACACATAAGTTGGAGGATACAGATGTTTTCAGTATACATATTTCACATATTCTCTGTGTGAATGTGAACTAAGTGTGGACTTGTCAGGCGCATCTGTGAAACATAATATGACATTTGTTATCAGGATGCTGATGTGAGATCTGTTGCATCTTCCATGAATACACATGGAATACTCAACATCAAGATTGGCAAGAAGGCCATTCAAGCTCCAACAGAAATTCCTGTTGCCGTTGAGATGAAGTAATCGACCAGCAAACCCCACTATTAATGAGATGTTGGTTTTAGTTTTTGCTGCCAGATTGCAGCTTTTGTTTGATTCACACTGAATTTGGCTTTTGTTTGATTCACAATGTTCTTGTTGTAGACATTATATTGACACAAAATATGAACAGTTTTAGCAGTGCACAGTCAGAGAATCTATTTGTGTGTTTCATTGTCTGCTGGCTGATTGCAGCTTTTGTTTGATTCACAATGTTCTTGCTGTAGATATTATATTGACACAAAATGTGAACAGTTTTAGTTTTAGCAATACAGAACTAAAATATGTCTCTGAATGTTTTAGACATTATTTCACCTGTTGACTAACATGTGGCTTTTAAAAAAGCCAGTTTAAAACTGTATTTGTACAGCCACAGCAGGATATGGCAATATAAAATAGAATATAACTATTTGGGATTCTCAATTTAAGCAACGTACATAAACAAAACTATTGATAATAGGGGTTACTGTTGTTGAGCTCGTACTGATGTTAGGAAATACACAAGAGACACAAACGTTTCAACCAAAGCCATATACCACACAAATAAAAAACAAGAATACTAGCTATAAAAAGTAATCACAGTCACAAATAACTAATCCACCATGTCTGAATAATTAAGAAAAGCCTTAATTTTAGGAAACAAAAATACATAAAGGCAGAGCACGATAGGGGTGTTTTAAGCAAGCACTGAAACAAGAGAACATAAAAATAGTATACAGATTACATACAGACAGGTGCACGCACACGAGATATAAGAAAGCTAAATGTTGATCCATATTGGGTTGAGAGCATGTCAGTGCCTTTGAGTTTAAGTGTCAAGAAGAGTATTAACAATTGATTGGATGAGAGGGAACAATAGGTCTTTCTAATGAGAACTCAGTATTCAAGAGGAGTGGTTACTGAGACAAAAACAGTTTGGGGAATAAAATATTTGGGCATGTAAACAGAATGTTTGGACAAGGTAAATAAGAAGGGAGGCTACCGGAGAAGAACACAGTGGGGATTCAGGATGTGATGGCTGATGTACATATGACGGCAGCAGACTCAGGACATCTGGCTTAAGTTAGCGAGGTGCTTGGACAGGCTGTTATGGGAGCAGTACTCTATATGAGACAAGTCACTGCATGGTTATCATGATGGTGGGTTGAGAACACCTAATCCATGAATGGGGTGATTTTCCTAAATAAGACGAGTGGTGTGGTCGCTGGAGCAAGATTTTAAGGCAGTGACAGAAAGGTCCGCTTCACTTAGGTGGTTGGAAAAATAACAACTTGAGCAGACATTAATAGAACAACCGTGAATGAAAAGAAAAAGAGGTTTAACCTAAAACATAACAAAAACAGTCTGAATTGAGATCTACAGGTTGTATTTGGTTTTTCTCTTGACCGTCTCTCAGTCTTTACCATTAGTATTGGGACTCTTCACTGGCTTGTTGCAGATAAGGACAGAGCATGTGTGAGTGTCATGAGTGTTATACTGTCAGTTCTCAACTCAACTCAAATCTATTGTCTACCTTAGTTGTTATGTTTCAGCAACCAAATCATACAATATACATTTTATGATCAGTGTATTTATTTACTCACATTTCTTCTGCATAAAATTGACCCAGTAATAGTAAGAGAAGCTGTTAGTTTAAATACTCAGATTTGTATTACCAGTTAGATCAACATACAAAATAATATTAATTAGTTGAGATGTTTCATTCTAAAAATTGTTCATGAATAACCAAATGTTAAAAATGTGTGCCAGTTGTGATGTTAAAGGCTATGTCATGACTGGGCAGTTAGTTTGTAATTGTTGAACATTTTCTCATGTTGAATAGTTTCTGGTTTGCGCTCATGTGTTCTGTTTATCTTGATTTGCATTGTTATGTTGGAGATTTCTGAAGTATGTGTCTTGCTTGTTAGGTGTGGTAAAGTACTTATGCTTGACGAAATGATACTTGTGTGTATGTGTGATGAAATGAAACCTATGTGTGACTAAATGATACTTATGTGTGATGATGTAGTTATGCTTGATTAAATTAAACGTATGATTATGTAGTTATATCTGATGAAATGAAACATATGTGTGATGATGATGTAGTATGTGAGATGAAATGAAACATTTGTGGTGAAGTACTTCTGTTTGATGAAATGATACTGTATGAGGACATAGTTGTGTGAGATGAAATGAAACATTTGTGGTGAAGTACTTCTGTTTGATGAAATGATACTGTATGAGGACATAGTTGTGTGTGATGAAATGAAACATTTGTGGTGAAGTACTTCTGTTTGATGAAATGATACTGTATGAGGACATAGTTGTGTGATGAAATGAAACATTTGTGGTGAAGTACTTCTGTTTGATGAAATGATACTGTATGAGGACATAGTTGTGTGAGATGAAATGAAACATTTGTGGTGAAGTACTTCTGTTTGATGAAATGATACTGTATGAGGACATAGTTGTGTGTGATGAAATGAAACATTTGTGGTGAAGTACTTCTGTTTGATGAAATGATACTGTATGAGGACATAGTTGTGTGTGATGAAATGAACCATTTGTGGTGAAGTACTTCTGTTTGATGAAATGATACTGTATGAGGACATAGTTGTGTGAGATGAAATGAAACATTTGTGGTGAAGTACTTCTGTTTGATGAAATGATACTGTATGAGGACATAGTTGTGTGAGATGAAATGAAACATTTGTGGTGAAGTACTTCTGTTTGATGAAATGATACTGTATGAGGACATAGTTGTGTGAGATGAAATGAAACATTTGTGGTGAAGTACTTCTGTTTGATGAAATGATACTGTATGAGGACATAGTTGTGTGTGATGAAATGAAACATTTGTGGTGAAGTACTTCTGTTTGATGAAATGATACTGTATGAGGACATAGTTGTGTGAAATGAAATGAAACATTTGTGGTGAAGTACTTCTGTTTGATGAAATGATACTGTATGAGGACATAGTTGTGTGTGATGAAATTATACTTATGTTTGGTTAAATGAAAATTGTGTTTGATGAAATGATGCTTGTGTGTGGTGTAGTGTGATGAAATGAAACGTGCTTGATGAAATTATGCTTATGTGTGATGATATAGTTGTATGAAGAAAAGATACTTGTGAGATGATGTAGTTGTGTGATGAAATGAAACTTTCTTATATTTAGTGAAGTATTTATGTTTGAAAGTTATATGTGATGAAGTGATACACATATGTGTCATGATGTAGTTATGTATTGAAATAAACCTTGTTGTTTGGTGAATTACTTATGTGTGAAGCTGTATTACCGTTACATATTTTTTTCTTCAGTCTTCTGACTAATTGTTGTAAACTGAGCAATTTTGTTTCTGTATTTGATTTTTGTTGTACAGTACATTTTCATGAAATAAATTTCAACACATATGATTTTGAGGAACAAACAGGAAAGGACAAAATAACTCTGCAAATTGGGAATTTTATAACATACTTTTACAATGAATTTCGATTGCTATGGATCTCCAGTGTTCAGCATGAAATGTAACATCCTCTTTCCAGTCCATCATTTGATGCTTTCCCTTCTATCTAACTAAATCATTGTCTTCCTGTACATACTCAACTACTGTTTGTGTGTGTGTGTGTGTGTGTGTGTTCATTACCACTTTCTATGAAATGGCAATTGCTGTTCTGTCCTGCCAGAGATTATCTGTTGTAAGCAACACTGACATTGGTCAAACTTCTGATTCTATTGTTGTAAATGAGAGATTACAGTGTCTGCCGCAGAAGCTACTTGGTTCAGATACCAACATACTTATGCGTACATTTATAACTACTGGTTGATGATAAATTCACGTTCCCCCTGATCTCTCTGGTGTAAGATTGGATACCTAGCCTTTGCGGATAAGGTTTAAAAAAACAACAGTAGGTTCCAATTCGACTAGTGAAAGTCAAAAAATAAGCTGCTACTCTGACAGAGTTGTTAGGACAGGAAACCTACACACGGGTAGGTAATGCCAGCTGCTTGGGGTGGAATACAGGTAGGCCCAGTTAACGTCGGGGTTACGTTCTTGGAAAACGCGGCGTTAAGTGAAACGACGTATAGCGAAACACTATTTCCCATAGAATTAAATGAAATACAGTGTATTGTGTACCTGTCTCTGTGGCTAAGTGCTTGCGAACGCGATTTGTGAGCCCGTATACCTGGGTTCGAAACACAACTGTGCTGGTTTTTTCGAAAAAGGTAGGCCCCTATATGAGCCGGTCGTTCAGAAATCAATGGCAAACTACTGAACGTAACATTTGCCCAGGAATCACGAACAGCGAAAATGCTGGGGTCGACTGCTATGTCCTGTGAAGGACATGCAACGTAAAATTGTGTACCACAGTAATGTTTATTTTTATGGTTGTTGATATTTATTGGCTAAATAGAGATGAGTTAGAGGGAGAGTGGTAGAGTTATTGGGACGTAGAGGCATTAACTTCTGCCTCTTCATCCGAGGATGAAATTGTAACCTGTTTCTGGCTCCTCTCTGCTTGAACAAAAAATGTGACAAATGGCTGCTGCACAGTAACCACTCTCCTCAGTATCAGCACTACCCGCTTCACCTGTTCTCTGAATGTTGTGCAGGTGTGAACGCTTCTTAAAGCGCTCATACCAACCACGACTCGCTCTAAAACTACCATCGGCACTACTAGTACTGCTTTCTTAGCTAGATCTTCATAGAGAGACTGCTTTCTCTTGGATAACCATTTTGATCACAGACATATTCCGTTGGTTCTGGTCTTCAGTCCAGACGGCCAACTGTGCTTCCATGTTCTCCATAAAAATACTTCTGGTACAAGTGATCTTGGAAGCACTCAAAGGGGTTATGGTTTTAGCAGCCCCTTTGATTTTGTCAGCACCTGCATGAATTGTCCTTACCGTCGTTGGAGGTAAATCATTGACTTTACCGATATCAACAGCCCGATCGCCTGCCTCAAAACGACGTTATGGCGAAACATAGCAACGTAAAGTGAAGTTAGTCCCTTATGTGACAACGACGTTATACTATAGCGAAATGACGTATAGCTGGGCCTACCTGTGTGTCTAGAGGAAGTACATCTAACACAGATACATGCCCAGATCAGACACATTGACCTCTCAGTTGCATCATTTGGCGAGACACACCCCTGGATAGGAAAAGAAGCAATATCCAGCTCCAGTTGTATACATGACTGAACAAGAAACACACACACACCACACTTCTCGTTCACTGTTGTAGTAGTGTCTACGAAAGAATTCATCTTTTTAGTGCATGCTGGGTTCCAAATGTTGCCGTTAGCCGGGGGTGCAGAGTTGGGGTGAGCACCCAACCTTGCATAAAAAAAACCATGGCTCGTGCATTCATCGTCTCTGCAGCAAAAAGTCCAACTCCTGGCCTTCTTGTGGCGGACCTGTTTTAATTAATAGGAGAAAGGGCGGCGGTGAGTCTCTGGCGCCGAAAAATAACCAGAATGTTCTAGGTGTGTATGTGTGTGCGTGCCTACACATCTAAACTTGAGTAAGAAGACCAGTCTGCTCTAGTAAAGGAAAGGTGCTGAAAACGGAGGCAACAAGCCAGGAGGCGCACCACAGAAATCAGGATGCCACGCAATCATGCAATGAGATATGTCGAATACTGCAAAACGTTATGGTGCTCGCCCTGCTTTGGACCCCCAGGCAGGTGCAGTTTCGGGCCATATGCCTCGAAGGGTCCAACCACAACTACTGGAGGTCCTTCTAAGACAGTGGTTCTCAACCGGTGGGGAATTCCCCCCTGGGGGGGGGGGGGGGATTAAAATTATTTCAAGATCGCGTTAATACAAGAACCGATTGCTTGGTATTGTTTTTCCCTTCATACTTTACGGTTCTGTACGTCTCACCCTTCTAAAATTCATTTTATAAATTAAGTAGACCCACAAGTCACGTTTTATGTGGATGTCTAGACTTGTTTTAGTATGTGCTATTAAATTTAGCTTCCATTATTACATATACTGTGTAAAGGGGGGGATTTTTAGGTAGGAAATACGAAAGGGGGGGATGACGTTCTGAAAATATGGTAAAGGGGGCACGGGCCAAAATAGGTTGAGAACCACTGTTCTAAGATGTCCTGTGGAGTCAGGAGACCTGAGAATAGAGCGTCTGGCCATACCAAAGACTAAAAATAATGCGAAGGGAGTCAGCTAAAATACAAATAAAGCTAGAAAACATCTTGGACCAAGAAAAGGTAAGTGCATGTTGCTTGCAAGAAACTCACCTCAATGAAAATATAGCCTTCAAAATCAGATGCTACCAGTGTTACCGATCTGACCGAAAGGACAGGCTAAACGGTGGGATACTGACCCGTGTAAAACAACATCACTGCTTCCCAAATCGAAGCTTGCATGGAAGGGGCCGAGTATCAGACACTTAAACTTAAGACAGACAATACAAACCTACATCTGACCAATTACTACTGTCCAAGTGACCGGACACTACCATTAAAAGGAAAAAATGATTGTGTGGCTATTGCAACAGCCACTAGCAGAGCTGGAGCTATGATCACATGGACCAGAAAGGAGAGAGACTGGCAGGATGAGAATAGATTCATCTTGATTAACAAGCTGTCTGACCCACATACCTTCTACTCGAGATCATAGCACACTACAACTACACCAGACCTGGCTTTTCATTCGCCAGACCTGGAGTGGAACATTACACGAATTGTTGGGAAACAACTTGGTGGCACTAACTATAGGCCAGTCTTTCTAACTGTAGAAAATGAGCTTCTAAGTGAAATCACACTCTCGATGTGGCACTACAAGAAAGCAGACTGGACAATTGTCAGAGTCCTATGTACAAGCATCGCACCAGCATACTGGTTAGAAACCTGAACACTGAGAAAGACATGAATGAAGTAATTGAAGAGTTTTGGAAATGCATGCTACAGGCAGCACGAGAAACAGTACCAAGAAGAGCTCGAAATCAATATTAACCGTACAGGAGTAGTGAACTGGAACAGTGGCATAATGATGTGGAAGTGTGTAGAAAGCAAGCAGAGGCCAAACCCAGCCAAGAGCCACATTTCAAAGGGCCAAGCTGCAGGCTAGATGGAAAAGCTGGCAGGAGAAAACAGTCTCTGAACTTTGAAAGAGACACAAGGAAATTAAGGAAGCTAATAAAAATAAAACAACTTAACGATGAGGGCAAAGGGAGAAACTAAAAAAGTGCACTATATAAAGACGGAAACATCTTAACAGGAAAGCAAGCAACTGACCATTTTGCGGACTCTGCACATGATAACATCGAAATTAGTCCAGAGAAACAACAAGAGATTCAAGAGAAATTGTAAGATACAGGACAGAATGAAATACTACATGAGGTTCTTCTTCTTCTTCTTCTTCTTTGCGTTCATCCGGAGTGTTTTTTCAAATGTGATTGCGGTGTGTCTCGTAGGCACCCTTGGGTCGAAACCCTTAGGTCAACATATCCGACTTTTAGCGTACATTTTTGACCAGGTTAGCATTCCTGGGAAACTCACTTTTGTGGTACCGTCCACCTCCCAGCTGGTCAAGTTGGAACAGTCGAAGACTTCGCGATCATCCCTCAAAGGAAGGCAGGGACAGTCCATAGCATTTTCCGCCATTCTGGGTGGCTTCCATAATTGCAGAGCCGACACATAGCGCTCTGGTGCTGGGCTCACCGAGAGAATCGTCACGTCCTGCTCATGGCTGCTTTAATTCCTCACTTCAATATATTGGGCATTTCGTTAGCCCCGGGCCGTTCCCGCACAAAACAGACAGGTCTGCAGATGGTATCCACTCAGCGAGTTTTCGGTTCGGGCGTGTGCTTGAGTTGTGCCCGTCAGAGCTGTTCTAGGCACGACGGACATTCGGAAAACTACCTAGTCAGAGCTGTTCCGAACAAGAGCGGCATTCGGAAACTAGGTAGTTAGAGCTGTTCCTAGCACGAGAGACATTTCACTCGGACGTAAATGCGTAGTGCCAATTTTTATTTTGCCACTCGTAGGACATCACTTCCGACTTCGGCGGGCATTTTTAATGAGGTTAGCTTTCCTCTGGTTTCGAGGCACGTTAGACTTATTGTTGTGATGTCGCCCACATCCCAGCTGGACAAGATAGAACGGTCAAAGACACGGTCAACCCTCAAGGGAAGGCAGGGGCAGACCATGGGCATTCCCTCGCTATTCAAGGAGGCTTCCATAATTGCAGAGCCGGCACATATTGCTCTGAGACGGCTCACCCGAGGAGTTGCCACGTCCTGCTCATGGCTTCTTTAGTTCCTCACTTCCATGTGTTGGGCATTTCGCATGCCACTGGTCACCAGGAACGGTCAGTCTGCGGGAGACATCCACTAAGTTAAACTTTTGCTTTTGACTTCGGACCACGCAATGGATTCGCTAGCCGTGCGTTCCATTTCTTGTTATTGAGACGTTTTTCCACCTTTGTCTACACTCTCTATGAGTTAGATACAGACAGTTTTCGTAACCATTTCATTCGACTGGGGACTTCTACCTTTTAGTACTCGTTCACGAGGTAGGCTACATGTGCTGCCGACTCATCACCTTACCTCCGTACAACAGTGAGCGAGAAACGGCCAGGCCCTCTCATCCGGGGACTCCTCATATCCCCCCGCTGAGGGCCATTGGACAAGTATCTGAACTGGGCATGTAGCTTGCTCAGTATCCCACCTTTATTTTTCGGTAGTTGGGTATCGGCCCGGCTCTCACATCTGAGGGTTTATGGCTTAGGGGCGTTCAGCCTCAACCCTCGACAGAGAGCCTTATAGTATGTGTCCGAACCAAGAACTTCTGCCTTCGTGCGCCTGATTTAAACTTTTGACTGCTATCCTCAGTTTACCTGCAGAGCAGCAGGTTGTGTCTCTCTTAGTCTGGCCCCTATCCCATAAGCTGTACGATATGTAGTTTTCATCCATCGACAAGCACATGGGGTTAATGGGACGCGCAATCTCCACCACCACGGCAAGGTGGAGACACATCGGGAGAGACATGAGGTTCTGGAGGCACCTATCAGCGAACTGGAGCTAGCAATAGCAACACTGAAAATGAGAGTCACCAGGAGCTGATGGTATCTCCAATGAAATGATCAGTAACCTAGGAACAGTAGGCAAAACAAAGCTGTTGCAGACCTTCAATAACAGTTGGACCATAGGCAGCGTTCCTCAAGCCTGAAGAGAAACAATCATGATACCTTTCCTAAAATTAGGGAAAGACAGTTCCAGCTCATCTAGCTACAGACCATTTAGCCTCATCAGCTGTTTCTGCAAAACAATGGAGCGCATCATCAATCACAGACTGCAATGGTACATTGAAAGTGAAAACATCCTTGTGCCACAGCAGGCTGGCTTTAGGCAGAGCTACTCTACTGAAGATTAGGTTGGCCATGTCGTTAGAATGCAACACCAGCAACTACCATCACTGGCCTTACATCAAAGATCATCTGCGACGAGACCACGAGGACGTCCAATAAGAAAATGGATTGACGACATCAAAGACATTGTAAAACCACATGGAATGACACTATCCAGTGCCGCCCACCGAGTTCTGGAACGCAAATTATTCCTCCTCACGACGCTTGACGGCAGAAGTGGAAGATGATGATTCCAAGAGAAGAAACTGGTGCTTGCAGCATGGATAGATCTAAAGAAAGCCTTTGACAAAGTTTGGAAGAAAGGTCTGATGAAGAGACTGAAAAATCTGTAAAGTCAATGGAAGAATGTACAAATGAGCGAAAGCATTCTTGCACATCAGAAGAGCCCGTGTACAGATAGACGGACTCGAGAGCAAGAAAGTACTACTGCGTCACGGTGTTCCCCAGGGCGGAGTCTTGGCCCCCACACTTTTTCTAATCTTCATCGATGATCTTGTTGCTAAACTGTCATATGGAATTAAAGCGGCAGAGTACGCTGATGACCTGGTTCTATGGAGCAAAAATGAACATGCATCCGTGGCCACCAGATCGCTATATAGAGCTGTAGATGCATAAGTTGCATGGGCAAACAGTGTGTCAGCAAAAACACTGACAAGTGCAGTACCACTCTATTTACCCTCTCTCCAAAACAAAAGGCAGAGATCATCCAGATAAATGGAATACCCATAAGATAAATTAAATTGTTTGCATATCCTTTACAGGACATCGCTGTCAACACCAGCATCTTTCTGCTGATTTCTTGGCAAGATTACGCTCAGTAGTTTGCCATTGCTTTCTGAGCGACCGGCTCACATACCCCGTAAGTTACCGACGCGGTTAGAACCGCTACAGATTCTCGTCTTCGCCACGTTACTTGCGAGAGTATACGGGATTACTGAGAAAGTCGTGTAACCTCTAGACCAGGGAGGGCGGCATAAGATAAGATAAAGAACCAAAATACCTTGGAGTAACATTTGATGGCAGGTTGACATGGATAAAGCACATCAACAAAGCAGTAGCAAAAGCCAGAAGGAAAATAACCATCCTGAGACAACTAAGTGGAACCACATGGGGAGCCAGAGGACAAATACTTAGCAAAGTTTATCAACAGAGCATACGACCACACCTGGAATACGAATCAACTGTGTGGTGTTCAGCATAAAAAAAACCACACTACAAGAACTGGACAAGGTACAAAATCAAACACTCAGAATCACCACAGGAGGGATGAGATCAACCCCTATATTGGAGATGAGATGGGAAGGACACAAGCACTGAGAGAGCGCAGAGATACGAAAACGCTAATACAAGCAGAGAAATTCTTCAGCATGCCAGTCCACTCTATGAAGAACAGCTTCGAAAGCTTAGCTGTGGGGCGGTTGAAATCAATCAATCAATCATGTGCCATGCCGGAAAGCGTGGGCGGTCATGACTCGCCATTTCACTCGATCACCAGTGTCGTTGAAAAGAAGCAGTTTTATCCAGCAGTCCAAACGACTCTGCAGAGAAACCACCGATCTGCCCAGAGTTGGTATCCGCCTGAAAACTATTCCAGAACGAACTCCGTGGAAAGAGGTACATAGACTATCACTACAAATACAGACAAATGTAACAGAAATATTTAACAAGGAAGAACAGAACAGTGTACAGCGCAGAACAGCCACTCTCAGCTTCCTTGATGAAGAATACCCACAGAACCTTTGGATAGGATTCTATACAGATGCGTCAGCACAAAATACTGTTCGAAATAGAGGAGCGGGAGTGTATATAGAATACCCAAATAATACTAGGAACACGGCCAGAGTACCAACAGGAATGAACTGCCACAACTATGATGCTTAAATTGAGGTAATCAAGATAGCAAAAGAGAAATTACTAAATACCAGCAATGGTACACAACTTGAGGTGCTACTGACAGATGCAAAATCAGTATTCGAGGCGCTCTTGTCTAGGAAATTTCCAGTACTAAGGACACTGCTGTCTGAACTTAGCAGTTAACGTAAGGTCACCATACAGTGGATACCATCTCACTGTGGAGTACCTGGAAACGAGAGAGCTGATCGATTAGCTAAGGAAGGAGCAAAAGAACAGCCTGATGCGCCCGTTACATGCCACCAAAAGAAAAGAATGATCAAATCAGTCAGAAAGTCACCTAAGCCTGCTCAAGACGTCTACCATGTTATGGACCGACAGAACAAATTATTCTGCGCCTCAGAACAAGACACAGTAGATTACGCAACCACATGTATACAAAATTCAAGTTTGGCGATTCAGCCATGTGCACATGTGGATTAGTGTGGCAGACATCAGACCACATACTCCAAGACTGCCCAAAATACAACATATCTAGGCAAACCTTCTGGCCTAGAGAAACGGCAGTGGAAGATAAACTATATGGACCACCGAGTGAGCTAAAAAAGTAAATGAACTAGATAAATAGTTCAAGCTGAAATATACATATGTTCGCACAGTAATGTCAATTGTCTACCACGGTAATTTTAAGCTGACTAACATGTCGTTCTGTTTTCACAAATCTGGCTTGCGTTGATTGATCATTACTGCTTCTGCAAACTTTAACAAGCGAGTATTTAGTGTTTTAAATAACACGCGAAAGGCAATGTCTCTGTCAATCACATGGCCGCTTTCGATAATGTGCCTACCAATTGAAGTCGCGGCGAGCTTCCGGTGTGTCGGCCCCACTAGGCTAGCATCGCCTGTGTGTCGTATCTTGTCGACCCATTGAGGTAGGTGTTCTGACACTCTTTTGTTCAGCTGTCTCTCTGTCCTACCGATGTAGAAGGCCTGGCATCTACATGTTAATTGGTAAATATAATTGTTTTTGGCGTACAGCGGAACAGGCTCTTTGACTGCTGGTGTGGGAATCGGTGTTGTTCCATGCCTAATGACTGGAGTTGCAGCGCAGAATGTTTGGCCTACTGCTGTAGTAAGCCGGTCTTGTAGACGTTGCATTACATCATCCCCTCGAAAGGTTAGCTGGATAAATACCTTGAGATTAGGGACTGTAGTTACGTTTGGTTTTGGTTTGAGCTATTGACTGTTTGGAGGGTGTTATGCGATACCGGTGTTCTAAAGCTACCAGTTTGGCCTTCAGCCACCCGACCGACTCAGCAGAAGTAGGTGATAACTTGATCAAACATTTCAAACTGTGCTTGCGACTCAACACGGTTGATGTGTTTAGGCGTTATGCAGAATTTTAATCCGTATGCAAGGGCCTCGGTTTCAATGTTGTTTAGTACGTACGACGATAAGTTCCTCACATACTTCTCTAGGTTGTCTAGTACTGACGTTGTTACCTTTTCAGTGCTCAGTGATTTGTTGAGGCGAGCATTCTCTGCGATTTTCACCTTGTACACTGTTTCTGTGCAGAATTTGGTGAACTTCAAGTAGTCATACAAGCTCAATTCTTTGGTGACGTAGTAGGCAGAACTATGTGTGCGCTTCAAGTTGGCCAGCTTGGACTGGGTTTCTTCTATCTGGTTTTTTGTCAGTTGTCTCAGGTTTTTTCTTGTTGGACATATTCTGTCGGCCCTCAGAGATCTGAAATGCTGGTGAGGAAATATCCCCGTCCTTAGGCATTCCTCGAAAAATCTCAATCGACAATCCTGTAACGATATTTTACACTTCAGCTTGAGTAATCCATCTAATTGCTTCACAGTTGGTAATGGGAGGCGACGTTTCAGAAATTCAAAACAATGTTTTCCTTTAGTGAATTTGAATAACGAAGACACAAACAATAGATTGCACGATTTATTGCCTGGCAAATTTCGCTGCATCTCGTCAGATACATACTGCAGAAATCACACAACGTAAAGTAAATTAACTAGATAAATCATTCAAGCTGAAATATACACATATTCGCACTGTAATGTCAATTGTCTACCATAGTAATTTAAAGCTGACTAACATGTCTTTCTGTTTGCACAAATCTGGCTTGCGTTGATTGATCATTATTGCTTCTGCAAACTTTAACAAGCGAGTATTTTGTGTTAAACAACACGCGAAAGGCAATGTCTCTGTCAGCCACATGGCCGCTTTAGATAATGTGCCTACCAATTGAAGACGCGGGGAGCTTCCGGTGTGTCAAGGGAACGAAAGAGGAAGAATGCATGCTGCTGCAATTGGGATCTCAGAGACTGACCAATAGTTTTGTGTGGAGGTTTTGACTCTGCGAGCTAATGTTCAATCCGTGATTGAGGAAACATGGCAGCCTGGTGAAATGTGTCTGGCTGTTTCATTTGTCCGCCGATGTGTGCACATAGGTGACCTAATAATTGTTAGTCTGTTTTAAGTGACTGGTCAGATAGGAAACAAAATCACCTGGTTGCCTGATCAAGATAGGTGTTGTATTGTTGGTTAAGTGTTCTAATGGACTTGAAAAGGGTAATCTTTTCTTGGAAGGTCACTGAATGTCCTGTTTGGTCCCTGTGTGCCCCTTCCTTCTGTATCTGCCATATCACTCTTACATTTCCCAGTGTGCCACAACGAGATGGTATCAACACTGTAGTACTACCCGTTTGTTGGTGCTGACCTCGTATAGGGTTCTTTGATGTTTAGCGCTGGCAATTTATCACAGCAGGAAATAAACGCGATCAGGGTGATATTAATCACATTGCATCTGGAGTTCTGATTGGTCTGTAAAACACGGAACAGGCACCAGAAACCCAATAGGGTTCTTTACTTTTGTTTAAAAACGTGTAACTGGAGAGTTTAATAAACAGTTACATAAATAAACACACATAGTATTGTTTGGCGCTCACAGAAGGAGAAGAAGGAAATAGAGACTAGAGGACGCACTAGACAACATACAATTTGAAAGCTATAGTTACCGACCGGGATTTGAACCTATCACCTCCAAATGACAACGCCTCACTGCAGGAACAAGTGTACTTCGACGCATGACCTTGAAAAGTGTCATCTTTTCAAAGGGTCAGACACTCCAAACGGGTGACCTCAACGGGTTCCCCAATTGATTAACTGTAGAGTTTGCAGAATTGACCTTGCACACCAGGAGCACAACCCTGCGGCGTGTGTTATGGTGTGGTTATGCTTTGGATCTGTACTTCAGTAGAGAAGTTTGAGCAGAATGTTCCAGCTGGTGATCAGGTAGATTCATTTGCTATATCTTGGTTTTAAAAAACAAACATAGGTTAAAGGACCCTCTTCCATGCCTTTTGGGTTTATGGTGATATTCCCTTACTACATAATAGGCACTGGATGTGTGATGTGGGCAGTACCATGTTGGCTGCCCCTACTTCACAGAACATTTTCTCAAACTCATTTTAGGCCGGGTCAGCCTGGAAGCCGAGGTCAAGTGAAGAAAATCCCTACCTTGATGGGAATGTAAACATATAACCCGGAGAATGTGCTATGTTACTGCAGCTGCCTGTATGTGGGTAGACCACAAACTCCAGCACTTCTGCTTGCAGGTCGTTCAATACATCTTGGGTAAAGTTCTACAACCATTCCACTTGCTGCTGAAGGGTATTTTGCTATCCCAGGGGACAGATGGGTTGTCATAGTGGTTCTAATACTGTTTTTTCATTCACACAGGATAGATGAATGTTTTGCCCACTGATAACTGGTAATAACCTTGAACCGAGTTTTTGACAACAATGCACAATGCTGCATCTTTTCAACATCACACTTTAATTTTGGTATTATCATATATAATACATACATAAACATAAAGCAGTGAATCGTGGACAATTCTGCCATGACTAAATAAAACAGGCTTTTGAACTTAGGGTTACAGGAAAATTCTTAGAACACTGATCACGAAAAATACTGATACAGTGCAGACCTGATAAGGCAAACTCACCTGGGACCCTAAAAATAGTTATCAGAAATTCCTCTCATGCAACATACAATACAATATTGTTCTTCACAACAGAAATTTGCCACATCCGAGATCATCTTAAGCGGTTTGCACTGTATTCTATCAGATCTGAACAAAGGTTCATAATCAGCATATCTCAGAAACTGAAATGCTTTGGCCATATTAACTGTCACAGTGGCTTAAAGAGATGGTTCCTAGCAGAAGAGGCAGGGGTAAGCTAGCACTAAGAGTCATGAAAGATTCCCTGGGCAAATACACCAGGCAGGGGAACTGGGAACAAATTGGGAATCTTCCTGGTGAGTTGTCATAAGTGCCATTCTGTACATGACCTGCTCGATGGCGCATACATAACATACACAACTGAACCAAGAAAGAGATCTTCAACATGTTTATTGTCAAAGTGTACACAGCTTCACATGAGATGATGATAGTGGTATCTTCTCTATCTCTCATTCATACACATACACACACACAGAGGTGACTAATCCAGGAACATGAAACACACACAAGATGTTGATTTGACTGCTGGCTGTGCTGTGGATCTGTTATATCTTGCTGTTGGTAGAAAACAATGCCAGCAACCCTGCTGCTGATCCCACTGCCAGGGAGTAATTTCTGGGCTTAGTCAAGGAAAAAGCCAATATCATCAACTGATGATGTCAGTAAGACAAGTTCACACTGACCAATTATTTATAATTTCATAACCCAAACGTGTGTTCATGATTTCTTTCTCATTTATGCCTTTTGATTCCATAAAGGAACTGAGGTCCTCTACTGTCTTAGGACAAGCCCTCTTTCTTTGAAGATATTTTCATAACTGGTTGTGTCAAGGTCCCCAATAGGACCCATGACAGAGGGTTAGAGACAGGACTGTGCCCTTGAGTGATAGGACAGGTTCACCTTGGACGGGATGACGCAGTACGCCTGCCTCAACAGGCGAGTGCAGAACAGACTCGACTAGCACGGACTCCATGAGGGTCAAGTAACTCGTGATCACCTAACTAAGTAGGAAGCAGAGACGGGACTCGGACGTGGATGAGAGAGGATACGTGACTGTGTTTGGGAGAGATAAATAGACCATTTACTTAGACTTAAGCTTTGCTAGTGAGAACGAATGGGGCCACTGCTAGCTGTGTGTTAGTGTGTATGCTGAAGCACAATTATGAGCAAGTATGGTGTGAGAGCTGTGAAATGATCTTTGTAGATAATGTTATGACGATGTATGACCATTAAAGATGTTTAGTGATATATTCATGCTTTTCATGCCTCGTCTGTACTCTCATCAACTGCCTGTCTGAACCCTTGTTTATAAACCCATAGAGATGTTGACAGGTTGCATTGTGCAACTAAGGTTTTCTTTGGGATGAGTTAGTCAGCCTCAAGTAAACAGTCTTCTTTGTGACTAATATGCATAGCAAACATTGACTACTGAAGAAACCCAAGCCACAAGTTGCCCCTTGTGTCATCATAGTGCTACAAATGCTTTGTTTATGGCCCTGGTAACAAGCATCTCAAATGTTATGTGGCTGTTGCATCCATATATGCTGGAAAATTGGCCTATTCATTCCGTGTCCTACATACATTTCAGTGAGATTCTGGCTACACTGTCAAACATAAGTATGGTGTTACTTCACGCTCCCAATGTTATTCACAAATCTAGTCTTTATCACTTCTTTTGTTCGCTTGAAATCTGTCCACAGCGGCAATGTTGTCTCGTGTATGAATGTAACTATCTTTTTTATTTCACTCAGAGTTTTTTGGTTGGACCCTTTTGAGGCATAGGGCCAGCCACTGCACCTGCCTGGGAGCACATAACAGGACAAGCACCATAACATTTTGCAGTAATCGACATATCCCATGGCTTGATTGTCTGGCATCCTGATTTCTGTGGTGCTCCTCCTGGCTGGTTTCCTCCACCTTCAGCACTTTTCCTTTGCTGGAGTGGACTGGTCTTACTCAGATATGTCTGCGCATGTATTGTACCTACAAACACATCTAAAGCATTCTGTTTTTGTGTTTTTTACAGCACCGTCACTCCTGTCAGTTAAAACAGTTCCACCACATGAAGGCCAGCAGTTGAGACTTTTGCTGCCAGAGGTGATGGATACACAAACCATTGGGGTATTTTACAAGACTGGGTGCTCACCAACTCTGTGCCCTGGCTATGTAAACAGCAATTTGGAACCATCTTTATCCCTGGAGCTGGGAGTCTTGATAATGATATTCTAGAACTTGTGGGTGGTAATGTCAGCAGCCCAGACCTAGTCCCAGCTAGTTCATCCATCCATCATGTGCCATACCAATAGGCATTGGGGGTCAGGTTTTGCCATTTCATTCGATCACCAGTCATAGATCAGCTCAGTGGTCTTGTCTCAACCATACCACATGGCCAAGCCATCCAGGTATTTTCTTCTGTCTTCCCCATGTTCTCTTGATCTTGCCAGTTGTCACCAAGGTCTCCAATTTATTTCTTCTCATAAAGTGGTCAAACATTGTGACTGTCTTTGTCTAATTTCCCTAATCAGTTTACGGGTTTCATGTGTTTCTAGTAAGACTTGGTCATTGGTGTTTCCGCCTGTCCATGGTATTCTGTGCATGGTTCATACATGCTGTGCTGAATCACAACCTGGTTACATACTAACATGTCTCTCCAAGGATGCGAAGCTCCAGTCCCGGGCTTGCACACCCCGCTGAATTGGGGAGGCAGACCTCTGCCACACAGCAGAAAGTAAAAGTCCTTTTCACATGCCATACGTGGCACCAGACATATGGTGCTAAACCCATATGTTTACAGACAAATGGGCACCTAGTGGGTGATGTGGACAGTGACTACCCCGACCGTATCAACTCCCTGAGACATTCTTGGTACATATTTTAGGTCGGGTTAACCTGGAAGCCCAAGTAGATGTTTAAAACAATTGAAATCTGAATTTGCCCAGGTGTGGGCAAACCCATGACCATTGGGCAGTAGGCAAGTGTCTAGCGAGGCTCCGGTATGAGTAGTGGGGGTTTATCCCTCCTAAAAGATATGGCTATAACAACCGTTTGAAAGAAGTGGTCAATTATTGCCCCTCTGAAACAATCAAAATGGTAATTATCCCCTAGTTAAACAATAAAATTTTTAAAATTATCTCCCTGGTTAAACGATACAAGTATTAAATTATCCCCCTAAAAAAAAAAACAGATCGGGTTGGCTTCCTCTAAGCGTTGATTCATGACAATGCTGAAACCAGTAAAAGGATACACAACTGGGTTGAAGTTCTTGAGGATGAAGAACGAAGACACAATCAGCAATGCCAGGTAGAGGGCATTGTTGTAGAATATTGAGAATGTGGTGGCTTCATAATCTGCGATCTCATTTTTCTTCCACAGTACCCTGGTTAAAAATAAATGAGAAACAATGTGGTTATTGCTTAAGAGAGCAGTTAGTGACATCATTCTACCATCATGTGCTGAGTTTTCTCTGCCCACACTCATAATTCACACTGCAAATATCCATGTACATTTCTTCAACCTTTAGTCACAATTACCTCTGCTAATATTTGCTTACCTCAACTAACACTCTCACTATATACACTCAGAGTTCCCTCTCTCACTATATGCACTTATAGTTCCATCTACCAATACCCATTTACAGTTCCCTCTACCAGTGTCCACTTAGTTCCACCAGTGCCTGAATGTGGATAGGATGAGATTGCGGGGAATTGGCAGAGGTTCTGTTAAAATCTCAAAACTGAGAGGGAAGACCAGGAGAACTTTCAATCAGATAGCATTGGGAACAATTAGTAGTGTGACTCTTTCTTCGCTGGCTGTTGAACGAGGAGACGGAGCATGTATGGGAATGTCCCGAGTGCAGTGATGTCAGTTCTTAGCTCAACTCAACTCCCTCTACTAGTGTCCACTTAGTTTCCTGTACCAATAAACCCTTACAGTTCCCTCGACCAATATCAACTTACAGTTCTCTCTACCAATCTCCACTTACAGTTCTCTCTACCAATCTCCACTTACAGTTCTCTCTACCAATCTCCACTTACAGTTCTCTCTACCAATCTCCACTTACAGTTCTCTCTACCAATCTCCACTTACAGTTCCATATAAGAGTATCCATGTACAGTTCCCTCTACCAATATCCACGTAGTTCCCTTTATTCAACTTAGTTCCTCTACCAATATCTACTTACAGTCCCCTTTACTAATATCCATTTACAGTTCCATATAAGAGTATCCACCTACAGTTCCCTGTACGAATATCCACTTACAGTTCCCTCTACCAATATCCATTTACAGTTCCATATAAGAGTATCCATGTACACTTCCCTGTACCAATATCCACTTAGTTCCCTCTACCAATATCCATGTAGTTCCCTTTAACTATATCCACTCACAGTTCTCTCTACCGGCATGTCCGGGCACGCCAAAGAGATGTGCTGTCTTCCCAGTAACTGTAATGTCACCAGTGTCATCAACCAGGTGACCATGCCCGTTGACAACTTTTAACCTCCGGCGATGTGTATCTCTTGTGATTCTTTGTCTTCTTCTTTCGTTCGCTATCGGCGATGTGTATCTATTGTGATTCTTTGTCTTCTTCTTTCGTTCGCTATCTACTGTGATGATTTTCTCCCATACAATGATGCAAGAATGTCCAGAAACTTCTCACTGCCTGCCTCTTTTTCAACTAATCTTATCTGTTGTTATGTCTCTTTTTCAACTAATCTTATCTGTTGTTATGTCTCTTTTTCAACTAATCTTATCTGTTGTTATGTGTTTCAAGTTTTATCTACTCGTGATGTGATCAAAATAATGTTATCTGACAATGTGATTAAATGTTTCTCTTCTCATGTGACCAAAAAATGTCATCTATTTCCTGTTGATGTTAAAGTATTTGTCTCTTTCAAAAGAATTACGGGGATCATTATGCTATCTTTAATATCATCCTGTAAAACCACATTTCCATAGCTCCAATGTTATTTGTTAACCAGGATTCACAACCAAATGTTAAAACTGGTTCTGTGTAACATGCAAGAAATCTATTTCTAGCCTCCCGTTCTAAGGGCTTATTACAAATTATGTCACTCATGTAATAAAATGCAGTGTTTGCTTGTCCTATTCTATTCTGTAAGTTTGTGATAAATCTTTCATCTGATGTCTTCACATTTTAATTCACTCACTTGTCCTAGCTGGTCACCGTAGTGAAGGGGTTACAGACGAAGTTCGTGATACAGCATACACACGTTCAAAACACAGCTGTGCGCGATTTGGCAGCAGACCGTGTTGTGCTGGATTTTTACCAAATGGTATGGGGGCCGGTCGTTCAGAAAGCAATGGCAAACTACTGAACGTAAACTTGCCAAGAGATCAACAACAGCAATAATGCTGGTGCTGACTGCAAACACCCTGTTAAGGATATGCAACTAACTTGTTTTTTTACTTGTCCTAACACCACTAACATTTAGGATAGGAGAGAAGAGAAAGTATATTTTTCTTTATTTTACATTTCTGTCTTCATTTACTTTCTGCTCAACCCCATCACTGAACAGTTGGACTAAAATATTCACCTCTCATCCCCGACTTGGGAATTTAAATTACAAGTACCTCTGAAGTCGGAGTGGATTCGCCTAATGGCGAGGGACACTGTTAACAAAGAAAGCTAATCCACACGTAAAATTAAGCCCAGCATTACTGGAAGTAGTGTGTATGGATTATGCTTGAGTTCAAAGCGAGAGAGCGCCAAAAAAGAAATTTACTTTCTGCTATAACTGCATTTGTGTTCTAATTTGCTGACATTTAGCTAACATATTAAGTATTAGAAGTATGTTGTTTATATCATGTCCATTAACTGCAGTCTGGGTGTTGATTGTACTTATCTAAGAATCATATACACAGTTGTAAGTTTGCTGTCTTACCTTTCATCTTTTTCCTTCTTTGTCATTCGTTTGTCATCAGCAAATTTCTTCAGCGTTTCTTTGGCAACAGCATCCTCTCTCTTTACAGCAATCCTGCACAAAATTGGGTGCACATATTTAGACTAGAAGCAAGCATAATAACAGCAGTTCAGTATTATGCAATAAGTCAATATCATTGAATGTAAGAAAGAGAGTGCTATATAGAACCTGTTTTGATGTATGGCAGTGAATTTTGAAATGTAACTGAACAAATTAAGAAGAAATTGGAAGCAACAGATATGTGGTTCCTGAGACGAATGTTGCGAATTCCTTAGACTGCCAGAGTAACTAATGGCGATTGCCTGAAAGAGGCTAATGGAACTAGAACATTATATACAACAATAAGAAAGGCATGGAGAACATCGTGACAACTGGAAAGATCAAAGGGACCAGGTGGAGAAAGCAGGGAAACAGATTGAGAACTTGTATGCGGAAAGAATGATATTGCAGGGGAACGGCAGGGGTTCTGGACGAATCTCAAAAACTGAGAGGGAAGACAAGAAGAACTTTCAATTAGATAGCGGTAGGAACGATTAGTAATGTGACTCTTCGCTGGCTGTTGAACGAGGGGACGGTGCGTGTGCAGTGATGTTGGTTCTTAGCTCAACTCAACTTTAACATGGCCACAGTATTTCAAACATAGCCACAGTATTTCAAACATAGCCACAGTATTTCAAACATGGCCACAGTATTTCAAATATGGCAACAGTATTTCAAACATGGCTGCAGTATTTCAAATATGGCCACAGTATTTCAAACATGGCCACAGTAATTCAGTTTTCTGAGACATGCTGTGTATGAGTCAGTCTTCTTCCAAGGCCAGATCTGGTACAATATCAGTATTTTTGATCTTCTAGGTTCATGATATTCTAAAACAGCCTCTGTAATATTTAAGTTCAAATTTGTGCCATAGTTCCTTAACACTCCAAAACCTTTGCATTGCTACGGCCAGTCTACGACTGACTGCTGTTAGGTATGGAACCAAGATATTCAAAGTGTGACATTTTTAATATTTTCATTGCCAAAAGTGAGTGATGACTGTCATATGGTTTTGTCCATGAACAGTATAATTTTTTAAAAGTTCAGAAAATGATGTGTTGCTTCCTGGAATTGTAACTGCTCTAGGGTTACTATATCAGCAGAGATTTTACTATGCCAGGCACAGCAGCAAAGATGTCCCAGAATTCAAGGTCAGTGTCATGGCTCTTCACTGATGTCTTCAGGATGTTACATGAATAGTAAAGTTACTGGTCTTCTTCTTTGAGAAATGTATATCCGACTTTGGCATTAATTTGTGATAGGCTTACTTCCTCTAGAAATGTTATTGAAGATAACAGACTTTATGTGTGGCTAAATAAAAAGACATAATAGTCTTTTTAAATCTGCTAGGGTGACATTGAAACATATGACAATGTATTTTCTTTGTTGTTTTTTTTTTAAGGATTCATTATGCTATTTCGGTGCTGTGGCGAAGGGGTTATGAACACAATTCACAATTGGAAGTAGACCACCTTTCGCTGGTACTTCATACAATGGTATAAGTGCTGGTCATTCAAAAAGCAATGGCAAACTTCTGAATGTAAACTTGCCAAGAAATCATAAACAGCCAAATGAATGCTGGGGTGTAATGCAACACCCTGTAAAGGATATGCAACTAACTTTTTAAATCTATTACATGACATGTTGAACTTCTTCCTGTCTTCTTTATCTTTCGTTCGCTGAACTTCTTCCTGCAACATGTACCTGACGATAACCAGTGAAATATGCCAGGCAATAAATTGTTTGTGTCTTCATTATTCTAATGAGCAAATCAACAAAAATGACAAGTAGAATCGGCAAGCTTAACAAGTGACAGAATTAATTTTCTGATCACGAGTAACAGAATTTGGACACTTATAAAGTGGGAATGTGATCCTTAAAGAAAACCTGAAGAAATGCTATTTGTAAGTCAATAAAGAGTTCAGGCAAACATCCTTTTTATCAAAAATCTACCTTGCAATTGTAAGATCCCAAACATAGAGTTATGTGTGCAGTGTAATAAAGTAAACATCCTCTTTATTGAAAATCTACCTTGTAAAGGTAACATCTTAAACATTGAGGATATTCTAACAACACAGCATAAAGTATCAAAATTACGTAGTTGTTCAAAAATAATCAGCAGAATAGATGAGAACTGTTTAACCAGGTTCAGACAGAACGTACTTGTGCTTGAGAATAAACTTGAGGTTACGGTACGCCATTGCAACCAAGTAGGTGCTGATGATTGTGCCGATGACAAAGAAGATGGCTGACTGGTAGAGGTCCATCTGATGAATACGCCAAAACAACCCTGAGGAAGATAACATGGGAGTCTTTAGAGGATTATCACACATTTACTATACAAGGGGCTGGCCATAAGTCTTTAACCTGACTATGAATGAAACGTCACAGACAACTGAAATTTTGTATACTGTTTATTGCTTTTGAATATACCCATCACTTGAATTACCACACTAAGCCATCTATATTTAACCTTGGGAATGGAACATTATTTTTCAAACTAAACCCGTGATCATATGCCCGCATTACTTCATCACTGATACAATTATTTCCCTTGAGCTGTTTTTTGTTTTTTTGATTTGGGAAAAGAATAGTCTGATGAAGCCAAATCTGGAGGATAGGGTGGTTGTGGGAGAATATCAATATTCAAATTCCCAGCTGCACAAGCTCCCCTTCTAAGAACCATGTCTTACATTACTGTTCTTTATATACCACAATGATGTTTAATATGGCAAAAGTATTTCAGCTTTTGCGACATACTGCTGTTTACGCACGAGGAACAAGTGGCCTGGGCAAATCTTTTCTTCTGTCAGAGGATAACTGCAGGGGTCAAACTCTCGTTCAGCCATGTCCCCTACATTATCAGCGTTTCTCCCAATAAGCTAGACTAACATACCTGCCACAGAAATTCTACAATGCCTGATCATTGATCATGGAAAAAAAAAAACTGGCTAACAAAAAGTGTCATGTCTCAATTATAATACGAGGGAAGATTCATATGAAAACCTTAAATAATTTTGTTTGTTTTTGGTGAAAATACAGTGCAAATTGTTTAAGGCGATTTCGAATGTGGCGAATTTCTGTTGTGATGAACAATACTGTATTCATCTCATCTCATCATGTTCCTCTTGTACCTTGCGGTGTTGAGGTGAAATATAAACATCGGGAGAGTGCCCGCTTATGGGCTCAATATTGTATTGTACGTTGTAAATGCATTACTATATGCTTGAACTCTTATAAGAGGAATTCCTGATAAGAACTATTTCTTGGGTCCCAGGTCTGTTCGCCTTATCAGGTCTGCAATGTATTCTGAAAAAGTAAAGAACAAATGTATCATTTTTCAATGCAGTCACCACTGCTTTCAATGCAAGCCCTCCAGCACTGATAAAGTGCTTGCATTCCTGTAGAAAATTAGACTTTGGGGTCACTACTCTGTGTGCCTGACCCAGTCATGAACAGTCTGCCACAGAAGTCACTCCGTTTCGAAACTTCCTACTCCACTCATACACTTGCCGGACTGACAGGCATGCATCACCATACTGGACCTTCATTCACTGATGAATTTCTATAGGTGTCACCCCTTCATTGATCAAAAAATGGATAACATAACGCTGCTCCTTTTTGGTGTATGTCAAAAGTGGGATGGCCATCTTTAAATTGTCCTTATGTCATGTTCATCTGCACCATGATGTCACATGGTTAACACTCGTGACATCATTATTGACAGGTTACAAGTCAATGGCATAGTTGTAATTTCTAATATACTTTTAAGGTTTTCATATGAAGCCCCATCATACTTCAGCCATATTAAACCTCACAAATGGAGAAAATAGTTAAGGGAGGCATCATTCCTGGAAGAGGCAGCGGCTGAAAGATTGATGTGAGAGAAATGGTAAAAGATCTAGAGGTCTTTCTGGGAACTGTGGTGAGAGTGATGTTATGTTAAGGACAATGTTCACATTAAGTAAAGGACAATGTCCATGTTCACATTATGTGAAGGACAATGTTCATGTTCACGTTATATGAAGGACAACGTTCATGTTCACGTTATGTGAAGGACAATGTTCATGTTCACGTTATGTGAAGGACAACGTTCATGTTCACGTTATGTGAAGGACAACGTTCATGTTATGTGAAGGACAACGTTCATGTTATGTGAAGGACAACGTTCATGTTATGTGAAGGACAACGTTCATGTTCACGTTATGTGAAGGACTTGCTACAAGAATATTTCTTTTAACGTTCGCTCGCTTTGAACTCAAGCACAGTCCATACACATGCTATTACTTCTAGTGCATTTGACTGATTTATGTACATGGATTAGCTTTCCCTGTTAACATTGTTTCTCGCCATCAGGCAAACCCACTCTGGGTACATGTAATTTACGTCCACAAGTCAACATTTTAGAGTAGAGCAACTGACCCGTGTAGAGGCTGAAACTGCTACCTCGGCATCAGCACACCGGAAGTGTTTAAGAGAGTGCTCTTGTCCATTCAGCCATGCTGACCTCCTACATGATGATTATGACATAACATAATCTGTTGGCCATTTTCTTACCATGCCTCAGGTTGACACCAATGGCTTTGGTGTTTTCCTAATGTACCAAATCAACAGAGATTTACCAGATCAACAGAGATCAACAGAGAGTACAACAGAGATTAGGAGTAGAATAGGGCAGGCAAAAGCCGCTTTTCAGAAAATGAAGAGTATCTTATGCAATAAGTCACTATCACTGAATGTAAGAAAGAGAGTGCTGAAATGCTATGTAGAACCAGTTTTGCTGTATGGCAGTGAATCTTGGAACGTAAATGAACAAATTAAGAAGAAATTAGAAGCAACAGAGATGTGGTTCCTGAGACGAATGTTGCGAATTCCTTGGACTGCCAGAGTAACTAACGACGACTGCCTGAAACAGGCTAATGAAACTAGAACATTATATACAACAATAAGACAGAGACAAACATCTTTCTTCGGTCACGTGATGAGAAGAGAGGCATTGGAGAACATCGTAACAACTGGAAAGATCGAGGGGAAGAGAGGCAGAGGTAGACCAAGAGAAGTGATGCTGGATGGATTGAGACGGTGGCATGGAGGAATATCAGCACCAGAGTTGATCCAGAAAACCAAAGACCGAGATCTATGGAGAGCCATGAACGCCTACGCCAGCCGGCACGGCACTTGATGATGATGACCAAATCAAACCGTCTTGAGCCTGAGGAATTAAGGCCGCCTGGCTAGTGCAGTCGCTGTAAACTGTGCAGGTTAGTTTTATTTTTTTCCCCCCAACAGAAAAAAAACTAAGTTATTAATTTGATTTTGCATAACGATGAAAACCTGTTCATCACACAGAAGAATTAATGCGTTTGCCTTCCAAGACCGAGGTCTGCATTTAATCCACAACCATAACAGGATTATGTTCCTCATAAACATTGATACCATACACATTTCTGGGAAGGAAAGGCAACAGGAGAGGGAGTTGGTCACCACATCTAACAGTTCAAACTCCAATGCCACTATCCCATCTATAGCTTCCCATCTTTCCATCTCCACCCATGGATTAACCAAACAGTTCTTATCTGATTTTGATATCTCCTGGTGATATCTCTTGTTTTACTGTTAGAATTCATAGAATGAAGAATGGGTACCAAAAATTATACAGCTTTCCGTTGAACTGCTGTCATTAGTCATTAGTGGTGAAGAATGGGTAGCCAATGTAATTAGTAATAAACAATCTGGCATGTGTTCAAAATCAGTGGGCGATTTGAAAACGGACAGCTTTGCGTTAATTTTTAACAATGGATGCGCGTCGCTCCTTCAGAAATCCTGTGGCAAACTACTGAACGTAAAAATTGCATAAGAACATCACAAACACTAAAATACAGTAAACAGTTCCAAAAATCCAAAATTGCTCAAGTGCTTTTGCAGCGTTCTGTAAAACTTTTGCCTAGGGACTAGCGTTATGCCAGAGGTTTAGACACGGTCTAGATTCCTGTCGTCAGTTGTCAAAGATACAATCTATATTCGAGTCTGGTCAGTTGACAAGAATAAGTCCACGATCGTTACAACTCAGCAGCTCGCATCACGGACGGAACGCCACGTCAACAACGAACTACATTATTTAATGTGAGAGACGAGCCATGCTCAAGCGTCTCTCTGGTTCAACTTACACACGGGTATGGCGGACACTATAAAAGCGTTGCCATAAAAGAGAGCCGAGGATTTTGTGGAGACATTTCTGCTAAAGTCTTGAAGCAAAAGCTCCTCCTCCCGAGATAACTTGTTTTGTTTGCCGCCTGCCATGTTGTCTGTGAACCGGAAAAGGAAGGGGTTTGCCGGTTAACCATGTGACCTCTGACCCGAAGGGTCCAAGTGAAAGAAATATAATATTTATTCCCAGGGTGTTATTTGCCGATGATTTATTTGATATCTCATTAAGTAGTCTAGTCTTGTATAGATCACACAACGAGAAGCTCAGCACTGCAAAAACTCTGTAGTACCAGCGAGGATCCAAATTTGTGTTGCTGTACACCCATACTATGAGAGGAATCACCATAAGGGAACATACCATCAATAAATTTAGATATGCGGATGGTGCAGTATTGATAGTAGACAATGAGCAGGATCTGCAACAATTGGTAGATAGAATTATTTTACGTAGTGAACAACTATGGTTAGAATTAAACTGAAAGAAGACCGAGATTATGGTTGTCTCTAAGAAGAAAGAGATACGTACCATTATGTAATATAAGGATAAATGGGAATATTCATAAACAAAGTTAATCAGTACAAATATCTTGGAACAGTCATAACATCTGATGGGGAAAAATGGGGGGGGGGGCGTGTTTTCTTGAAGAGATTAGAACAAGAATCGCCATGGCAAAGGCAGCCTTTTGCAATATGGAAAACATACTGACCAATAAAAAGTTGTCAATTGCAACGAGAAAAAATGTGTTGAAGTGCTGTATAGAAAAGAAAAAAAAAAAACAACATCTAATGGCAGTGGAAATGTGGTTCCCGGGGGAAATGCAAAGAATACAATGGGCAAACAGAGAGAAAAAAAAAACAAAAAACTAATGCTTAATTTCTACAACAGGCATATGAAAACCACAAACTGATTAGAGGATTTAGAAGTAGGCTGTCAAATTTTTTTTTTGGGGGGGGGGGGGCACGTTAAAAAAGAAATAAACCAGAGAACTTGGTGACAACTGGTAAGATTGAGAGTAAATGAACAAGGGATAGTCATAGAAGTAAATATCTAGATCGTTTGACCACATGGCATGGTTGGGACAAGAACACAGAGCTGACCCACGACTCTGGTGATAGTGTGAGATGGCAAAACATAACCGCCGACTCTTATCCACATAGCTCTTGATAATGAAATAAGTTAATACATTCATTAAAAACACACATGCACACACATTTCGGCAGGATGATGACCAAGGGTACGTGCATGTTTCTGCGCACGCGCGAATGTGTGTGACGTCAGGTTAATCAATCCAGCGCACCAGAAGTTTTTTTTTTTTTTTTTGGCGCTCGCTCGCTTTGAACTCAAGCGTAGTCCATATAGTAGTGATAGACTGAATTTTGCGTGTGAATTAGCTTTTCCTATTAACAGTGTCCCTCGCCAACAGGCGAACCCACTCTGACTTCAGAGGTACTTGTAATTTACGTTCCAAAGTCAAGGACGACAGGTCAACATTTTAGTCCAACTGTCCGGTGTAGGGGTTGAACCTCTAACCTTGGCATCAGCACACCGGATGTTTAAGAACACGCGTTCTTATCCATTCGACCACGCTGACCTGCACCAGAAGTAGTACATGGACTACACTTGAGTTCAAAGTTAGCAAACGAAAAAATAAAAACTTAGTCGGATTATTGTAAGGAATTTCAGAACATGTCACCCATCCTTTCCAGATTTATGAGATGCCGACAGCAGCTAGAGACGATTACCACTTTATGGGCAGACCAGAACAAATCTTTATTGTGCGCCTCAATTCAGGACACAATAGATTACACAACCATAATACGCAAAATTCAAGATCAGCGAATCAGCCATGTGGATTGGCGTCGCAGACTGCAGATGGCATACTCCAAGACTGCCCAAAATACGACATACATAGGCAAACCTTCTTTCTAGTCTAGACAGACGACAGTGGAAGATAAACTCTCTGGACCACTGAGTGAACTAAAAGACAGTTAAATTTATACAAGAGACAATATTGCAGATATAGGCAAATTTCAAGCCAACGAAAAAAAGAAGATACGACATGCTGATACACTTATTTTTGGAAAGATAATATGGTGACTTCCCTTGCCTCCCACTTCCACCGCCGCCTTTGAAAGCATTTTCCGGCCGTCACTGTCAGGTCAAGTGAGTGCCGCGTTGTCCCCCTTATTTCTGTCTTTGCTTTGAACTGCGATGACTATCCACTCCCACTCACAGGTGTAGTTCAACATTTCTTTTCATCGAGATGATGCAACGAGGGAATTGTTATACTCTCCAGTATTTTAAAGGACATACACGTGCCCACTCACTTACAGCCCCCCCCCCCCCCCACACACACAAACACTGATGGCGTTCTTGAGTTGCAGGGATAACTGTTAGATCGATGTTGGATTTCTTGAGTTGTAATTATAAATGCTAGACTGCTGCTAGAGTTCTTGAGTTGTAATGATAACTGTTACACCGATGTTGGGGTTCTTGTGTTGTAATGATAACTGAGGGACTGATGTTGTTCTTAAGTTTCAATGATAACTGAGGGACTGATGTTGTTCTTAAGTTTCAATGATAACTGAGGGATTGATGTTGTTCTTAAGATTCAATGATAACTAAGGGACTGATGTTGTTCTTGAGTTGTAATGCTAACTAAGGGACCGATGTTGTTCCTGAGTTGTAATGATAACCGAGGGACTGATGTTGTTCTTAAGGTTCTTAAGTTTTAATTATAACTAAGGGACTGATGTTGTTCTTAAGTTTCAATGATAACTGCGGGATTGATGTTGTTCTTAAGTTTCAATGATAACTGAGGGATTGATGTTGTTCTTAAGTTTCAATGATAACTTAGCGATTGATGTTGTTCTTAAGTTTCAATGATAACCGAGGGACTGATGTTGTTCTTAAGTTGTAATGATAATTGAGGGACTGATGTTGTTGTTAAGTTTCAATGATAACTTAGGGACTGCTGTTGTTCTTAAGTTGTAATGATAACTGAGGGACTGATGTTGTTCTTAAGTTGTAATGATAACTAAGGAACTGACGTTGTTCTTGAGTTGTAATGATAACTAAGGGGCTGATATTGTTCTTGAGTTGTAATGATAACCGACGGATGTTGTTCTTGAGTTGTAATGATAACCGAGGGATTGATGTTGTTCTTAAGTTGTAATGATAACTAAGGGACTGATGCTGTTCTTGAGCTGTAATGATAACTAAGGGGCTGATGTTGTTCTTGAGTTGTAATGATAACCGAGGGACTGATGTTGTTCTTGAAATGTAATGATAACCGAGGGACTGATGCTGTAGTTAATACGTTGTAATGATAACAAGCGGAGATACGTCTAATGGCAGTGGAAATGTGGTTTCTCCGGAAAATGCTAAATGTAAAATGGACGGGGAAAAAACCATGGCCAAGTCCTACAAGAAACACATGAAAACCGTAAACTGAGTCGAGATATTACACGTAGACAGTCACATTTTTTGGGCACATTATCAGTAGAAATTAATGTTAATATTTAGTTATGTCTTTCTAAAGTGATGTGAAAAGAGCAAAGGTAGGACTTGACCACACGACACAATGCTGACAAGAACACAGAGCTAATCAGTGACTCTGGCGATCGTGTGATATGACAAACCATGACTGCCTACGCGTATCGGCATGGTACTTGATGATAATGAATGATAACTGGCGACCTATCACCTTCTTCCCTTTTTTCTTCTTTCATCGTTTGTCGCTATTGGGGTATAAGTATTCAACCAACTCACTTCAAGTCGTCCTATCTTTAGCTATCCCATGCAGCTTCGCCCAAGACTTCCCATTTTATTCATTTGTGTCTCTAATTCTCTTCTCCGCGTGCCTTCCTCTATCTAGACAACAGAATTTCTGATGATACTATTCCCATGTTTTCTCGATGTGTGCCCTATCCAGCGACAACGTTTGGTCCTCGTCTCATAATTCACAGGCATTTGATTAATTCTCTCTACGAGACCCACACAGTCGTTTCTGTCATACTATTTTAGTCCTTCTCTTCTGCACAGATACCAGCCAATGAATGATCTAACCATCTTGCTGGTTTTAAAATCTCCATCGATCTTCCCACCCCGCGTGAAAACACCCTCTAAGTGTTTATAGTACAACTTCTAAAAGACACCATTTTGTTTACCCGTTAGTTAGTGGTGCCATGTCGTTTGCTGAAGGCATTCGTCTAATTATAAAAGTATAAAGAAAACACTCTGTTTGTATATTTCGGCAAACAAAGCTTGCACCACGCTCAGAACTCACTCTGATTTAATAGCTCAGTAAACACAGTTTCAGCACAGAATAACCAAATAAGTAATTTTCTGCAATTTAGCCCAAATTAATATATTTGAATATTTCTTCATTGATTTACATCCAACTAAAACAAACAGAAATCATTTTGTGCAGGGAAAATTCGCTTTGTGAAGATCGGCCTACGTCTTAAATATACTTATTTATCACGGTTCAGCGGCGACTGTTTATTTCATTTCATCGGTAACTATTTATTCTTGTAGTGTGGTTATGCTTTATGGGATAGTATTTGTTTTAAAAATATATTCTGCATAAAACAAACTGAATTCATTCTGCCTGCTGCAACTCGTTATGAATCATGGACTCATTCTGTCTGAAAAAAAATCGTTACATATTATGAACTAATTAGTTCTGACACAACTCATTATATGCCAAACACCTGGAAAGGACACCTGGACCAATGAATGCTGCAACTTTTGCGTTCGATGTCTATGAGGGCTTCCAAGATAAAAAAGGAGACAGTGGCTGTAGCTTTTGATCTGGAGGATGCGTATAACAGGGTTAGGTATGATCGGTTAATACACACACTGTTGGACATGGAGGTCTGCCCTTGCCTTGTTAGATGGGTTGCGCTGCGCATGGGATCCTGGACTTCTGACCCCTGTACTATTACACCTGGGTTGCCGCTGGGATCTGCATTGTCCCCAGTGCTCTTTAATGTCTACACCAGCAAAATCGCAGCTATTGAGACACCAGGTGTGGGTAGAATCTGGACATTTGCAAATGATGTGCTGGTGTACAGACAGGGCAGAGACAGGGCCCGTTTGGCGAAAGACTTACAGGTGGCGGTAAACAGGGTGGCGGAGTGGTGCAGGGTCGCAGGGGCCATTATAAACCCAGACAAGGCATCGGTTGTGTGGTACTCCTTGGATAACCGGATTGTCAAAGCAGACGTCCCAGGTATTATGTTGAATGGATGTCCTCTTAGTCAAGAGAGTAAATTGAAGTACTTGGGTATCACCTTTGACAGGTGTTTGACTTTTAAGGATCATATGGAGGCTTTGGTGGTGAAGGCTGGTAGGGGACTTAATGCATTGAGGGCTATGGCAGCAACCGGGGTAGATCAGAGGATGCTGTACAGCAGTGTTTCCCAACCTTTTTTGTACCATGCCCCACTTAAGCCTTTCTAAAATTCATATTGCCCCCCTCCCCTGTCCCATGCCCCCCCCCCCCCTCAACATATACATTATTTTTAATATTCAAAAATTGAAATGTTCACTAAAGAAACTTGAATGATAGGTTTTAGGAAGAAATCACTAGATAATTATTGAGCAAACACAGTAAGTAAATTTTCAAAACATATAATGGAGAACTGAAATTCAATTACAAAATAATTTTAATGAAAGATTTTTCTATATTATTTTAATTATTAGTAATTATTTATTATTTAAATTTAGTGAGACCCTTGCGCTTGATGCTTGCTGCAAAGAGATCTTATGTCAGGTTCCAATTTAGTTAACTTCAGTCTCAAGTCTCCCCGTTTTGTTATATTCAGCCGATTTCTTCCATTTTCGAATTGCCCCCCTTAACAGTCAAATTGCCCCCCTGTGGGGCGTGGGCCTCACGTTGGGAAACACTGCTGTACAGGCTCTTTCAGCAGTTAATAATTTCTGTCATTGAGTGTGGTTTGGGGCTGCTGACAGTATCAAAGAGCCAGCTTGAAAGGTTGGAGCGCATACAGAATGCTGCCATGCGGTTAATCCTGGGGTGCACAAAGGACACACCAATTATATGCATGAGGCATATCCAGGCGCTACCAACAATGACGGATAGGCATAGGGTCCTTCAGACCAAATGGTACCTGAGAGTTGCCGCAGACAGGGATCACCCGCTGCATGCAGCAATGGATATGGTTAAGGGTCATAGACTAAGATGAGGCAGGTCCTGGATGGCACACGCAGAACTTTCTATAAGTCAGGTGTGTGATCTAGAGACCATCAATCGTGAAAGAGAGTGGGTGGAAATTCCGGAAGACATGACAGACTGGCACAATGTAATAATAACACTAGGTCGTGAGTGCAGAGAATGGGCAGTGGGCCGCACTGAGTTTGAAGTGCAACAGCTGATCCAGAGCAACACACATCAAGGTGACATAGTCATCTACACCGATGGGTCAGTGGTAAGAAACAGACGTTGTGGCTGGGGCTTTATTGCAAAGGCTAATGGGCGAGTCTTGAAAAAGGAGAGTCTGGCATATGAGAATACGACCTCCAGCGTGAGAATGGAGGTGGAGGCAGTAACAGCGGCATTCCGGTGGCTAGAGGAGACTACTGCAACACACACTGTATTCATTACGGATTCAAAGAGTATGCTTAGCAAGGTGGAGAAAGGAATGTTTCGCGTGGAATGGCTCTCGTCGCTTCAGAGGTCACAGATCGGGAGAATTGTATGGATATTTTGCCCTGGCCATGCGGGTGTACGAGGGAATGAACAGGCTGATAGGCTAGCAGGGAGGGCACCTCTTGGTGGAATTTTGCCTATGGACAGGGGGGAGGTGGTCGTGCGCTTGTGGGACCAGGTGGAGAAGGCGGGTGAACAGATTGAGAACCCATATGTGGAAAGAATGATGTTGCGGGGGATCGGCAGGGGTTCTGGAAGAATCTCAAAACTGAGAGGGAAGACCATGAGAACTTTTAATTAGATAGCGGTGGGAACGATTAGTAGTATTACTCTTCGCTGGCTGTTGAACAAGAGGACGGAGCACGTATGGGAATGTCCTGAGTGCAGTGATGTCCGTTCTTAACTCAACTCAACAACTATATGCCAAACAGAAACTACCAACAAAAAAGTTTCAATATTTAGACGTGCCCTATGGAAAATAACTCACCATAGGAAGATTAGTTAGTCAACACTAGACACACTTTTCTTTTAACTACTGACACTCTTTTGATAAAGTGCGGCATGAAAGATCTACGTATGATAAACGGCATGTATTGTGTTGAACACTACCAAACATGTATTGAGTTTACTTTTTTTTTTTTTTTTTTGCATATCCTATTTACAGGACATCGCTGTCAACACCATCATTTTACTACTGTTGTTGATGTCTTGGCAAATTTACGTTCAGTGGTTTGCCATTGATTTCTTAATGACCGGCTCCCATACCAACACGGTAAAACCCGGAGCGACGCGGTCTGCTGCTAAATTTGTCGCAGCTGTGTTTCGAACTCAGGTAAGCGGGCTAACGAATAGCTCACGTAAGCCCTTAGCCACGGAGACCAGCCAAACCAACAATTATTTTGTTTAACACAACCAAACATGATTGAGTTTAACACTACCAAACATTATTGTGTTTAACACTACCAAACATGTATTGCGTTTAACACTACCAAACATGTATGGCCAAGCTGAAACATGCGCTTACTCCCAGTAACTTAACTCGAATAAACTCTGTTGATATCTCAGTTGATCCGGAATCCCAAGGACCGAGATCTGTGAAGATAATAATCGGATACGACAGATGGCAGGGCACATAATGATGATGAAGTTAATTTTCTAAATACACGCTCCAAGCAATTCATGCTGGTATAAGGCAGAATTTATGATTGTCGCTCCGTGGTTTTTACGGCAGATATCGGTAATATCATGAACGCTAGGAGCACCGTGGCGTCACCACTTACTTCGATAACATAATGAACCTAGCTGCTCTGTGTCATCATTAAAAACATATAGAACCCTTCACGTTACTCCGTTCATTATTACCATGAACGCTTTTAGCATCGAAAGGTTACTGCAGACTTAACTAAAAACATATAGAACCCTTCACGTTACTCCAGCGTTCATTATTACCATGAACGCTTTTAGTATCGAAAGGTTACTGCAGACTTAACTAAAAACATATAGAACCCTTCACGTTACTCCAGCGTTCATTATTACCATGAACGCTTTTAGTATCGAAAGGTTACTGCAGACTTAACTAAAAACATATAGAACCCTTCACGTTACTTCAGCGTTCATTATTACCATGAACGCTTTTAGCATCGAAAGGTTACTGCAGACTTAACTAAAAACATATAGAACCCTTCACGTTACTTCAGCGTTCATTATTACCATGAACGCTTTTAGCATCGAAAGGTTACTGCAGACTTAACTAAAAACATATAGAACCCTTCACGTTACTTCAGAGTTCATTATTACCATGAACGCTTTTAGCATCGAAAGGTTACTGCAGACTTAACTAAAAACATGAAGGCTTACAGTACTGTGACATAACTGCAAGACTGTACTAAGAACATACATGCGAGAAAGTGAAACGTGTGCACGCTGCGCTAAGTACATGGCCGGTTGTTGCACAAACGCTTTTCTGCATATGTCGTTAGCGTAATAAACTCTAGTAAACAATATACAATAACACAAAGTAATGCAGCTTTACATAACAGAATTACGACACATATAGGACGTTGCGGCGAGTAGCCTTCATCAGCAAACAAATACATGCACGAAACACAACATATAGTACAGGAGAAGATCCTCCGGTGACTACATTAAAGGCATAAGGACGGGATGAGAAGAATAACATGACGAAGCAATGAAGAGAAAACGAAAATATGAAAAGAATGTTGTTACTTATCTCAGAGTTCCAGGCTGTATTACTACCACGAATGTATTCTGTATCCTCTATCATAGATAGCCGCGGGAGTCTGTGGGTCATGGGGAACGAGGTAGGGGATGATACCAGGGTAGTGGGTGGTCACGGATCAGTGAAAGTCTCAGTTACATGAGTGGAAGTGGTACGGGCAAAAAGGGAGCAGGGAGGTAAGGCGGGAGACTGGAAGCAATGGAGATGTGAGAGTTATCCGAGAGTGAGAGCTGAGGAGTCCGAGTGGATGTACGTACAATGCATGAGTGGGTGTCAGTGAATCGGTCGGCCATAGTGGACGAATATTAAAGAGCAATGATGTGTGCAACTAAGTATGTTGGTAATACTAACAAAACTCATTTTATGTCCTCCTTTATTGTGTGTACGAAGCGAGTCCTGAAGTCTGGGTGGACTGATCTGTATGGGCGCGCATACATACATCTACACACATCAACAAACATTCATACAATAGTACACATACAAGTGTATGGTGTATATGAGAAAGGAGTGTGTGTGTGTGTGTGTGTGTGTGTGTGAGAGAGAGAGAGAGAGAGAGAGAGAGAGAGAGAGAGAGAGAGAGAGAGAGAGAGAGAGAGGAGAGAGGGGTTGGTATAGTACTTGCGATATGCCACATGGAGTATGCGGAATAGGAAGGTCTACAAATACGAGGCTTCACTCTGTCGGATGTCTGGATTGATGGCTCAATCCCAAAGAGAGAAAGGATACCAAGTTCCTCTTTCCCAATGTGATCCTGCCCGTTTAATTATGTTAACCTTTAATGGCTCAGTTGTTTGAGTCCATAAATAGAGTTTCAGAGAACCAAGGAATACCTCTAGGAAAACAATTACAAGTATTTCCCCTTTATACCCAAAATCCCCTTTTAGTGGTTCCTTGCCTCTCCTCTCTCAGTTAACCTAATTTTATCTAGGATTATTAAAACAATTGACTATGACAAGTAAAAACACTCAGTAAATGACATGACCTCATTTTTATGATTTAATAAACATAAATTTAGGTGGTAAGCATTGCATTAAAAAAATTACAATCTTATTCATTCAATAAGGACATATACATCTAATGATAACAATACATCATTTATGTGTTACACATATTGGTTATTTCACCAACAATATCTCTGTCGGTCAGTTACATGTATTGCTCATCTTCAACTGGCATGAGGGTAACAGAAATAAAGAAATATGCACTATGGGTTCTCCACTTCCAGGTTTGTGGATCCCTGTGGCTACAATCAATGGATGCGTGTTGTTTTCTTCTTCGTGTTGATCTGTTCCAGGTCTGAGCAGAATGTTGGCTCTATTTCTCCTTTGCTAAATGTTTTTGCAAATCCTTTACAGGACACCGCTGTCAACAGCAGCATCTTTCAGCTGATTGTTTTCTTTGCAAGATTACGCTCAATAGTTTGCCATTGCTTTCTGAGCGACCGGCTCCATACTCTCGTAAGTCACTGGCGCGACTCGAACGGCTTTCAATTCTCGTGCGCTCACGTCAACCACGAGAGTATTCGGGGTTACGGAGAAAGGTGCTAACCTCCTTGACCAGGGAGACCGGCCCTTTGCTAAATAGACTAAGTAAATTTGGATACCTGTCCTTTGCAGAGGAAATCTTGCAGGTGACTAGCTGTCTGCACTACTCTATCAAAGGCATCACTCTACAAGGTGCTCACTCAACAAGGTGCTACATTCACACAGTGCTGCATTCACAAAGTGCTGCATTCAACCTAGTCAGGTCTGGATCTAGCTGTACTTAGCAACTATCTGCATTCTCTTGAATGGCTGTAAACACTGACACTGGTTTCAGGCTTTAGGACTCAGCGTTGTTCAACTTCGCTTTAGGCTTCTACTTCTGTTGTCTTTCACGAATGGATTTTATCGTTCTGCGTTTGTAGATATTGCCGGCCGTCCGTCAATGCCTTCTACCTCTCGTCTTGGCTTTGTGTAAAACAGGAAGACGTTTACTTGTGCGCCATCTTTTATATTCTTTGATCCAGTTCGTTTTTTCCCCCACGTATTCGCTCCGATTCGTGATCTGTGCGGTTTTCATCTGGGCGGTGTCGATTGACTCTTTTTCCCCCAAGTTGTTCTTGTACAATGGGGTTGGATTTGAGGAGATCTTGACAGCTAGTAACGGCTTGTGAGATAGTATACGACACAATCATACTGTCCCTATGAAATAGTGTCAGTAAGATTGATCGTTATACCAAGTATAATAGAATAAAATCACCCAATGCACTGTGTTATTGGGGTATCACCCAATGCACTGTGTTATTGGGGTTTATAAGATCAGACCACCGGTTATACACATGATATGGGTAGGCACAGTCAAGCAAGAGTATTATGCTGTGTGGGCATAGTGTTAAAGATAGGGAGAGGGTGACAACTGGGAGGGTGGGGAAGCAAGAGAGGGGGAGGGGGTAAATGCCTCTGATTAAATGAAACTATGCTCGGTCTTGAGGCCATGTGGTGTTAGGCACCATAGAGAAGATGAGCCAGTTTTCTATATTTTTGCGATGTTTAGCATCAGACGAGCAAGACTGGATAGTATTGACTTGGACATCGGAAGCACCGTGGTGATTTGTGCTGTTGAAGTGGGTGGAGACCGGCTCAGGGGTGTTGTTATGGATGTCCTGCAGGTGTTGGCGGAATCTGTAAGCTAGCTTGAGGTCAGTCTTCCCAATATACTTCATATCACACCGTTTGCAGATGATGGCATAAATTATGTTACGACTGGTGCAGGAAAATTCTCCCTTGATGTGAAAACTGCTTTTAGGGAATAGCACCACTGGTGTGTGTAACACGTATGGGCAAGTCTTGCAATGAGATCTTAGGCAAACCTTTGTACACAGCAGGGATGGTGGAGGTGGAGACCCCTGTACCCTACCATGGACAAGTACATCTATGATGTGAACGCTAGTAGGACAGAAACATCATTACCTGACGTCGCTAAGACTGAATGCGGGTAGCAGAGAAACATTACTATAGGCGTCGCTAAAACTGTGAACGCTGGTAGCAGAGAAACATTACTACAGAAGTCACTAAGACTGTGAACGCTGGTGGTAGAGAAACATTACTATAGACGTCGCTAAGACTGTGAACGCTGGTGGTAGAGAAACATTACTACAGAAGTCACTAAGACTGTGAACGCTGGTGGTAGCGAAACATTACTACAGAAGTCACTAAGATTGTGAACGCTGGTGGTAGAGAAACATTACTATAGACGTCGCTAAGACTGTGAACGCTGGTAGCAGAGAAACATTACACAGAAGTCACTAAGACTGTGAATGTTGGTAGCAGAGAAACATTACTATAGACGTCACTAAGACTGTGAACGCTGGTAGCAGAGAAACATTACTATAGACGTCACTAAGACTGTGAACGCTGGTGGTAGAGAAACATTACCACAGAAGTCACTAAGACTGTGAACGCTGGTAGCAGAGAAACATTACTATAGACGTCACTAAGACTGTGAACGCTGGTAGCAGAGAAACATTACCACAGAAGTCACTAAGATTGTGAACGCTGGTGGTAGAGAAACATTACTATAGACGTCGCTAAGACTGTGAACGCTGGTAGCAGAGAAACATTACTATAGACGTCACTAAGACTGTGAACGCTGGTGGTAGAGAAACATTACTATAGACGTCACTAAGACTGTGAACGCTGGTGGTAGAGAAACATTACTACAGACGTCACTAAGACTGTGAACGCTGGTGGTAGAGAAACATTACTATAGACGTCACTAAGACTGTGAACGCTGGTGGTAGTGAAACATTACTACAGAAGTCACTAAGACTGTGAACGCTGGTGGTAGAGAAACATTACTACAGACGTCACTAAGACTGAACGCTGGTAGCAGAGAAACATTACTATAGACGTCACTAAGACTGAACGCTGGTGGTAGAGAAACATTACTACAGACGTCACTAAGACTGTGAACGCTGGTGGTAGAGAAACATTACTACAGAAGTCACTAAGACTGTGAAAGCTGGTGGTAGAGAAACATTACTACAGAAGTCACTAAGACTGTGAAAGCTGGTGGTAGAGAAACATTACTACAGAAGTCACTAAGACTGTGAACGCTGGCGGTAGAGAAACATTACTATAGACGTCGCTAAGACTGTGAACGCTGGTGGTAGAGAAACATTACTACAGACGTCACTAAGACTGTGAACGCTGGTGGTAGAGAAACATTACTATAGACGTCACTAAGACTGTGAACGCTGGTAGCAGAGAAACATTACTATAGACGTCACTAAGACTGTGAACGCTGGTGGTAGAGAAACATTACTATAGACGTCACTAAGACTGTGAACGCTGGTAGCAGAGAAACATTACTATAGACGTCACTAAGACTGTGAACGCTGGTAGCAGAGAAACATTACTATAGACGTCACTAAGACTGTGAACGCTGGTGGTAGAGAAACATTACTATAGACGTCGCTAAGACTGTGAACGCTGGTGGTAGAGAAACATTACTACAGAAGTCACTAAGACTGTGAACGCTGGTGGTAGCGAAACATTACTACAGAAGTCACTAAGATTGTGAACGCTGGTGGTAGAGAAACATTACTATAGACGTCGCTAAGACTGTGAACGCTGGTAGCAGAGAAAAATTACACAGAAGTCACTAAGACTGTGAACGTTGGTAGCAGAGAAACATTACTATAGACGTCACTAAGACTGTGAACGCTGGTAGCAGAGAAACATTACTATAGACGTCACTAAGACTGTGAACGCTGGTGGTAGAGAAACATTACCACAGAAGTCACTAAGACTGTGAACGCTGGTAGCAGAGAAACATTACTATAGACGTCACTAAGACTGTGAACGCTGGTAGCAGAGAAACATTACCACAGAAGTCACTAAGATAGTGAACGCTGGTGGTAGAGAAACATTACTATAGACGTCGCTAAGACTGTGAACGCTGGTAGCAGAGAAACATTACTATAGACGTCACTAAGACTGTGAACGCTGGTGGTAGAGAAACATTACTATAGACGTCACTAAGACTGTGAACGCTGGTGGTAGAGAAACATTACTACAGACGTCACTAAGACTGTGAACGCTGGTGGTAGAGAAACATTACTATAGACGTCACTAAGACTGTGAACGCTGGTGGTAGTGAAACATTACTACAGAAGTCACTAAGACTGTGAACGCTGGTGGTAGAGAAACATTACTACAGACGTCACTAAGACTGAACGCTGGTAGCAGAGAAACATTACTATAGACGTCACTAAGACTGTGAACGCTGGTGGTAGAGAAACATTACTACAGAAGTCACTAAGACTGTGAAAGCTGGTGGTAGAGAAACATTACTACAGAAGTCACTAAGACTGTGAAAGCTGGTGGTAGAGAAACATTACTACAGAAGTCACTAAGACTGTGAACGCTGGCGGTAGAGAAACATTACTATAGACGTCGCTAAGACTGTGAACGCTGGTGGTAGAGAAACATTACTACAGACGTCACTAAGACTGTGAACGCTGGTGGTAGAGAAACATTACTATAGACGTCACTAAGACTGTGAACGCTGGTAGCAGAGAAACATTACTATAGACGTCACTAAGACTGTGAACGCTGGTGGTAGAGAAACATTACTATAGACGTCACTAAGACTGTGAACGCTGGTAGCAGAGAAACATTACTACAGACGTCACTAAGACTGTGAACGCTGGTGGTAGAGAAACATTACTACAGACGTCACTAAGACTGTGAACGCTGGTGGTAGAGAAACATTACTACAGGCGTCGCTAAGACTGTGAACGCTGGTGGTAGAGAAACATTACTACAGACGTCGCTAACATCATGAACGCTAGCACTACACTGGCATTACTGCCGACTTTGCCTAGTAACTTTGAGCCTCGGTTGATGAGCGGAGCCAAGATGGAAACCTTCTACATAGTTAATAACGTTGTTATCGGTAATATACTAGCCATTTGTGGGATTGTGGGCAACGCCATGAACATTGCCGTGTTTTTCAAACAGGGTCTGCACGATTCCGCCAACATCAGCCTGCTAGGACTGGCTATATCTGATTTGTGCTCCGTGATTACCCTTCTATGGATTAATCTTCTCTGGAACCCGCTCTTCTACAACTCGGAGATTCCTTTGATTTTTGAGGAAATCCCACATCTGACAGGAGGCTGGCCGCACGCCTGTTTCACCAAGATTACCAGTTGGGTCACAGCTCATGTCACGTTTGAGCGATGTCTGTGTGTGAGCTTGCCACTCAAGGTGAAAACTATCATCACACCAAAACGAAGTGCTATCACGCTGATCACAGTCTACACAACCATGATTCTAACTCTACTGCCGGAGTACCTGACATGTTACCTGGACTGGAAAACACTTCCACAAACCAACAAGACAAAGGTGGGACTTATTTTCACCGCGGACAGACAGAAATACGAAAGTCTTAGTTTTCTCGTCTCCGCGATCACACAGACCATCTCATATTTTACCGTTATCGTCTTGACATGCATTCTCGTGGTTAAATTCAAACAAAGCTCAAAATGGCGAACCACTAGTGGGGATGCCAGAATGGAATTGGTAAAATCAACACGTGAAAATAAGGCCGTGAAAAAGGTCACTCTACTAGCCATTATCTACACAGTATGTTTCCTACCAAGTGTGTCCATCTATATAGTGAGCAGTGGTGTACCGGGGTATGACGCGGTGGGCAAGTATCGATATGAATTTTTCGCCACGTGGTCCTTCGCCCTTGTCTTCGACGCCATCAACTCCACCGTCAGCATCGTGGTGTACTACAACATGAGCACCAAGTTCAGAGCCACCTTCCACCAAATGTTCCTCAAGTGTTATCACAAGACACCAGAAGAAGCCACTCGAATTTCCGGGCAAACCCACTGAAGCACATTTAAAACGCACCACTATTATATATACGGATACTGAGAAATTGGAATAAAAAGGGTGGTAATGGATTTTCTCAGTGTTTGCCATGAGGCAGAGAGCGAATGGTTGTTGGAGTGGAAAGTGCACGATTCAATCTACAGGTTTGTGTACAGACTACACGAAAACAATTAAAGTTATATGTGCAACTCGATTTCCAACATGCGTAACCCTGAAAATGTGTAAACGTCGTGGCAGTATACTCGGTATAAAAAGTCAAAGGCGTTGAGACAAAACACCCAGTACATATGCTTGAAATATTACGACTATCAGAAAATGACCGTCAAAGAGACATTTGTATGTTGGAGACCGGAATGGACTCACGGGCTATCACGATGTTGTTAATGATAAGTTCGTGATATGGTCGTTGTCTAGGTTTTAATGTTCCTTGCAAGTCATTACAGAGTGTAATTTGAGCTAGCTTCCTGTCTCTTAATCCAACTCACCCCTGCAGTGCACATTCACCAGTCATGAAACAAGATTGAGTTGGCGCACATAATTTTTTAATCCAGAAAGAACACGGACAAACGGAACATGTTTATACATCCAGAAATCAATATAATCCACAGAATATACACACTACAACCCACACGATGGGTCTAGCCTTCACTCACTATGCAACCCACTCTGGGTTCAGGCCTAGATTAACTATCCAACCCCCACTGGGTTTTAGGCCTGCATACACAACTCAACCCACTCTGGGTTCAGGCCTCAATTCAAACTCCGAGAAATACACAACACAGTTCTCCTCGACTACCGACCCGTCGGCGTCTAACCATCAACTCTTTTCCAGCGACCTGACTCCTTAGTCAGTCTCAGCTTCCACTGCCAAGTCAAAGTTTTCCACTGTCTTTTAACCCTGCTGTGTAGCCCCTCCCTGAGCTCCCCACTCACCCTCACCATTATTTCTCATGGTTAGTTGTTTTTCTCGTAGTCCCGCTACAAAGGTCACTCATCTCAATGTCAATGACCCAGGCATATGTCATTATCTCCCCCCCCCCCCCTTAAAAGAAAACATCGTTTTCAAATGTTGGGAGACTAATACTTATCAAATATGTGACCTAGACATATTGCCTGGGTAGTCGTAAGTATAAATCCAACTTACTCTAGCTACCACACTAAATAATACATCAAATGCTCATAGTACACTCCCCTATTCCCCACACATCAATACAACCAACTTTCAATCTTGTGTACGAATGCATGAACTAATACATCACATAATAATAATACATCATATCATAGGGAACATAATATCTGTGTACCTGCAAGTTTACTAACATCCTCAAGAAGACACAACCTATTTGTGTACCGACCCCGTATCAGGTGGTTATTTTCTTGCATCAAACCTCCATCTATTTCTGTCGATGATGTATCTACCTTTTTTGTACCCATTACTCATGGTGCCCATATATTTACAACACCTGTATGCTATCCCTAACCCTGGGTCAGTGATGTCGCGAACACTCTTTTGACCTGACTCAAATTTCCTATCTGCATATTGTACCGTTACACTGGAGTCTCTGTTTAGTCTGACCTCTTTATTAAATCCTGGCCAATATACCTGGCATCCTGCTTTATGCTGCTTCCGCCTTACTCCTATGTGCCCTGCACATGCCCTATCCTGAGCTGTTCTAGTATATCGGTCTCTATGTGTTAACGGTAATACTACTTGCCCACATGCAGTTCCACCATCTGAAAACCTGCGAGTGAGAACATTATTCTTCCTTCCAAAGCACCATCTACCCTTCTTTGATTGCCTATGTCTGACTTTACCACACCCTTGGAAACATTTGTCTGTCGTATTATCTTGTCTGTGGGAGTCACTCCCACTATGTTTGAAATCAATTCTCACCTGCTCAGCTGTACTACCCTTTTTCTCACTCTCTATGTCTACTGCAAGTGCCTCTTCTACTTCAACTATACTCTCTAATTTAGGTTTTCTTTTGGAGCCTACCTCGTTACTGCTTAAACTATGTTTCTGGTCCCAATAAACTACTTCTTCTTCTGTACAATCTTTAACTCCTGCTACATTTCCTATGATCAAATCCGCCACTGGTGCGTCCAGAACACACGCTGTCACTCTTCCTGTGATATATGGTGTTTTGACTGTTATCACGGCTAATGGGTAGAATTCTACTGTCCCATTAAATGGTATGCATCTAATCTTTTCCCCTGTGTACTGCGAGGGGTTCACTAAACTTTTTCTAACTAACATAGACGTACACCCGGAATCTCTAATTGTTAATGCTGGCCTATCATTAACGAAACCATGGTGCATCTTCATGCTTCCACCTGCATGGACTGCTGATCCTGCTTTCACTGTATGGCCACACACTAAGACTGGCTGACCGTCTTTTTCAAAAAGAGGTTTGCACCCACTACAATCTTCATTGTTGATAGTCTCAATAACTTGTGCTGCATTCGAATGCTCCGTTTCCCCCATCGTACAATGATAGCTGACATGCCCCTTCCTTCCACATTTGAAACAAATGATCTCTCTTTTACTGTTGTTCGTTGGTCCATCTGATGGTTGTGCATCACACTCTGCCATTTTGTATCTCCAGCTCCCACAATTCCAGCATCCGGCATAACTATTTGGACGTCTCTGGAAATTCCCACTTTTGTATGGGTACCGTCCTGCTCTGCCAAAATGGTTGCCACGGAAACCATTATCTTGAGACTCTTGTTGTTCATACTTCTGTGCTGAATCCACACTTTTCGATCTTGGTCTAATAACTGGATTCTGGTCCTGTTTAGTGTAAGCTGCACAGACTATTTCCTCACTCATAAGTCTACCAATAGAACTGTTTGGATGTGCAGTCATATAGTTTTGCCCTAACTGTGACATTGTGTCTATGTCCTTTGGCTTACGTTCCTCAAAGAAAGCTACTAAGTTTGTATTGCATGCAGATACTACCTTGTCTCTTAACATTAAATCCACTAATTTATTAAAATCTTTCCCTACTTCTGCAAGCTCCATCCATTTGTTAAATGTGTTCTTTACTGTGTTAACAAAATCTGTGAAATCTTGATTTGTCTCTGGTCCTAACTGTCTAAACTTTGTTCTATAGCCATGCTCAGTTAGTTGGAACTTTGTTAACAAACGTTGCCGCAAAATAGTGTAGTTGTTTCTTTCTTCCACAGGTAAATTAAACATTGTATCTAGGGCCTCACCCGTTAAATACTCGCCCAGTCTAATCGCATACTCGCCTTCTGGGATGCCTAACACTTTCACTGATGCTTCGAATCTCGACACATAAGATTCCAAGTTGTCTCGGTCCGTAAAGTATGGCAATTTCAATCGTTGTTACGACTGCGAAGGTCTTCTGCTTTCCTCACTTTGACCCCTAGATGATATTTCTAGTTTTCGAAGTGCAATTTCCGCTTCCATCTTAATCTTCTCTTTCTCAATTTCCATTTTCATGTGTGTGTCTCTCTCTTCCTGTAGACGCTTGGCTTCCATTTCAGCCTGTCTTTGTTCTCTCTCACCTAACTTTTCTTCCTGTAGACGCTTGTTTTCCATTTCAGCTAACTTTACGTGTGTCTCTTTCTCTTCCCGTAGACGCTTTGCCTCGCGTTCATTATGCCTCTCCTCTCTTTCCGTCTGTTTTTGTTCTTTTGCTTCTGCATACTCCTGTAACTCTTTACCCTTCAGGCCTAACCGTTCACCTGCTTCAATATATTCCATTAAAGTAGGCATCTTGTAGTTGTGGACACGTTGCTGTCTGTCAGCCAACTAAAAAATGTAAAGACTCTGCTGCTAGTCTTTGTGTGCCCTCCCTAAGTACACCTCCACTAAGACTGTACGTAAATCCGTAGTACTAATAATATCCCTCTGTACTCCCTCGAATATATACCAAATAGCTGTAAAAAAAAACTCTGGAAATATATTTAAACATACATATATATACATATACAAAACGAATGAATGATAACAGTAAGTGTTGTCTATAAAACGTTAGACTCACAAGCCAAGTACACGGAGACGGTGATCACAAAGAAATAAACTACAGTAACAACCACAAGCTTGTGTGAAACGACCACAGTGCGCGTAATAATATGTAACCTGACACCGACCACTAGACAGTAGAAATGACGAAAGATCACAATAATAACATATATCCGAACACAACAAATATCATATGTAAATATAACGAAAAGAAAGAAAGGGAAAAAAATAAAATTATAGCATCAAAATATACACAAATCTGACGTCAGACAACTCGGCACTAGATATTGGTTAGGACTCCAATGCCACTGCACGACACGCTAACTCATTAGCGTTTTCCTTACAAAAAATATCTTAAGCACCAGAAATACCCACGTTTTGCAAGGCCTATCCTGATGTAGATAGAGATCGCAAAAAGTGCCTATCCAACAACTGGCCATTGCCAGAAGGATGAATTGCTACCACAGCACTATTGTACGTCTCAGTGGGGAGGATTCTGTTTTCACCATCGCTTGCCTCTTCAGGTCTTCCGTGGAAATGTTGTAATATATCGAGATGATGTTCTGGAGGCATTGGTTGCTCCTGCGTTCACAAATTATCCAGACTTGCAGCATCTCCAGCAGGATAACCCACGCGCGCACACTGTATGCGCTAAACAGCAATATCTACAGCAGCAGAACAGTGTGGCGATTGATTGTCCTGCCATATCACCAGACATGTCCCGTATAGAACATCTGCTGGACGAGCTTGGACGCAGAGTCTACAAGCAAGGTTCTGCAGCTAATCTGCAACAACACGAAGATGCTCTTACACGTGAATGGGACTTAATTCCCAGGAATTTCCTTCTGAGACTTGTGCATTCCACCCGGAGCCACTGCAAAGCTTGTTTGCAAGCACACGGTGGACACCCCAGATACTGAGGACAGTGTTATTGATTTTTTTAAATTAGTTGCAGTCTTGGTTTTCTTCCTTGCCTGCACATGCGTTTCAAAACAATCAAATGTATACATTAATGACCTGCATGGATTCATAGGAAAATGAATAAAGATTCCAAATATGTAAACTAATATTTAGTCGCCGTTTTCTTCACCACTCACATTGCCAACCATGTACAACAACCCCTTTCTTCACCGCTCACATTACCAACCATGTACAATAACCCCTGTCTTCGCCGCTCACATTACCAACCATGTACAAAAAACCCCTTTCTTCACCGCTCACATTACCAACCATGTACAACAAACCCTCTCTTCACCGCTCACATTACCAACCATGGACAACAATCCCTGTTTTCACCGCTCACATTACCAACCATGGACAACAACCCCTTTCAAATTAAAATCCGAAATGTTACTGATTCGTTCGCAGGATTATTGACCTGAGGCTGGGATGGGCCCTAATTATAACTTCCCTGCTGAGGTTGAACAGGGTAGGGTAATGGGTTGAGTTGAGTCAAGAACCGACATCACTGCACTCGGGGCATCCTCATAAGCGCCCAGTTCTCATCTTCAGCAGCCAGCGAAGAGTTCCAATACTAATGGTGCCCGTTTTAATCTGATTATATATCCGTCTTGCTTTATCTCTGAATGACGACTGTCGACAAAATCCTCTGACCACCCCTTGCTGCATTCTCTCTAGATCTGATAGTCTATCTGTTCTTTTGCAGTAATCACAATCTCCCAGAGAACATTCACTACAGCTGCCTTATCATGCATCAAATCACCCCTTAATGAATGGGCACCAGCCAACCTGTCTGCCTGTTTATTTCCAACCACACCAGAGTGTCCTGGAGAAAAGATCCAGCAAATGCTCACAACACGCGACCTCTGAACCGACGCATGACACTCTTCACGAAGCATGCCAGTCTTCACATTTGCCAGCATGCTTTGTGAATTAGTTACTATCACAAAGTGCTATACAGTTTGTTCTCCAGGCAGCTGAAAGTTGCAGTAACCGCCTCAGCCTCCATTCTCAGACTTGAGATTGTGATTGTCAACAACTCAGTTGCGACAGGCATACAAGGATTCACTTCTTTTGTACCACACGAAAATGACAACTCGTACTTTGTACAAAAGGATACATTTTATTTGGAGCAGATAGTACATGAGCTCCACGAGCGGAATACCACATCGGTATTAAACATCATAGTATGTTATAAAGATGTAATGAGAAGGTGAATGTTGATGGTAATTACTACTGAAGCTAAGCTTAAGTCCTAACTATTGATACTGTCTTTCCTAGCAACAAAGTATTCACAGCGGATATACAGTCCATAGCCTACGCCGTCAAGTCACTGTCTGAAGAATCTCTCAGTGGCGTGTTCAGCCACGAGCAATTGGCTCTACGTGCATTCGCTGCTTTGCGTGCTTGGAGTTCCAGCACGCTGGTCACTTGGTTAAAGTAACCACTGTTGCTGGGTCCCTTCTCGTGATGCGGGTTTCCCAGTCTCTTGGGTAACCCCAGCTCACTTACACCGATTGACCTCCTTGTTGACACAAGTGTGTCCAGTTAGAGAACTATTTATAGTTCTCACTCGTGCTTGTGTCCCTTTCTGTCTGGTTTCCCAGATCTCTATGTCACTTTCCTATTCTCAGCTCTATTTATCTATTACTGAGCTCTAAGCTCTTACGTAGCTCTTTGACAGGCTCTCCTTCCCTCCGTGTTGTGTTACAAACTTTTAAGTTGTGGGTGTAACACAAGTCGTAATCTCAACAAAAATTGTATGTCTAATTTTGTCATAGACTGTGTAAGTTCACTACTTCTCTTCTGGGGATAGGACAAGATCTCTCCTTTCCCTCGTCACACTGTTGTATTAATTCACTTGGCTAATTGAGTAGCCCACCACACTAGTACAGTTGGCTATAGACTTTCATTATATTTCTGGGAATTGTGTGAACCGGAATCCAATGCCATAAGGCCTGTCCTCTAATTGTCCAAAAATGACAACCCATACAACTTGCCTCTGTTACGAGTACAATACATGAATAATGCCTATTCATGCTCCCATATAATATTTGCCCCTACTAGTATACATGCTTTGTGCCACTCTTCACCTTTTTAGCTTCCGCTTGTGAAGAAATATTTAAGTGTTAAAATAAGGTTTTCGAGATGTTATTGTGTCCCCTGTTAGAGTAGTTATCGTTCTTTGTAGATAATGATGTATGCAAGTTATATGTTAGTTTTCCTGTTTGGTTGCGTGTTTTCTATTAAACTAAAGTGTATTTAACTTACTAACATGTGTATGCGTTTATAATTTACGTGTATGTGCTCTTTCGAGCGCCGTAAAGCGGTTTGTTATAGCCACAAACGAGTGTGTTAACCTGCTTTATGACTACAGTCCCGGTTTAAGATGCTCAAAATATATTTCCTATCTCTATCACTAAAGTATAGCCACTACACAGATAAAAATAGTCTCAGCAACACATTGTTTACACAGATCGACACATACGAATTACAACAAGTCGTATTGAGCGGTGAAAAAAAAATACCGCCAAATCTCTCACTCTCCTTATTTCATTTTCTCTCTCTCTCTCATTCACACATCTTTCGTTCATCTTTAATTCGACAATAGTTTTAAAATACTTAATTCAGTCATTAAAATACGGTTCCAAAAAAAAAATAGATGAACAATACATATATACAATAAATAGTTGGCTGAAATTAAGCAGGTTTTCAAGCCAAATGACTGTGCTGTATTTCTGCACTCGTCATATCTATACAAAAATATACAGGGTTGCGAGGATTGTTTGCTACCAATCCTGTGGTAATGCCTGACCTATCTAATCTATTGTACTGTTCTAAATTAATCTAAGAGAACTAATCTAACTAAATATTCAAAATGGGGAGAAGTGGGTTAGTTACCTTAAAGTGTTATTTAGTACATTGAATGATATAAGTTTCTGAATGATGGGGTTAATTTGTGAGTAATGTTTTAATAAACTAAATGCATAAATAAATGTGTTTAAATGGTGGTAAATTAAAGTAATGTTTCCTAATTGAAAAATATGATGTAGATATTAACTAAATGAGTCTCTAACTAAATGAAAGTGAATTTAAACTCTCAAATGTTATAAATGACGTTCTATGGGTAATTCTACACTATACATTCTATTATCACTACAAATTATAATTAATAAGCAACTATTATAAAAACATGTTATATACATATCACATATAATTCTTATTTAACTAAACTAATTAATTACATCCAGGTGTGATGTCGGAGTAGCGTTCTCTGTTGAATCTCCTCGAAAATCGGATCCTACTGATTTTGCTATTTGTGTAGTTTCACATTTAAAACTTCTCGAGAATAGAGTTTAGCTAGACAAAGTCTGATTTACGCTCTCATCCTGTTTAACGTTCACATATCGTTCAACTCACGGGTTGTATATACTGTGGTGGTGTAGACAAGCAATAACGTGTCCGTTCATTTCACTCAAACTAGCACAGTTAATATTACACACGTTCAAGCGACTGGCGATAGTAACTGCATTACAGTGTTCATAATCACCACATAGGGCACTAGGTATTTACAGTGTCAATGTTTCTGGTGATATAAGATCGCTCTCTTCTCGTATTTCATGTATTTCAATGTGAGAAGGTCCGCTTAAAGTGTCAGCCAGTGAGTTCATGCTTCCCTTCACATGCTGAATAGTGAAAGCATAATTTTGCAAAATCAAGGACCACCTGTAGATCCTGTTATTGCGGTGGACTCCCGTCTGCATTACAGTAAGCGGCGAATTATCGGTTTCAATGACGAACTCTGTACCCGCTAAGAATCTATGAAGCTTCCTGATACAATAGATGACGCTTAAAGCTTCCAATTCAGAGGCTGCGTATCTTGATTCAGCAGGAGTTATCTTCCGGCTTCCGTACATTATTGGGTGGAAAATTCCCTCATAAAACTGGCCTAAAACGCCAGAGATGGAAATAGCACTTGCGTCTGTACGGAAAAAATATTTAAGATTCTGATTAGGCAAGCGCAAAATAGGTGGAACGCTAAACATACGTTTTAATTTTGATAAGGCACCAATTAACTGTGCATCTTGTACATTTAATTTCACAGATACTTTCAAAACATTAGAAAAAACGCTGGTGATTTCAGCCAAATTAGGTATAAATTTGCTATAGTAATTAACCAAACCAAGCAAGCTTCGGACCTGTTTCTTGGTTGTTGGCATAGTTAAATTGAGAATTTTGGTGACAATTCTGTCATCTGTCCTAAGTTGGCCTCTGCTGATCGTATGGCCTAGGAAATCAATTTCTTCCATTCCCAACTCAACTTTGGTTGGCTTTACTGTAAGACCGAATAATCGCAATCTATCGAAGACATGTCGCAGTTTCTGTAAGTGTGATGTCCAGTCTGCAGTATGAATACATATGTCATCGATGTACGTCGAAGTATACGTAACTCCATGGAGAAGGTCCCTGGTGAGTCGAACAAAAGTGGCTGGAGCATTACGAAGGCCAAAAGGATGAAATCGCCACTCATGAAGACCTAGAGGTGTTGAGAATGTTGTTAAAGGGATAGACAAAGTATTCATCGGAACTTGCCAATATCCTTTAGTTAGGTTAAGTTTGGAAAAGATACGAGATGTTGACATATCAAGAATGAGATCTTCACATGATGGAATTGGCTCTGCATCGACCTTGGTCAGGTTATTTAACCGGCGAAAATCGACACAGAGGCGGATCGTAGAGTCCTTCTTTTTACAAGGACAATAGGAAAAGAGTATTCTGACTGTGACTTTTGGATTATTCCACTCGACTCAAGACTTAGAATTTCCTTCTCGAGACTTTCCCTGTAATTTAATGGGATGGAATAAGGTCGACATTTGATAGGAGTGTTATCAGTCAGAATAATGGAGTGTTCTATCCTGTCTGTCCTACCTGGGATGTCGAAAAAAATATCCTTGTATTCCTTTACTAACTCTATGATTTGTCGTCGTTGCTCGTCTGAGAGCTTCCGTTCTAACCGTATGCTATCAATTGTCCCAGTCGTGTCTACTGTCGGGACTGGTAATTCTATCTCATCGTCATCCGTCTGATTAAGTACTGTAGTTGTACTAGCTGTGTGTTCTGTTACCTGACTCAGTGTGTTTGCGATGTAGTAGTTATCTGTCGCCCTACCTAGTGTAGTTGTGTTGTGTACGTCTGTCGTCCGGTTGCTTGGTGTAGGTGCACTCTGTTCGTCTGTCGTCAGTTCTTGTCGTGAGAAATAAGGCTTCAGCATGTTGATATGAAATATCTTTAATTTTGGGTTTATCGAAATTTCATAATCGACATCTGATATCTTTCGCACCACTTTGAATGGCCCTTGCCATGATGTTAATAATAAGTTACGTTTATCTGGTAGTAAAAGCAGCACCTCTTGATCGGGTTCAAGGTTTAGGGTTTTGGAACCTTATTGGCATAATTTTCGACTGGTCTCTTTCGAGAAGTCAATATTACACCTTGGACCTTGGCTGTTACATGCGTTCCCTTTCTCACTACATGATGACAAATGGTACATGACCGACAAAAAGATTTAATATTATTCTCACATTTAGGCCAATAGAAGTGTGATAAAATTTTGGCTCTCGTTTTCTTATAACCCAAATGTTCAGCAAATGGTGACTCATGCGCAATCTTTAGCACATTTTGTCGGTGTTTTACAGGTAACACCGTCTGCTGACTTTCATGGTTATTGATGTTATAATAACGCATGAGAATTCCGTTATGCATTTTAAAATACCAAGATGCATTTTTAGTTACTTTCGCTAGCTCACCTAACAATTTAAAATAAGGTGTGATAGTTTCATCGGTGCGTTGTGCCTCGATAACATCTTGTCGAGTGGTGTTGTCACTAGCACCGCTGGGTGTTAACAGCTGTAACATTTCATTTTGTAGGTCAGTGTAGTGTGTTTGAGTCTCTGACCTAGTTACAGCATTAGCCGTGTTTGTTTGTTTTCAGGCTAATATTTCGTCATCAGTACATTGTTTTAATGATGGCAAGCAACCCAAAATCAGATCAGTACAGGGATTCTGCAAAATCGCGCACGTAAATGTGCCGGAAAGGAACGGGGTGTTTATCCGGACTTTTGCCAGCGGGTATTCCTCAATGTTACCAGAGAAAGTGCGGCATTTGACAAACTCTCCCGTATAATCCTCTGGGTTAACTAGCTCTCTTCTTACCCCGAGTAAAGTGCTTCCGCTATCAAGTAAACATTGGCATGGTTGTTCTTTAACCAGTGCATCGTGGAACTTTAGGTTACCTCTGGAGGCTACAGCTGAATTAGCATCTTCGTTGGAACATGGTACAATATGCCCACATTTGAGTTTCCCGTCCGCGTGAAACTGGTGACAGGTGTCACATTTATTAAAGTCTAATATATCAGTCACTACAGCCACACTCTCACACTCATTGAATAGTAATACATTTTCTAGCTCAGAATCAACTACACTATCATCGTCAGATGATGTATCTATGAGCACAGCATTGCTAGCCTTCATTCTTTGCCTGCCTAAACATCTTGAAGAATAATGGCCATAAGAAGAACAGAAGAAGCATTTAACCGCACGTTTGTATGAGTTTCGTTTGTCTTCCTGCTTTTTCATCATCTTTTCAAGATGCGCAGGGTATGAGGGACTTTTGTCACACATCGAGTACTGCGGATGGAATAATTTGCAGTATCCACACTGTGGTCGCTTTTGATAAGGTTTGTCTTTCTTCTGATACCCTTTCTGGTTGTAAGGCCTGCTTGGTAAGCTCTTAGCGAAAGCAGTGATATTGTAACGGTTGTAAATTGCTAGCTGGTTGTACCTGGACTTTTTTCTCTACTGTATCAACTTGTGTCTGCGTGTTTTCTTCTACCACCTCAATCACCTGTGTCTGAGTCTCTCTTTCTTGTCTGACACAAAAGACTGAAGATACCTCTTGACTACCCAAAATCTTATCTGTGTTTCCTTCTCTGTTATTCAACTTTGCCACCGAATATCGCAACTGTCTGATTTGGAACCAGTTCTCTCGCAAGGCTTTTACGTTTTCACTCTTTGAAGGCCAAGACCACCGTTTTCTTTTCTGACCATTACTAATTCCTACATGTTTCTGTGTCTCACTCTTATCTACTTTCATATGTATATGGTTGACAACTTTAGAATTGTAACCACACCGGTTATCTATCCTATTGACTGTCTGCCATCTATTGGGCTTGTCTATACCATAATATCTCCTACCTGTCTCGTGCTCCGTTCGTTCAGGCGTCTGTCTCTTTATCAATTCTATCATAGACGAAATTCTATCTACGTCCATTTTTAAGCCATCCATCAACTCTGTCACACGTCCTAACTTCCTATAAAAGACCTCCATAGTAGCTCACCACGCCTTTATGATATAAAGCCTTGTTATTTTCAATACGTAGGCAGCTTTCCTATCGCTAGCACATACTCTGCAACAGGTTACTCAAAGCCAAATCTTTTAAAAAATTGCATCAGGTTTTCAATTCTTCAATTCTATTTTAAAACAAATAATTATACACATATGCCTACCCCTTCCTCTGTAAATTCCTTGGTACCTGAAAAAAAAAACTCGTCGTGAGCTTTGCTGAAATAATGTATGTTTCTCTACTGTGCTGTGTTGGGTCTGCCTGTTGCCATTCCCTGTTGTTTTATGACCGTATGAAGTCTACCTACCGCTGTTCCTACCCCCGTCAAAACTTGTGCCAATGAATCCTGTTCCGTCATGCTGAAATATTTACAGTTATTCAAGCAAAAAAAAAACAATCAATACTTATTAATATGCAGTCTTAAATTAACCAAAGGATGTTATCTTCCTCCTGAAACTCACTAATTTTCTATCTAATAGAAAAATTTATTTATATTACCCCTTTTCTTGTTGAACTAAATTTTCCAATCGAAAATGAAGTCCTTGACGTCTATGCCCTTGTATGCCGAGACTGAGAAGTACGGTATCTGGTACTCGAGTACTTGAACCAGGATCGACAAAGCGGCTTCAGTACTCCCTAAGGATCAAAAATGCTCGACTGGGCTCGATAGGCTCGACTGGGCTCGACAAGACTCCACAGGAACAACAACGACGTCGATAAGACAGTGAAGAACGATTGCACGTATCAGCCACCCAGGGACGGGCTCTTGAAACACGGCAAGGAACGATTGAATGTATCAGCCACCCAGGGACGGGCTCTTGAAACACGGCAAGAAACGATTGTGATCAGAGGACAGCACTGGCCAGCCCTCTGAAATCAGCAATGAACGATAGTCAGCTTCTCAAAACAACCGACAGTGTAGAGCAGCGGCTGACTGATTTGACAAAGCGGCTCTCTCACATAACGGAGTCCGGAGATGACTTGACAACGGCTCGATTGTAATGACCTGGCCTGTGTAACAACGATTTGGCTAGCAGAACTTGACAAGCAGCTGTATAACAATGACCAAGGCCAGCAAAATTTGACGAAGCGGACTGTGTAACAATGACTTGGCTCGTTACTGGGCTATGGCGATCAAAACCATCACTGGACGACGGCGATAAAAAAAACAGTACTTCAGCCGAACTTGACAAGGAGCTTCGGTCCAAATCAGCACACCCAGAGTAGCGGAGTCAACATTCTGGAGCAAAGATAAAACTTGGCAACGTTCGTTGATCGTCCAGTATAGCGTGGAGCAATTATTGTGGCGCTCATCATACAAAAAGAAGCTGACCATCCATTTTGATTATAATCTAACAGCATGCCGTTGATCCAACAAGACGACCTTCAGCTTTGCTTTTTTTTTCTTCTTCTGGGAAATCACAACAACTACCTCTGGCCAGGCTTTTAGTCGCTGTGTCTCCCCTAAAATATATTACGTCGTTCCATCGTCGACAAAGGGCTTCTTAAATTCAGTTGCTTGAAGTAAATAATAGGTCTATTTACCGCGACAGTCCAAGCACGGATCCTGGTCACGGCACCATTTCATCCTCTGTAACGGTGGGAAGTATAGAGGACTAACAAGTCTTGGGCGAATACAAATTATCTTTATTGCACATCGATGACAGCTTGATCAATCTTCTTACAACATGGCGACTTCTCCGTTTCAGGCCCAGATGGTGACTGATTCCTAACAACCAACTACGTCACGACTTGAACATCTTTCTTCCCATTCCATCCCGATGCTCAAGCGTGCTGTAGCCTTTTCCCACCTAATACCCACATTCTGCTACAATATCAGTATCATGTAATGATGTTTTAAACATATCGCGGTTTGAAGAAAAATAAGCTGAACCACGTTTTTCAAGTTGTTCAATAGATTCAATGTCTGCTTGTTGAAGGAACTTAGCAAAGGGAGCAGGAACTGTGGATATCACTTTATCCATCACCATTAAGTCCTGTAATCTATCAAAATTCTTCCCTACTTTTGCCGCCTTAAGCCATTTACTGAATGTACTTTGAACATTTGATAGGTAGTCTAAAAACGTTTCGGTTGGCTTTGGTTTGATTTTTGAGAACTGGATCTGATATCCAAGAGCATCGAGTAGAAAATGCTGCATAATCCTATCATGGATGTATTGATAGTTATTTCTTAGTTCTGTTGGTATCGATTTGATAACTTTTAATGGCTCCCCACTGAGATTTCTCATGTAGATCGTAGCCCAATCTTCTAATGGTATTTTATGAATTCTAAGCTGAAATTCTGTATTTTCAGTCCATGCTGATATCGGATCGCCTTGACTATAGGGCTTGATGATCCCCTTATATTTAGAAAATTTATTTTGCTCTTCTTGACTCTTCTGTTTACTAGAGGCTATCTGGATGTTTGAGTCAATTTCCATCTCTTTCATCTTTAATTTAGTTTGTGAATCTACCTCTATTTGCTTTTGCTGGGTGGCTTGGTCTAATTCTAACTGTTTTTGTTTGGTGACTCCCTCATCTCTTTCTGATGCTGTCTTTCCAATGCTCTTTCATCTCTCTCTAGAGCAGCTTTTCTCTCTGTTTCTTCTCTCTCTAGGGCAATTTTTCTTTCTGTTTCTTGTTTGTATTTTTGTTCTGCCCATTTCTCTAATTTCTCTCCAGTATGTCCTAGTTCTTTGCCAGCCTGGATGCATTCACCTAATGATGCCATTATATGTATTTATGATCTTACACCACTGACATCAAATATAACTTTACAATATAATTTGACAGTTAATATGTGTTAAATATTTACAATCTTCAGTGAAAAAGAAGATGCATGGTTAATGGTTGTTATCAAAATTAGTGGAAAATATACTCATCTAATCTGCTGAAAAATACTGCACTCGGGATGTCACACCACTGTTCTTCTTCTTCTTCTTCTTCTTCTTCTTCTTCTTCTTCTTCTTCTTCTTCTTCTTCTTCTTCTTCTTCTTCTTCTTCTTCTTCTTCTTCTTCTTCTTCTTCTTCTTCTTCTTCTTCTTCTTCTTCTTCTTCTTCTTCTTCTTCTTCTTCTTCTTCTTCTTCCCGGGTTAACCTTCCCGGGACACCACTGTTCTGGAACCTGTTCTACACACAATTGATAGACTTGCTTGTAAAACTGATGTCTCTGTTTATTAGAGCATCAACAGTTTAGAAAAATGCATGTAATATACAATACATGGTTGTTATCAATTTCAACAGTATAGTTTATACGGATGGTAACTTACAAATGTGATACCAATATAATGAATGATGTAAATGATATGATTGTTATGATAGTAAGAATGAATCGTCAATGAGCTGTAGGATGAATCGTCAATGTCGTCTTGTCTTCACTTTCTATCGTCTCTGACTGAGCTGCGCTGTATGACTTTAGCTTAACCTCTAATTTATTTCTCCTGTGCAAGAAGAATTTGCTTTTGCACAAGAAAATGCGTGAATGTGATGAATGTTGACATTATGACTGTATCACACGAAATGTTTCACAAATGATAGTTAAATACGCACTTTCGATACATTTTGCAATCTGCACACAATCACAGTTTATATTTCACACATTTCCATCAAAAGAATTCACACGAATAATATAAATAACATTTTACAGAATTTCCGAATTTATGTGGGAAAAATGGTAGATTAAAGTGCTTGAAGGTGGTTCAAGCCCCACCTTCTGACACCAAATCGGATCCTGCCTGTCAACAACTCAATTGCGACAGGCATACAAGGATTCCCTTCTTTTGTACCACACGAAAATGACAACTCGTACTTTGTACAAAAGGATACATTTTATTTGGAGCAGATAGTACATGAGCTCCACGAGCGGAATACCACATCGGTATTAAACATCATAGTATGTTATAAAGATGTAATGAGAAGATGAATGTTGATGGTAATTACTACTGAAGCTAAGCTTAAGTCCTAACTATTGATACTGTCTTTCCTAGCAACAAAGTATTCACAGCGGATATACAGTCCGTAGCCTACGCCGTCAAGTCACTGTCTGAAGAATCTCTCAGCGGCGTGTTCAGCCACGAGCAATTGGCTCTACGTGCATTCGCTGCTTTGCGTGCTTGGAGTTCCAGCACGCTGGTCACTTGGTTAAAGTAACCACTGTTGCTGGGTCCCTTCTCGTGATGCGGGTTTCCCAGTCTCTTGGGTAACCCCAGCTCACTTACACCGATTGACCTCCTTGTTAACACAAGTGTGTCCAGTTAGAGAACTATTTTTAGTTCTCACTCGCGCTTGTGTCCCTTTCTGTCTGGTTTCCCAGATCTCTATGTCACTTTCCTATTCTCAGCTCTATTTATCTATTACTGAGCTCTAAGCTCTTACGTAGCTCTTTGACAGTGATGTTATATGGCAAACTCTCCTTTACCAAAGATTGGCCATTTTCTTTTGCTATGAATATATAGAAAGAATGGAAGATAATAGGGAAACAAAACTCGCTTACACTCAGGAAATAAATGACCGTAGACCCCGAGGTAGACCAAGAAGGCGGTGGAGAGATAATACATGTACAGACCTACAAGCACTTGGAATCAATGACTGGCAAGAGAAGGTCAACCAGAGAGACGAATGGAGATGGATTGTATCTGCAGCAAAGAACCTCAATGGCTCGGAACGCTGAAGAAGAAGAAGAAGATGAATCCGCAGGCACTTCTTTGACTCTTAACACAGAGCCATCGGTATAGATAATCACATCACCAGGACTAGAGTAGTCATGAATGTATAGCTGAACTTAAGTTTCCATGGCGCCTGCTGGCCACTCCCTACAATCACTGCCCAATGTGATTATAATCCCACACAAGTCTGAATTTCTATTCGGCACTCTGACCCATTCCTTGCCTCTGCCAATCTTCTCAAATGTGCACATTTTTCTGATGGTCTCTTCTGCCTGAGCCATTCATGATCTTCCTCTTAGCAGTCTGTGGCCCTTCACTGCATCCAGGGAATCATGCAAAAGGTGTTCCTTGTCCGTAGCTACCTTGATGTTTGACCTTGCCTGCTACACATTGCGTCTGTCCGCAAAGGTCGGCAACGTCGGGATGTATCGCATAAACACTATTGGGTGTCCCCTGTGCATTCTAGAATCACTCTCATGGCTACATTCTATAGGCGTTCTAGTTTCACTAGCTGACTCTTTGAGACAGTGAGCATTCCCAGTCCATACTCCACCACTGAAATGATCAAGTGCTGAAAAAGCGTAAATAGCATTTTCTGCCCCATGTCCCTTGCTGCTATACTCTTCAGTGCATTGAGCTCCTTCTGAAATTTTGTAACCACCACTTTAATATGATCCTTAAAGCATCCTTAAAGCACAAACTTCTATAAAAAGTGATTCCCAGGTACTCCAGTCTGCTTTCTCTCTTCACAGTTTTACTATTTACTGTGTGGCTTTAGAGGTCAGCTGTAACAATCCTATTGTCCAGAGAGCACCACAAGACAGATGCCTTTACTGGGTTAATGACAGCATTCATCTCCATACAAGAGTCCATGACATTGCCCATCATGGAGGGGGGGGGGGTGGCTGAGTGGTCTCAAAGTATGGTGTCCGCCTCGAGTGCTGGAGGTCTCGGTTTCAAGCCCCTGTGAGGGCCGGGATTTTTTCACTTGTTCTAGTAACAAAATTTCCCCTGGTCTCTGGGTAGTGAGATCGGACGCCAGTGTGTATTGTTGCGCACGTACACAAATCCCTTGGAATTTGGAAATCGAAAAAGAGTATCCTAACGGCGTGTCACGAAAAATAAACTTGATAGTTCGATCGATGAAAAAAAAGAGACATTCGTCTGCACAAACACCGGCAAACCCTTTGATGTTGTATAGACTGAGGAACAAAATAAGTCGCGTCAAAATGTCTAACCCCGGTCGGCATTTTGTTAACAAGTTGTTGCTCGAGAAACGTACAATGGCGCCATCCGTCTACAAGGCGGGAGTCAGCCTTTGAAGTGATAGACGGAATGTCTGGCCAGACGTCGGAAGGATTCTGTGATGTGGGGGGGGGGGGGGGGGAAAATTCCCTGGCTCACAGACAGACAGGACTTTGTTGTATGAGACAAAGAATTTCCCATATGAAAGGAAACTGGACGGCGGGTTGATTCCAGTCAGTCAAAAACAGGCGGAGAAAACCAGATTCTGGACTGATCAGCGTCTAGACAATTTGGTGACGTCACTCAAGCCCGATATAAAACCAGTTGAAGTAAACAAGTTGCGTTAGTCGACCAAGATTTCAGAAGTTTTAAGGATCGGTGCAGTTTCCGAGTTGTGTTAATTGAAAGATACTATAGTGTCAAAGTGTTGATAATGTATCCGCGGACATAGATCCAGTCTGTGATTGCATAGTCTCAATAATAAACCGGGAATAGGCATATGGTATTCTATTAATCATATCTAACATAGAGTATGATTAGGAATAGAGTACAGTACTGTGCGGTGATATAATGTATTATAGGTGCGGTGATAGAATGTTCTATAAGTGCGGTGCTAGAAAGTATTATAGGAGCGTCGGCACTAGTGTCCTATTGTATGGCTTTAACTAGCTTGTGTGATATATCATTTTACTCGGGGAGTTGAGGACAATGTAGTGGGATAATAATTAGAGAGATTGAGGATGGTTGGGAGGGAGGAGGGGAATGTGAAAAGGTAGGATCTTCCAGTAGGGCATCTGCTGGGGTTCTACCCGTTCCTTTATTCTTTCCTGGTGTTGCCATGTCTAAGACCAATGTGATGAGCTATTTGGCCGTATGACAGAGATCGGATCTCTGTTATAGATCTGAGAGCTGCTATTGACCTACACTCACCTAATTACGGTCAGGATTTAGTTGCTCTCACCATGATGTTCTCTACTCAACAGGGTCCCTTGAGTGTGCGATGATTTATTACGAAGAAGCAGTTTCAAAGTTTTATACAATGATGGCTCACGGAATGAAGACAGAGGTTACTGAGTCTCACAGGATAAATTAACTTGTCAGTCGATCGATGACAACCAGGCCCGACATTATTTTGCTAACACAATTGACTCTTTTATGGTGAACAAACTGAGGAAAATACGTCGGTACAGATTCTCTGCACCTGGTCGACAGTGTGTATGAGATCAAAGGGAGTCACGTCGAGTTGTCTACACACAGTCGACAGTTTGATGACAGGATGTTGTTCGAGAGGTGTGTATTGGCAACATTTGTCTACAAAACGGGAGTTGGCCGTTGAAAGTAATGGACAGATGTCTGCTAGAGGTCAGAAGGATTCTGTAATGGGAGAAAGGTCTCTGGCTCACAGACAACCCGGATATTTGTTGGATGAGACAAAGAACTCCACAGATGAAAAGGAAACTTGACAGCTAATTGACTCTGGTTAGTCTGGAAACAGGAGGACAAAGCCAGATTCTGGACTGATTGGCGTCTGGACTTTCTGGTGACTCACTCAAGCACCCATATAAAACCCAGTGCAGTAAACAGGTAGAGGGAGTCGAGGAAAACATTCTGTAGTGTTAGGAGTGGGAATTATTCCGAGTTGTGTTATATTAGAGGGACTGGGCTGTCTAAGTAGTGATAGTTATCCGCGGACATAGATCCAATCGGATTGCCTAGTTTCTCGAGTAACAACAGGAATAGACATATGGTAGGCAATTAATTATATCTAACTTAAGAGTATGATTAGGAATAGAGTACAGTACTGTTCGGTGATATAATGTATTATAGGTGCAGTGATATAATGTATTATGATTAGTGATAGAATGTTCTATAAGTGCGGTGCTAGAAAGTATCATAGGAGCGTCGGCACTAGTATTCTATTGTGTGGCTTCAAGTAGCTTGTGTTATATATCATTTTACTCGGGAAGTTGAGGACAATGTAGTGGAATAATAATTAGAGAGATTAAGGATGGTTGAGAGGGAGGAGGGGAATGTGTAATGGTAGGATCTTCCAGTAGGGCATCTGCTGGGTTTCTACCCGTTCCTTTAGTCTTTCCTGGTGTTGCCATGTCTCAGATCATATGATTGAGTTATTTGGCCGTATGACAGAGATCGGATCTCTGTTATAGATCTGAGTGCTGTTATTGGCCTACACTTGCCTAATTCTGGCCAGGACTGAGTTGCCCTCACCATGATGTTATCTGCTCTACAGGTTCCATGTACAGTTCCCCTCGAGTGTTCCACTTGAGTGTGCGATGATTTACTACGAAGAAGCAGGTTCAAAGTTTTATACAAGGAGGGCTCAGCATCTGAAGACAGAGGTTGCTGAGAGGCCGCTACATAGGGCTTATACCCAAGTTGGTTTGCGGGAACCTGGCTTCTGCTGAGCAGGAAATGTTGACGAGATTGAGGTTTAGCCAAGTGATAGATGTATCAATAAACAGTAAGAACATTGCATAATTTATACTGATACCCAGAACAGTTAGATTGTGGTGTTAATATGAGGAATCTTTAGAACCAGTGACTCTAGATCCATTAAGATTTCTCCACTAACAGTGACAATAGGATTAGAATTTCCTGATTAACAATCCGTTAAATAACCGAGGAAGTTCATAGTGTGAATCAGACTCTAATTAGACAGTGTTTGTCAGGGGTGTCCAAGCATCCTGGTGGTTCCAGAGACAACGGAGGAAGTCTTCACGTGACCGGAGGAGCATCACCTGGGTGAGGCTACTTGTATGGGATACATGGTGCTGGTGTGTCTTCAGCACAGGGATGAGAATGAATATCCTCTTGAACACTGATCTGAGTCTATAGACGATTTAGAATACCCGTCACACATTCTACACCTTATACACACATACACTTCTCCTACATATACTCTTTGCTTTAATAAATTTCTTGTTTTTATTTGTTGAAGCGAGAGTTGTCAAGTATGTTATGTTGGGGAAGAATGAGAGGGGGCATGATCCAGGGGTGAGCAAGAGTGAGAGGAAGGTGTCTTCAGATTGAGGGAGTGTGTGGACGGAGTCTGCTAGATTTCCCCAGAATAGAGATATTGAATTAAAAATAATGTGGGTGTTGATTCTCTTCACTCCAGGGACTACACTAAAGTGGTAAAGAAGAACAAGTAACTAATACGACAATCATTCTTTACACACACACGACACTGAGAGGCTTTTACACGGGGCTCAGAACCTAGTTGGTCTGCAGAAACCTGGCTTCTGCTGAGCCGGACTTGATGAACATAAGTGTTGTGTTTACTGAGTGATAAGCTTCATCACCGAAGATTCATAACTCATATACCAAGGACACACACACACACACACACACACACACATATATATATATATATATATATATATATATATATATATATATATATATGTGTGTGTGTGTGTGTGTGTGTGTATACATACACATCTACCTAAAACATTAATAGGTTGTTTTTTAAAGATGGAGAACATTTTATATTCAAAGACTTGTGAACAGTAGATTTTCCCAAGTGACATTTTAGTTAATTGAAAGATTCTCTGTTCAACAAACATTATTAAACAGAGTAACTTCACCGTGTTTGTTAGAGTGAAGACCAAGATCGAACAGTGTCTAACTGATGACCAGCATCCTGTTTGTTCGAGCGTTATTGGAGAAAGTCGTCACAAGGACAGAGAAACATCTTCTGGGCGAGGTTCACTGTAAGGAATACATGGTGCTGTTGTGTGCTCAGCACAGTGATGTAACAGACTTTGCTCCTGATTCACTGGTCTGATTCTACATATACATTAGAATATTCGACACACATTCTACACATTACACACACACACACACCTCTCACACACATACTCTTTGTTTTAAAAATTAATTGTTGTATTTATTTGTTAAAGCTAGAGTTGTTGAGTATGTTGTGTTGGGGAAGAATGAGAGGGGGCATGATCCAAGGGTGAGTGAGAGTAAGAAAGAGGTGTCTACAGACTGAGGGAGTTTTGTGGACGGATTCTGGTGGTTTCTCTAGGACAATAATTTTGGGTAAAAAAAAAATTTGTGGGTGTTGATTCCCCTCACTCCAGGGACGACAATAAAGTAATAAATAATTCTTACGACAATTATTGGGGGCTCGTAAACGGGATCTTTTGACAGCGGGATCTCTCGTAAACGTTATCTTTGGACAGCGGGATCTTTTGTAAGCGGGATCTCTTGTAAACCGGATCTTTTGACAGCGGGATCTCCCGACAACGGGGTCTTTGGACACGGGATCTTTAGTTAAAGGACGGAGATATTGTTAGAGAGAGAATCCAGCTAGAGTGAATGTGGATAGAGGTTAAGACACATATCTTACCTGTTCACACTTCACACGTCTGCATAAGTCTGTGGTCCTGATTCTACTCTTGTCACTGAGTGATTGTGTTGTGTTGTGGTTTTAAATCTATAGATTAATTGTAATTGTTCATCATCTA